>OW240916.1:81400290-81412276 GCA_933207985.1 Pelobates cultripes | reverse complement strand
GCTTGACACAGGTCAGAGTATTTTGCTATCTTCAAACGGTCGATTCTTAGAAACTATAACCCTACATGAATAAAATTTTAGACAGAGAATCACAAGACCCAGACCTACATTTTGATGCATAGTATGTCTCTGAAGTATTAAAATTGAAGGCACAGTCGCAGTTTAGAAATTGTACTTCAAATTTGAGCTTTGCAGAGTGAAGTTTCAATGAAAGTCAATGGACGGCGTTAGTTGCAAACAAATGATTATATTGTGAAAACTATCAGGACTATGGCTTAGCCGTGGACTTGTTTAGTGGCAGCAGGGATAGTTGAACGGTTTGATATAAGATTTGTGTAGGTGGGCTTAAAAATGAGGGAATGGTGGCAGTTTAGAAATCATGTCCTGATTTTTCAGCTTTTGCCAGCTCCCACTCTAGCTTTGCCATTCATTCCTATGGGACCAATTTCGCCACAAGAACGACGATATTCCGTGAACCATTCGGCGAAACGTTCCACAAAGTAATAGCAATCCGATCGGGAACAATCCGCACGTTTCGGTATATTACGGTCTATGTAGTGTAAAAACTGTGGGAGGAGTTAGGGTGGTAAATTTGGCTATAATAAGAATAAGAATAATATATATGTGAGATAACATTAAGTGGTCTTGCTATGCTATGCTATGCAAGAACACTTAATTATAACAGGGCATGGAGATATTATAACAGGGCATGGAGATATTATAACAGAACAGGTATATATTATAACAGGGCATGGAGATATTATAACAGAACAGGTATATATTATAACAGGGCATGGAGATATTATAACAGGGCATGGAGACATTATAACAGATTAGGTATATATTATAACAGGGCATGGAGATATTATAACAGGGCATGGAGATATTATAACAGAACAGGTATATATTATAACGGGGCAGGGATATATTATAACAGGACAGGGATATATTATAAAAGGGCAGGGATATATTATAACGGGGCAGGGATATATTATAACAGGACAGGGATATATTATAACGGGGCAGTGACATTGGAGTCATGTACAACAAGCTGGAAGAATAACAGTTATAAATTACTGGGCTGTTGGAGGATGATGGAGAAGATAAATAATAAATACAAAGGATTAAAATAAAGTGATTTTATTGTCATCAGATAAATATAAAGAAATGATAATTAAGGCAATGAAAAATATGACAGTGAAACCATAACAAAATGGTACAAAACAAATCCCAGGAGCAGTGGCGTACACATGACCCATGGGGCCCCGGTGCAAAAATTGATCCGTGGGCCCCACCCCCCCCCCCCCCCCCCCCCCCCCCCCCCCACATGGCAAGGCACCCGGTCAGGCAGCGAGGTTACACCCGCACCGCCGCATGCACACACCAAAGGACCACCACAGACACCCAGATCACATCAGCTCAATGAAGTGGTCTGGGTGCCAGGTCCTCTAGTTTTAACTCAGAAAACATAGCCGCTTCCAGAGAAACGGCTATGTTTCAGTGAGGGTTAATCCTGCCTCTGGTGGCTGTCTCATTGACAGCTGCTAGAGGAGCTTCAGCGATTCTCACTGTGAAAATCACAGTGAGAAGACACTGAACGTCCATAGGAAAGCATTGAGTAATGCTTTCCTATGGGCGGTTTAAATGCGCGCGCGCCTCTTGCCGCGCATGTGCATTTCGGAGCTGAGAGGCGGACACTGGGGAGTCCAACGCTGGAGAAAGGTAAATGCTGAAGAAACACACACACACTCTAATGAACAGACGCATACACACTAGCTAACAGACACACACATTTACTGACAGAGACACACTCAGCGACAGACATACATATACACTCACAAAACATACACTTTCACTGACAAATACACACTCACTAACAGACATCAAACACACTCACTAACAGACACACACAGTAACACACTCACTAGCAGACACACACCCAATAACAGACACATTCACTGACACACACACTAACACACACACACACTAACACACACACACTAACACATTTTTTTTTTCAAATTTAATCCCCCCAGCCTCCTTACCTTTTGGAGTGCTGGGGGGATTCCCTGGGGTCCAGTGGTGGTGCTGCTGGGCTCCTGGGCGGCCGGTCACTGGATGGGCAGGCAGGCGGGCACGCGAGGGAGCACTCAGTGCTTCCTCTTCAGCTCCCTCGCGCCCCGCGTAGGGATGCCGGAGGCGGAAGATGATGTCATCTTCCGGCTCCGGCATCAGTGCGGTGCGCGAGGGAGATGAAGAGGAAGCACTGAGTGCTCCCTCGCGTGCCCGCCTGCCTGCCCGACCGGCCACCTGCCCGCTGGGGTCAGCAGGGCCAGCCTCGGGGGGCCCTGGGGTGGCCGCCTCCTGGGCCCCCCCAGGAGAAGAGGCTGGCCCTGTGGCTACATACCGGGTCGCAGGGGCGGCCGGGCCCCCTGGTGGACCGGGCCCGGTGGCAGCCGCGACCTTGGTATGTACGCCACTGCTCAGAAGCTGAGAGAGAATGATAAAGGAATCACATTCTTCCTCTTTCTTTAGGTTACTGGATAGAGTTTGCCAACTGTGACTCTATTAGATGGATCCGATATCAACAAAAACATAATGTGTGCACACAGTGTTAAAGTTTATAAAGAAAAAGGAACTTTTTGTGCAAACTGTTTCCAGAAATAATATAAACTGAAAATCGGACTGCTATCTTTTAGTCGGGATTTTTTAATATTTTGAACTGGATGATGTAACTGGGAACTGGTAAATTAATTTGTACGATATGTTACAAGACCTTTATTGGAGATTTTTGAAAGTAACAGTCTTAGGGCGAGGAGTTCTTAGCAGTTGTTCTCTGATCTGCTTTGTCTTCAAACCATAAATAATGGGGTTTAGGAGACTTGGGATAAGAATGTAAATATTTGCACAGAAAACTTGTAGACTGAGAGAAACTGTGTTTTCTACCACCCTGTAAGCAACAAAGTCGAATACTATAGGGACAGCTGCAATAAAAATAACAGAAATATGCGAGCCACACGTTCCAAGAGCCTTACGACGAGCTTCCCTAGTGGGGAGTTTGTAGACAGCCCGTAAGATCATAACATAGGACAGTATGACAAACATGAGGTCAAAGCCAATAATTGAAAGAGACACCACAAGTCCATAAACATTATTAAATTGGATATCGCCGCACGCCACCTTTACCACGGCCATGTGATCACAGTAGGAATGGTAGACAACATTTTTTGTGCAATACTGCAGTCGACCGGTCATAATTGGAAGAGGTAAGATGATCACAATGGCTCTAACCACAATGACCGTGGCAATCTTTCCTAGTATAACGTTGGTGAGAATAGACACGTATCTCAATGGGTAACAAATGGCAATGAATCTGTCATAAGCCATAGCTGTCAGGATGCCCGATTCAAACCCAGAAAGCAAATGGACAAAGAACATCTGAGTGAGACAGCATACTGCAAGTATCTGGTGAGCACCAAACCAGAGGACTCCCAACAACTTTGGCATGGTGGTACTGGACAATGCCACTTCATTCATAGCCAGCATGGACAGGAAAAAGTACATGGGGCCATGAAGACTTTTCTCTGTGATGAGGACGTAGAGAATGGTACAGTTGCATAAAATACCCAGGATATAAATAATACCAAAAGAGATGGAGATCCATAGAGTACCACCTTCTAATCCAGGAATGCCGATCAGCAAGAAGGTGGATGGCATGGAGAAGCTGGAGTTGGAGTCGGTGAGCATCGGCTGTTACTGGTGGCACCGGAAAGACCTCAAAGCACCAACTGGTACCGGATAAAGAAATTTTAGGAAGTCTGATGAAAGACAATGTGAAGAATACAATCACTAGCAATTACAGACATGGTGACAGTGAGATATCATTAGAATTGGACACAGGGGAGACATTTCGTTTGCTAAAATCAATTCTTTGGGAAAAAAAACAATTAAAATTAGTTTGCGTGGTTCGAATATCATCCATGTGGTTTTCCTGTTCAGACAAATATTGACCAATAGGGAGTGAAAATGGTCTGCTCGGAGTGCTGCAAAATATAAATATCATGTGTCTATTTCACAGGACACTGATAGGAGCAGCTAACACCATTTAGTTCCCAGATGAAGTTGAATCAATAGAGGGAAAGAGATGAGCAGTAGACCTTTATATTAAAATATTTGTATTTTATATATTTAGCAAATATATAATATAGAAATATAGAGTTTATTTACTGCCCTCCTTATTTCCCCCTCTCTTGGTCAATTCTCACTTGATCTGTGAATAAAATTAGCATTTAGTGACTGTCCTCTAACCATCAATCATCTCAATTTCTGTTTTAAAACTCTAAACACAAACATTGATTGCACAAGTTTCTATATTATTATAGAGATTTATAATGGCAGAGAGCAATCAGTATTTCTAATTTATTGAGCATTGTAGTTTTCCTCCATCAGCTGATTGTATAGATTGATCTACAGATTCCTTTATCCTTTCCCACTCTCCGAAGGCTAATTAGTGATTTAGCAGCCGGTGGCTGTCCGCAGCAATAATTAAAAGATGAGGGAGATTAAAGCAGAAAGTTTGTAATGATGCCGCAGTAATTAATCATTCTAAGATCCTGTGTGTATTTACTCTGTGTGTGCAGGATGTGAGGGGTTAATCATGATAAAATCATGTGTGTATTTACTCTGTGTGCAGGATGTGAGGGGTTAATGATTATTAGATCCTGTGTGTATTTACTCTGTGTGCGCTGGATGTGAGGGGTTAATCATTAGTAGATACGGTGTGCATTTAGTCTGTGTGTGCAGGATGTGAGGGGTTAATCATGATAATATCATGTGTGTATTTACACTGTGTGTGTAGGATGTGAGGGGTTAATCGTTTTAATATCCTGTGTGTATTTACTCTGTGTGTGCAGATCGTGAGGGGTTAATCATTATAAGATCCTGAGTGTATTTACTCTGTGTATGCAGGATGTGAGGGGTTAATCATGATAGGATCATGTGTGTATTTACACTTTGTGTGCAGGATGTCAGGGGTTAATCATTATTAGATCCGGTGTGGGTTTACTCTGTGTGTGCAGGATGTGAGGGGTTAATCGTTATAAGATCCTGTGTGTATTTACTATGTGTTTGCAGAATGTGAGGGGTTAATCATGTTTAAGATTCTGTGTGTGCAGGTTGTGAGGGGTTAATCATTATAATATCCTGTGTGTATTTAGTCTGTGTGTGCAGGATGTGCGAGGTTCATCGTGATATAATCCTGTGTGTATTTACTGTCTGCAGAATCTGAGGGGTTTATTTATTTATAAAATATTTTACCAGGAAAGATACATTGAGATTTCTCTCGTTTTCAAGTATGTCCTGGGTCCACAAATCATTGCATTGTTACATTAGGTCCAACAAAATACAAAAACAATATTAATACACAATATATACAAAATTTAACATAGAACTGGTGAGAAATATATAATCACCCATGACAGGTGCATTCTGTTTTGAGGTATGTAGAGAGGGATCTATTAAATGACTTTAGGCTTAGGAAAGATTTTAAATTGTGCGTGAGGTCGTTCCACAATTGCGGCGCTCTGTAGGAGAAGGAGGATCGGGCCGCTTTCTTTTTGTATTGAGGTAGATTAAATAAGGTGCTGGTACTGGATCTGAGGTTATATAAAGTGGGAACAGCTGGGGAAAGCATTTTGTTCATGATAAAATCATGAGATCCCGTGTGTATTTACTCTGTGTGTGCAGGATGTGAAAGGTTAATCATTATAAGATCCTGTGTGTATTTACTGTGTGTGTGCAGGATGTGAGGGGTTAATCATTATAAGATGCTGTGTGTATTTACTCTGTGTGTGCAGGATGTGAAAGGTTAATCAATATAAGATCCTGTGTGTATTTACTGTGTGTGTGCAGGATGTGAGGGGTTAATCATTATAAGATGCTGTGTGCATTTACTCTGTGTGTGCAGGATGTGAGGGGTTAATCTATGTAAGATCCTGTGTGTATTTACTCTGTGTGTGCAGGATGTGAAAGGTTAATCATTATAAGATGCTGTGTGTATTTACTGTGTGTGTGCAGGATGTGAGGGGTTAATCATAAGATGCTGTGTGTATTTACTGTGTGTGTGCAGGATGTGAGGGGTTAATCATAAGATGCTGTGTGCATTTACTCTGTGTGTGCAGGATGTGAGGGGTTAATCTATGTAAGATCCTGTGTGTATTTACTCTGTGTGTGCAGGATGTGAAAGGTTAATCATTATAAGATGCTGTGTGTATTTACTCTGTGTGTGCAGGATGTGAGGGGTTAATCATAAGATGCTGTGTGCATTTACTCTGTGTGTGCAGGATGTGAGGGGTTAATCTATGTAAGATCCTGTGTGTATTTACTCTGTGTGTGCAGGATGTGAAAGGTTAATCATTATAAGATGCTGTGTGTATTTACTCTGTGTGTGCAGGATGTGAGGGGTTAATCATGATAAGATCCTGTGTGTATTTACTCTGTGTGTGCAGGATGTGAAAGGTTAATCATTATAAGATGCTGTGTGCATTTACTCTGTGTGCGCAGGATGTGACGGTTAATCTATGTAAGATCCTGTGTGCATTTACTCTGTGTGTGCAGGGTGTGAGGGGTTAATCATGATAAGATCCTGTGTGTATTTACTCTTTGTGTGCAGGATGTGAGGGGTTAATCTGCTTCCTGTGCAGGATCCTATGGAATCTTAATAGAACGCTGTGCACATCATTTAACTCTCTGAGTACCATACAGGTATTTAACCCATTACTGACGGGCTGGGAATAATATATAACACTGCCAGGGTTTATTGCATTTAATATTTCACACTAATATCCTGACAATACATTGTGTTTAATATCAGAGGGAGATAAAATAACTTATTATAAGATTATATGATGAGTATATAGTGCGTTACTTTTACTCCAATAAAGTCTGAATTACCTTATAATGTGTGAGGTTTCAGGCTCTGACTGTGTTGGATATAAAGACCTCAGAATAAGGCTTTGGGGGCTGACATCGTCCTTCTCAGACTGAAAAGATAAACTGCTCTTATCTGATTGAAGTTTCAATTCATGTTACTGTGTTCTAAAGGGGAACCTGCAAATAAATGAAATATTAATACATTACTAGACCGTATACACTGGGTTAATAGCGCAATTACAGTTACATGCCATACATTGCATTGAAATGTCCAGCGATTTGCATTCTGGGTAGCTTGTTATTAAAAACAATACATGAGTATACGTCAAAGAAAAATCACTGAAAAAGACACAGAGGTGATAAAAATAAATTCTTTCAGATGGCTCAGCACAGAAGAGGTTAATAATGTTAGTGTCCCTTTATATTGTGTCTCTGTGTATATATTTATAGATTTTAGATGGACTGCTTTCATGCGCATTTGTAACACCGATTCACATATTACTGAATGCATTGCAAAGAAAGCCAAACTCAGACCCAGAATCTTCACGCAATGCGTCCATTATCGCGTCTAATCTCTGCGCAGTCTGACAACGTTCAATAATGACGCTACAAAGTGCAAGTATTAAACGTCTAAATAAATGCACAAGATCTAATTATATCAATAATATTACAGGAAATCGCAGTCCTTATCTCACCTGATGTAAAGGTGTCCGATACTCACCTGGAAGCCAGCTCTAGCACAAGCAGGTCAGGGGGGTTGAGAAGGTAAAGGGTTGGTTTATATACCATGGTTGCCCCCAGGGGATGGACGGTCTGGGAGTGAATTGAAGGGTCCCTCTCCTCACAGCTCATTAACGATGTCATAGCATTTCATTAAGCTATAATTATGGTCTGCAAAGCCCAACTATTACATCATATATTTAATAAATTCTGAATCCATGTAGAAAGCTCTGATATACGTCCTTTCATATAATACAAATCTATATTATTATTATTATTATTATTATTATATTAAAAGAGCTGCGCTATAGGTGGACTAACAAACAATTAGTCACCACAAACAAGTTGGACTCAGGTACAGTAGGTGCTGCGTAGCTTACTATGTAACTGGTGTACAATGACACGAGAGAGATATTACTCTATTAAACTGATCAACTTAGTCTTTAGGTGAAGTGCACAAACTCAGGTATATATAAAGTTACCAAAAAAAAAAAAAATTCATATTTTAGATTTCAATTCCCATGAAGATTTATTGAAAACATAATTAATTAATTTAACTGGATATACCACTCTATCAAATGTGTGGTGACCATATAAATGTGTGATCAATGTATTTAATTAACTTAGAAACCCATTAAAAAAATAAAGATAAAAATATCTCAGATCTATATATTCAATTAGAAAAGTTGAAAAGAGAAATTAAGAATTTAGATAATAAAGAAAAATAGATCAAATAAATAATATAATTAAAAAACAGCTACTTAATAAAGCAAATATAACCGAAGCGAGAATGAAACAAAGATGGCTTAATACGGGTAACAGAGCGATTACTCTCTAATCAATTGAAAAAACATAATCAAAAAGCAAGAATATTTCAAATTGTGGAAAATACTAAAACCCACAGATCTCCAGATAAAATTGGCACAGCCTTCAGAGAATATTACAATACTCTGTATAATATCCCACACCAACAACAAAATAAAGAAAGCATTAGTAAATACTTTAATTCTGCTAATTTACCCTCATTAACGGAAGATCAAAGTAAATCATTAGAATCTCCTTTTGAAATATTCCAAATAAAAAAAGCCATAAAAAAGCTAAAATGAATAAATCACCTGGACCAGACAGTATCTCTAACCTTTTATATAATGAAATTAGCAGAAACGTTGTCACCCCAATCAACGAAAACCTTTAACGAAATACGTAGCGCTAAATGTTTTCACTGAAGAGATGCTTTAAGTATTTATTCTACCGAATCCAAAACCGTCTAAAGATAATTCATTACTGCTAAACTACCGACCAACATTGTTAATTAATGTAGATACAAAAATCTATTCCGCAATATTGTCCGACAGAATCAATCAAATCATCTCCTCCTTGATAGGAAAGGATCAAACAGGATTTGTTAAAACTCTCCAGGCAAGCAGGAATATCAGAAAAATAATGTATCTAATTGAATATATTGATAAAAAACAGATTCTTATGATGTGTCTTTCCTTGGTCGCTGAAAAGGCATTTGACAGGGTCAGTTTGTTATTTTTGGAAGAAACTTTGAGAGCTTTTACATTTGGTGATAACTTAGTTGACTCTGTCATTGCCTTATATATTAATCCAGAGTAGTTGGACAAGGTTTCTGCTCAAACTGGCTTAATATACAAAATGTAGCAGGATTGGGCTGTCCTCTGGCCCCTATACTTTATATTATGTCTCTGGAACCTCTAGCTAACAAAATTCTAAATAATACGTCTGTAAATGGGATAAATGTAGGAGAAATAGAAGCCAGGCTAACTATGTATGCGGATGACGTAATGCTTAGAATGGGATCCCTAGAAACATCTCTAACTTCATTATTTAATGAAATTGAGTCAAACAGTTCTATATCTAATTATAATAAAATTCAACTAAATCCGAAGCCATTTCCATAGCGATAACAATTGAAACTCATGAAAACATTCAAAAACAATATGCTTTTCTTATATCTCACAGTGGGCTTAAATATTTAGGGGTCAACATCACTAACAAAATAAATGTCACATTTTACACCTTTAATTAAAGAACATTAGAAATGTTTAACAGAGTGGAAAATGTATTTGTTTCATGGATGGGTAGGATAACATCCTCAAAGTAAATTTTTTTCCTAAATGGTTATACTTACTATATATGATTCCTCTGGAAATGTCTGATAGTTATAGTGTTAATCTTCATAGAATGCTGGAACAATTTATTTGGGCTGAGAAAAAAACAAGAGTCTCTAGAAATATATTGTACGGTAGCACTAATCAGGGTGGATTGGGGTTTCCATTGTACGGTAGCACTAATCAGGGTGGATTGGGGTTTCCAGGTATAATAAAATATTCTAATGTAACAATGATTTCCCAAGCTCATATATTTCAAATTGATTTATATAAACAAGAAGACTGGTATGCTATAGAATCAGAGATATCAGGTATTTCACCAATCAAGAAAATGAGTAGAGGGATTCCCACCGCTAGAGGGTGTCCTTCTCCCGAGTGTGAGGGGTATTCATAGCATTCCAGTAGTCATCCCAAGTAGTGAAGCTCTTACAACAGCTAGTGTGATAGCTGTATAGCCGTTTCCCCCAATAAGAGACAAGACTCTAGAATGAGGGTGAAGGAGAACTGAAGGTTTAATGGTACAGCTGCTTCTTTTATACAGTATTTCCCCACAAGGTTACCACCCCTGTGGGCCTTGTGGGGCACAAGACATGAAATTCACAATCCCAGTTACTGTACACAAAACCTCCCCTCTGTTTGGGAGATAATTGAGTTAATTACTGTATCAACTCAATTATCTCCAAAAGAAAAATACAAGTTTTTACCCAACTTTACAAACACCCCGAAAACATATGGGAAACACATAAATTATAAATCCCCTGATAGCCCTGATCTGGGGGAACAACATATTGAAAACTCACCCAGATCGGTTCAGGGGTTAGAAAGTTAGGTGGAAGTCTCTTTTGACCGACCGCACGCATGTTTTCATGCCCAAAATAGTTCCAGAGGATTAGGCTGTGCGGTCGGTCTCTTTCGCATAATAAAAATCCATTAAAAGAGACGAATGGGGTTGTTCGTGCACATTAGTATGGAATATATCTAGTTCGGTACATTGTATCTAACGAACGGCACTCCATTCGTGCATTAACTTGTCGAACAGAATGAGGAGTGGAAGTCTCAGCAGTTTTCGTGCCATTGATTGTCCGATTTTAGTTCCATACATTCGATGACAAAACACAGCTGGCCGCATTGGTATTCAAAGATGGCAACCACCACGTGTTCGTGCAGACGAACGTCGACCACCCAGTTGATCATTTAGAATGTTAGGGTAGTTCGTGCTTTTGGAGATGTTATTAAGGGCAGGGAGGTTAACAAGCACCACGTTCCTATTCTGGGTGGTCGGTCGTTCGGTAGAAAATTTGTTATTCCAACGGCCATTAGTACAATAAATGTGTATTTATTTCAGACAAATGGTTTAGATGAACAGGGGTTTAAAATTCAGGGACAGAGGGTCTGTCACATTGCTCCCTCCTTGTGGAATACTCCAGTAGACCCGGTTTGATCCTTTTCAGGTCAACTGGAGGATGTCCAAACGTCTGGTTATGTGCTGAGTTCGGTCTGGTGGGACAACCCATCGGCGTTGCTGTTTAGTTTACCTTAGTGATACTGGATGTTGAAGTTATAGGGCTGCAGAGCTAAGCTCCATCTCAGTAATCGTCCATTGTCTCCTGCAACCCGGTTCAGCCAGACTAATGGGTTGTGGTCCGTTATTAGTGTAAATTCTCACCCGTACAAATATGGGGTAAGCTTCTTCAGGGCCCATACTAAAGCCAAGCACTCTTTTTCAACTGCCGCATAGCTCACCTCCCGGGGTAATAGTTTTCGGTTGATATATGCAACAGGGTGCTCTCCTTCATCCTCTCCAACTTGGCTTAGGACTGCCCCCAGTCCAAACATGGAAACATCTGTGTGGACGATAAAACATTTGTTAGGGACTGGGGCAGCCAAGACAGGGGCATGCACAAGGGGCATGTTCTTTTAACGCTTGAAAGGCAGTTTCATAGGTAGGAGACCATAGGACTTGTCTGGGTAAGATCTTTTTCGTGAGGTCAGTCAAGGGTTTAGCTAGGGCTCTGTAGTCCGGTACAAACCATTTATAATACCCGGCTGTCCCTAAGAAGGCCAGGACTTAGGTCTTGGTCCGTGGTGTGGGCCAGTTAGCGAGAGCTTCTATCTTGGCAGGCTCTGGCTGCTGCTGTCCACACCCTACCCTACGGTGCCCCAGGTATTGGACTTCTGCCATGCCTAGATGACATTTGTCT
>OW240916.1:81302505-81389123 GCA_933207985.1 Pelobates cultripes | reverse complement strand
GGCAGAGGGTGGCTGGGGCAGTGGCAGAGGGTGGCTGGAGCAGTGGCAGAGGGTGGCTGGGGCTGTGGCAGAGGGTGGCTGGGAAGTGGTGGTGGGGTGGCTGGGGCAGTGGCAGAGGGTGGATAAGGCAGGGGCAGAGGGTGGCTGGGCAGTGGTGGTGGGGTGGCTGGACAGAGGGTGGCTGGGGCAGTGGCAGAGGGTGGCTGGGCAGTGGCAGAGGGTGGCTGGGCAGAGGGTGGCTGGGGCAGTGGCAGAGGGTGGCTGGGGCAGTGGCAGAGGGTGGCTGGGCAGAGGGTGGCAGGGGCAGCGGTGGTAGGTAGGGAGGCAGGCAGTGATGGTAGGCGGCTGGGGCAGAGGGTGGCTGGGGGAGTGGTGGTAGGGGTGGCTGGGGCAGGGGGTGGCTGGGGTAGTGGTGGTGGGGTGGCTGGGGCAAAGGGGTGGCTGTAAGCAGAGGTGGCTGGGGCAGTGGTGGTAAGGTGGCTGGGGCATTGCGGTAGGGGCGGCTGGGGCAGAGGGTGGCTGGGGCAGAGGGTGGCTGGGGTATTGATGGTATGGTGGCTGGGGCAGAGGGTGGCTGGGTAGTGGTGGCAGGGGTGGCTGTGGCAAAGGGTGGCTGGGGCATTGCGGTAGGGTGGTCAGCAGAGGGTGGCTGGGGCAGGGTGGTAGGGTGGCTGGGGCAGAGGGTGGCTGGGGCAGTGATGGTGGGGTGGCTGGGGCAGAGGGTGGTCGGGGCAGTGGTGGTAGGTGGCTGGGGCAGAGGGTGGCTGGGGCGGTGGTGGTGGGGTGGCTGGGGCGGTGATGGTAGGGTGGCTGGGGCAGTGGGTGGTAGGAGGGCAGGGTGGGGAGCGGAGGCATAAATACCTTGGAATTAATTTATTCCCTGGTGGTCCGGTGGGCTCCCTTTACGATCTGCAGCTCCGCCAGGTGCAGAGCTGCAGACCACGTGGGAAGTTTAGTCTCGCGATCTCAGCCAGCCAGAGCGTTGCCGCGGGTGGTTGGCTCTGATTGAGAGAGATCGAGAGACCCCCTCAGTCTGCAGCTCTGCGCTCGGCGGAGCTGCAGACAGGCTGGCTCTCTCCTGGGCAGGCATAGGAGGGGCCTCGCACCCGGCGGCATAAAGGGAAAGCCGCCGGGCCCCCTCCTGTGTTGGGTCCTCGGTCTCTGACCGAGGACCCGATCTGTCACACTGCCCTAAGGCGATTTAGGCGGCCGCGAGGCTCCCATCAATGCGAGGCCTTAGGCAGCCGCCTAAATCGCCTAATTAGAGAGCCGCCTCTGCTCTCCAGTCTCCCCTTGGTGGTCCTCTCACTTCCCCCCCTAGTGGTACTCTCACTCACCCCCAACCTTAAGACCCTTAGTGGTCCTCCCTCTCCGCCTTAGTGGTCCACCCTCTCCCCCTCTCTTAGTGGTCATCTTGTCCTCCTGCCTAAGTCGCCTCTAGGACGCAGTGACCTGTCTGTGACCTGGTAATTTGCTAGAACCGGATCTAAAGCAAGAATGTCCTTCCTTGGCCATCTGGATCTTGCTGGACTATAACAAACATTGGCTTGCAGATAACTAAGGGGATTTTAATTCAAGAGTATTGGTCATTTAAAAGTATCACGAATTTTGAGTAAGATGTTTCCAATTTCTATATGATTGAAAAATGTAACATCTGATTTTTTTTCCTGGTTTCATGTATGTATATTTCTTAGATACTAATGGTTAGAATGAGAAAGGTGCAGTCCTGCAGTATGTACAGTTCAGTTGCAGGCAGGCGATATGACCATGAACCTTGTTCAGAAATTTAAAGAATATCTGAAAGCTGGGTGAGAAGTATGATGACATCACAAAGCAGCCGTGTAATATTACCTGGCACATTTTATTATTTCTAACTATGAAAAGGTGGAACAAATCACATATGGTTAGAAACTCTTGGAAAATGTTTTAAATGTCCATCTGGCCATAGAAACTCTGGTCACTTATTTATCAGAACAAACATAATTGCTCTCTTATTTCCTGCTCATTCTTTAATGTTTTTTATCATTTACGCAATAAAAACTGCTGGTTTTGAGAAAGGCTGAAAATTTGATCAAACAATTCCAGGAATACTATTAGTGAACAGAACAAAACAAAACAGAGAAATGTGTTTCCACTAAAGCATTATTTTTGAATACAAAAATACAAAGACAGGGTTATACAAAGACAAAGAAAGATAAAATGTGTAATGGGATTTTCAAATGTCACATTTTTTTATTGTACAAAAGCACATTGCATATGGTATGCTGCAAATAGCTCCACTGTATTTTGTTACTTATAACTGCAGTTATCTGCAAAAGTACTTGCAACTGTGACCCACCCCTCTTAATTATATCACATCAAGAAGCTGCATCCAATTTTACCAGGTAGATCGTCCTTTTATTAACAGGTAGATTGCCCTATTATTAACAGGAACAACATTATTCCCATGAGTTACTCTCCATAATTAATTCAGATATGTTGTCATCATGTGGATTACTGCGTTCAGAATCCAATGTGAGTGTATGGAAATTTGTGATGTGTCAGGGTATATGTGAATCTCTAACAAACTTTTATCAATAAATATCTAACCTTTTTTTTAGTTAAAAATTTAAATTATGTACATCAAATATATACAAGGTGGGGGGAGGCCATTCTGTGTGGACACCCCGGACTTGAGCTCCTGATATATCCTGCTATTCAAGGGCTTTTGAGAATGTTAAATTTCATCTCCACTTACACTCTGTGACTGTCAAAGTCATTCTGGCATCTCTTGGGCAACACTGGTGCTGGTTTCGAGCTGCCTTCTCTGTCTGATTGTTGCCTGTTACATTTTCACGTCGAGGGAAGCGCCCGGTCCCTCCAACCAGGACAGCATGGGCTTTTCAGTGAGCACTAGAGCCTGGTTATCCCGGTCCCTATCGGTGAATCGTAGTGATCTTCCTGTTGAAACTTACAAGCCACCTGGCAATCTGCAGAGTTGAGGGCCTAGTACCTAAAATGGCTGTCCTGCTGGAGATTACGGACGCTACTATCTCCACATGGTCGTCTACTCCTATACATAACTTCATTCTGTCATTTGATCAGGTTGTGAGCAATTCTGTCTGAAGCTCCAAACCAAGATACTTACCTCCACTTCTGTGGGCTTACAGACTTGGTCCTCTAGAGTTGTCCTGCAACCCGACATCACTTGTTGACATCATCCTGACTTAGTTAAAGATGGCATCTTAAAGTCTTGACATCCTTATCTACATAAGGTTACCACAGTATATTGTGTACTGAAAGAGTCGTAGCATAGCCTTGAAGCTTGTTTATGCATTATTGTTATTGTAAATCGTCTAGGACAAAATGGCGCAAACATATTATGCTTAAAGAAACAGTTATGAAAAACAATATGTTCCATTTCTAACACCTTGTCAGTTTGCAATATCTCTTAAAGACAAAGTACACAGTTTAAGAAATACAACATTTCATTTTAAAACTTGTAATATTTGCATTTGCCCATAACACTTGTTCCAGCGCTTTCCTCAAAGGACCCAGCTGAGAAGTTGGCTTACAAAGCCATCTCGGCAAAAGTTAGTCCTACACCGTTCAGTTGGTTGCAATTCGCTTCACCTATTGAGAAGCACATCCCTCCAGCCCCAGCACTGCCGGCCTAATTCTGAGGCATATACTTCGTGTCACCAAACATGTACAACCAAGAGAATGCCGATCATCACATGTACAACCAGCCGAGAATGCCGACCATCACCCTCAGGGAAGAGCTACCGGTCTGCTCTGAAGAGGAGAGTGGTAGAGCATGCTGGCCTCTGAGATGGACTCTCTGATGTAGCCTACTTGGGCATAGGCTTATTATTAGCTGGCAACATTATTGAGCATTTGTAGCAATCACACTATCAGCATTGCATGAATTACTGTTTTAACTTATCTCACTGTTGGTTCCCGGTGGTACTATAGCTTGTTTTCCATGTCTATATTACTTTGCGTGTAAGCTTAGATCAGTTTTTCCAATTGGTGTTCCACAAGAACACAAATAGGGTTCCGCCATAATTTTGTAAAACAAAATGGCCAAAGGCAGCAAGGGAGCACTCTCCCCGGCTCAGCTCCCTCGCACGCACAGCAGTGATGCCAGAGCCGGAATATGACGTAACTCCGGCTCCGGTATCACTAAGAGGCGCGAGGGAGCTGAGCAGGAAGATCACTGCTCCCTTGCTGCGAGCACTGTGCCGCACGCCAGCCACTCAGTAGCCCCACTTGACCCCAGGGACCGCACGTCCAGCCCAGCAATCCCACTGGACCACAGGGACATATAGACTCCATGCCAGCACTCCCAAAAGTAGGGAGGCTGGGTGGAGTAAAATTTAAAAAAAAAAAATTGTATGTGTGTCTGTTAGGGAGTTTGTATGTGTTTGTGTGTCTGTCAAAGTGTGTATGTGTGTTTGTCAGTGAGTGTGTATGTGTGCTTGTCAGTGAGTGTGTATGTGTTTGTCACTTAGAATGTATGTGTACAGAAAACAAAAAGAAGTGTGGAATAAATGAGACACTCTTATAGGTGTATATCACATCCCTTAATACATGCAGTGCAATGTACAATATATTGATGTGAAGTGATGAGGCAAAACAAATATATATACCCCAATGAAGATATCAGCATAGATATTCCTAAATAATGAAACAAAAGAAAAAGACTCTCTGTGACGAGACCAATCTCGCCACATTGCATTGGAGAAGCCTGGTTGCTCGCCTGCTGCCTTTGGACTATGGCCCCCTTTTAAAAGACTGAATTTTTCCATGCAGAAAAGCCATATTCATGCTTTTCTGCCGGTTGTTCGGTAGTTTCAATCTACCGAACAACCGTACGAATGACTGGACCACCTGGGAGCTGGAGTGTGCCGGCAATTAACCTCCCTGAAGCTGCGGTTAACCGCAGCTTAATTGATGAACGCTGGGTGGCCGCCGTTCGTATCCCGAACACGAGGTCGCGGCCATTTTAAACCATACGAATGAACAGCGGTGTTCGCCTCTATTTTCATGGAACTAAAAATCGGACACAGTTTTGCGCGAACACCGCTGAAGCCGCCGACCTCCCTTCTTGTTCGGTGAAAGCACACGAATGACCCGGTGTTCGGTATTTTTGTGTGAATGTCTTATACCCCAGATAAGAATCCCATGGAGCCCATTCGTATGAAACTGACTGTAAAGACTTTGGCTCCATGGCGATTGAACTGTATTCGTGTAGTCTGAGTGCCATTCACCTAATAATGTGCACTCAGACCTGAGCTATCTGGGGATATGTTACATGTCTGTGTTTTATGTAATAAATGTTACTTTGTGCATTTTAAAGTGTTATGCTGGTTTTGTGTTCCCACGTGTGTAATGGAGTTTTGCCTTTGTCTTGGGAGATAATTGAGTTACTTCCCAATTATCTCCCAGGGCAGAAGGGAGGAAGCCAGGATGCATTGTGGGAATATACTGTGACTGTGTGTCCTTTTTGTATACTTGTCTGTCCCTTGTCACAGTCTCCCATTTGGTCCCCTAGGGAGTGTCCACCAGGTGGGAGACCTGCATAAAAGCTGGGCAGGTAGCCCTCATTAAACAGACCACTGCTTGACCCTCAACACGGAGCCTTGTCTCGTTCTTGGGGGGATTTACTGTATGCTGCTAAGGACTGATTGCCAGGAGTGTAAGCCGCTTGGAAGCTTTTCCTGTTCGCCTGCTAGCAGCTATTCGTATGGTTCCTGTTCGCTTATTTGAAGTGCTACCTTATTCCCTTGTATGCCGTTCGGGAGTTTGGAGCATTCACTTATTGGCGGTTCGTGAGTTTTGGTGATTATTCAGTAGCTGTGCCTGTCTCTGAAAAGGGGATTATCGTCTAAGCGGTTTTTTTCCCTTTTGTGCAAAACGGTCCGTTACAATTGGTGGCAAGCGGCGGGATCGTTCCCACAGACTACAGGACAGCTACAGGCAACACCATTCCGTGGATTTTACAATTTGAGGGCAACGCATGTCCCAGTACAGCGACCCTGACAGCACCAGCATGGAACCAGCAGTGGAGTATGACGAGGGTGCCATGGATGACCGAGATGCAGTCCGTAAAGGCATCTGGTACCAGGCACTGGGTATTGTGGAGTACCAGCGTGGCAAGAGACTCCCCAAGGAAGACCAGCGGTTGCAGAAGCGAGTAGCCCTGCGGATGCCCTTCCTGGGAGAGCAGCCCCTGGAGGAATGGGTGAGGAAATTGGAACACCTAGTATGGCAGGAGTTGTGGCTGGAAGATGCCTACCAGGCGCTCTGGTGGTATGGGGCACAGTACCTGCCCTGGACAGCCGAGCATGACAAGCCAGAGGGAGAGGAGTTTGATGGTCCTGGCTTGTTATGGGAGTCTTTTGCAGAGCCTGAGTTTGGGAGCCCTACACAAGCCCAGTTCAGTGATCTCTTGGAGTGGAGGGAAAGCAGGTATGACTGGGACGACACTCACGAAATTGAGCAAGACCTGGTCCACCTGGTAACCCGGGAGATGGAGCTAGAACAGGGCTACCAGCAGCTGTTCCAATACAGTGAGAAGGCTCAGCGGGAGAGCAGCATGACAGACCCAGAGCCAGACCCATTCAGAGGGGACGAGATGGTACGGTTTTACTGGGAAGAACCCCAGGTGGCCGGTAGAGATGGGACTGAGGTCTCTCCACCGGTCCTGCAGGGAATTGGGAGCCCAGTCTCCATTCCCCAGTGGCAGTGTAAAGTGCAGGGAGAGGAGAGCAGTATCCTCCCTCCCCAGCGGCAGGCTGAGTTACAGGGGGCAGAGGTAGTTGTTCCTGCCCCCCAGCAGCAGAGTGATATGCCGGGAAGGCAGTGTAAAGTGCAGGGAGAGGAGAGCAGCGTCCTCCCTCCCCAGCAGCAGGCTGAGCTACAGGGGGCAGAGGTAGTTGTTCCTGCCCCCCAGCAGCAGAGTGATATGCCGGGAAGGCAGTGTGAAGTCCAGGGAGAGGAGAGCAGTGTCCTCCCTCCCCAGCGGCAGTGTGATTTTTTGGGAATTGGGAGCCCAGTCTCCATTCCCCAGCGGCAGTATGATGCTTTGGGAATTGGGAGCCCAGTCTCCATTCCCCAGCGGCAGCACAGATTATTGGGAATTGGGAGCCCCGTCTCCATTCCCCAGCGGCAGAGTGTCCTACCGGGAATAGAGAGCCCAGTTTCCTTTCCCCAGCAGCAGGACTCTGTATTGGGAGCAGAGACAGTCGGTCTCCCTCCCCCGCAGCTGGAAGTATGTATGGGAGAGGAGCCTGTTATCCCCTCTCCCCAGCGGCAGCTTAATGTACCAGGGGGAGACAGTAAGCCCCACAACTGCGCAGATGGGACCGTAGTCTCTACACTGCCAGCACAGGGGGTAGGGACGGTCGGTTCTGCCCCCCAGCGAGAGGGCTGTTTAGCCAAAGGGGAGACAGTCGGTCTCCCCCTCCAGCAGCAGAGATGGGTAACCAAAGGGGAGACGGTCGGTCTCCAGCAGCAGGACTGTGCATCTAAAGGGGAGACAGTCAGTCTCCAGCAGCAGCAGCAGAGCGGTGTATTTAAAGGGGAGACAGTCGGTCTCCCCCTCCAACAACCAGGCTTCCACCAGGCTACCCTCCCAGTAGCGCTGGCAACAGGGCAGAGTGCCTCTGGTCTCTGCCCACGCAGCAACCCACCAAGTCAGCGTACCCGTACCCAGCACAGCCGTGGTGAGGCACCTGAACATGGACAAGCTTCCCCTTTACCCAGGTGTAGTAACCATTTATTGTGGGTGGGCTGCTGGACTAACAAGGGCACTGACCGGCAGGAGGTCAGATACCCTGTTAGTCTGTTTGGAAAAGGGGAGAGATGTGACGAGACCAATCTCGCCACATTGCATTGGAGAAGCCTGGTTGCTCGCCTGCTGCCTTTGGACTATGGCCCCTTTTAAAAGACTGAATTTTTCCATGCAGAAAAGCCATATTCATGCTTTTCTGCCGGTTGTTCGGTAGTTTCAATCTACCGAACAACCGTACGAATGACTGGACCACCTGGGGGCTGGAGTGTGCCGGCAATTAACCTCCCTGAAGCTGCGGTTAACCGCAGCTTAATTGATGAACGCTGGGTGGCCGCCGTTCGTATCCCGAACACGAGGTCGCGGCCATTTTAAACCATACGAATGAACAGCGGTGTTCGCCTCTATTTTCATGGAACTAAAATCGGACACAGTTTTGCGCGAACACCGCTGAAGCCGCCGACCTCCCTTCTTGTTCGGTGAAAGCACACGAATGACCCGGTGTTCGGTATTTTTGTGTGAATGTCTTATACCCCAGATAGGAATCCCATGGAGCCCATTCGTATGAAACTGACTGTAAAGACTTTGGCTCCATGGCGATTGAACTGTATTCGTGTAGTCTGAATGCCATTCACCTAATAATGTGCACTCAGACCTGAGCTATCTGAGGATATGTTACATGTCTGTGTTTTATGTAATAAATGTTACTTTGTGCATTTTAAAGTATAATGCTGGTTTTGTGTTCCCACGTGTGTAATGGAGTTTTGCCTTTGTCTTGGGAGATAATTGAGTTACTTCCCAATTATCTCCCAGGGCAGAGGGGAGGAAGCCAGGATGCATTGTGGGAATATACTGTGACTGTGTGTCCTTTTTGTATACTTGTCTGTCCCTTGTCACAGTCTCCCATTTGGTCCCCTAGGGGAGTGTCCACCAGGTGGGAGACCTGCATAAAAGCCGGGCAGGTAGCCCTCATTAAACAGACCACTGCTTGACCCTCAACACGGAGCCTTGTCTCGTCTTTGGGGGGATTTACTGTATGCTGCTAAGGACTGATTGCCAGGAGTGTAAGCCGCTTGGAAGCTTTTCCTGTTCGCCTGCTAGCAGCTATTCGTATGGTTCCTGTTCGTTTATTTGAAGTGCTACCTTATTCCCTTGTATGCCGTTCGGGAGTTTGGAGCATTCACTTATTGGCGGTTCGTGAGTTTTGGTGATTATTCAGTAGCTGTGCCTGTCTCTGAAAAGGGGATTATCGTCTAAGTGGTTTTTTCCCTTTTTGTGCAAACCGGTCCGTTACACTCTCATAGGGCAATATTGCAGTAATCTATTATATGGAGTCTAATAGTTTTATGTGGTCCAACTTACATTTCTCTGAGCCTGTTATAATGAACTGGCTCAGGTAATACAGCTTTGTGTAATATGATGGTGCAGCTTCAGATGGTGCAATGGATCCACATATATTCAGGACTTGATCCTCAAAGGAAAAAAGCATAGGAAGGGCAACACCAGTAATGTAAAATAGTAAACATTTATTTATAGAAAAAATATAAAATCCTACATTCAGGCTACTGGAGTGAACGCGTTTGTCACGGTAGTGTACCCCAACACGCAAGATTTAGTCCAACGAGAGACAAGATAAAAAAGATACGTCTTACCTGGCCTTAGAATGGCCGGACTCGACGTAGTACAGGGAAATGACAGAGTCAGGAATGAGCTGAGGTCAAGGGAACAGAGAGACAGCGAAAACAAGAACTAGCCAAGGACTGGTACACAGGTGTCAGGAAACCGCAAACAAGACATAGCAGTGATAAAGAGAAAAACGGAGTCAGGTACAAAGCCAAGGTCAAGCATGAAAAAACCACTACTGGACAAAACAAGCACTAAAGGGAACTGAATCAGAAATCACGATAGGGCAAGGAGCTAAGGGAGTCACATGGCCGCTTCTCGCGGTCAGTGCACGCCTTCCGGATCTCCCCATCGGCAGGACCGCGCACGTCAGGGACAGAGGACCTCACCGGGCACCCGGAGAGGGTAAGTACCGCTACAGCGTTTCAATGATACAAATTCGTCTTCCTCAGGTGCATAAAAGAATCCGGCTATTTAAATCATTATTGGCGCCAAGAATGGATGGTAAAGACCCGCCTTTCTAGTCCCATTGACCAATTCCATGATGATTAGTCTTTTGACGAGCAAATCGTCAAACGTCACTTCCGGGGTCGTTCTATGCGTTCCAGTGGCCATTTCTATTATGTTCATGCATTCCACTTCATGCCGTCTTCTGTGTATTGGACTTATAATTCAGGCGGTCTTATTTCCATCGGTCAATTGTCGGTGTATAATTAAAGAAACAGTAATTGAATATATCAGAATACAAAAAAAAGAGAGGATTCATATGATACAAAAGACTATATAGGAAGTAAAATATATCAAATAAATAAAATATGAATATAAAAAGGGGAAAACATAAGAACAGGAGAGATGTATAATAAAATTCTATAGGAAGACATAAAAAACATATTTAAAAAAATATTTTAAAAATATATTTTAAAATTATATGTAATTATACATGTCAAAATCTATGTTCAATCCATTTGGGGAGAGGGTCTCTAAATCAAAGATCCACTTCATTTCTGCTTTGTTAATAATCCTTAAGTGGTCCCCTCCCCCCACCTCCTATTTTCTGGATTCCCACAAAGTACAAGCATATACCATCACCATTATGTGTTTCATTGATGTGAATAGATACAGAATTTATATCTATTCTGTATCTATTCACATCAATGAAACGCATAAAATTATTAGACTCCATATAAGAGATTACTGCAATATTGCCCTATGAGAGTATTTTTCTTTTGTTTCATTATTTAGGAATATCTATGCTGATATATTCATTGGGGTATATATATTTGTTTTACCTCATCACTTCACATCAATATATTGTACATTGCACTGCATGTATTAAGGGATGTGATATACACCTATAAGAGTGTCTCATTTATTCCTTGCGCTGCACACTTCTTTGTGTTTTCTGTACTTGTATTTCAGTGGGATATATGTGATTGACCCCACTATTTCCCCTTATTTACTATTTTTTGATAATGTATGTGTGTCTGTCAAAGAGTATGTGTGTTTGTTAGTGAAAGTGTATGTGTGTCTGTCTGTGTGTGAGTGCCAAGTGTCTCCGTAGGATTTACTAGTTCCTGGAGTCCAAGCATCTTCCAGGAGACATTGAGTTGCCTCCATAACTTCCTGGGTCTCTCAGGGTGCACTGATATCCACCAAGCCATTAGATCCAGAGACTTATTTAGGGGTAGCCGGTGAGGACCAACCGTCTGGATTCTAGAAAAGTTTGGGATATGATGGCAAAAGGCTGTGAGCTCCAATAATTGCAGGAACCAAGACTGCATCCCCCAAAAGGGGGACAGAAAGACCAGATTAGCAAACTGTTGTCTCATTTGTAGAAGGACCTTGTGGATCATGGCAAAAGGAAGAAACATAATGAAGATCCCTGCTCCTAATCCTGCAAGAAGGCGTCTGGGCTTCAATTGAAAAAGCACTGAAGTTGGGTGTTTAGTCTCGTCGCGAAGAGGCTTACATGAAACAGACCCTAGAGGGAAGAAATATTGTATAAGACCCAGACGTCTAACCTCCAATCACTGCCGTTGGAAACATAGCGTGAACTCCAGTCTACATGAAAGTTGTTGAGACTCTATAGAAAACTCTATGCATAGAAGAATGAGCAAGGTTTGTCAATTTAGGCTCAATTGGGAACAATATGGCTTTGTGCCTTTCAATTGAAGGAAAAGTATTTACATTTCATGCTAGACAAATCGCCCTTTGGACCCAGCCCCTGAAGACACTCTAGATTAACCATCCTATTCTCAGCTCTGGTGTCCTCCGCCAAGTCAAATAGTTTGTCAAGTGGCCCAAATATGTCAAAATGCACTTACTGGATTTCTAAGAACTGGGTCATCGTTGGATCTCACGGGTGTCACAGTCCCTATTCGGGACTACAGGGTTTGGGCATTTCATCCTGATCCTATTATTGACTGCATTACTAAGAGGGCATCTCATCCAATTGTCTAAATAATGGTTAACATGATCTGCAAGGAGCCACTCAACCGACCCGGGGTGATGGAGTTTGTCCAGATTATTAGAGCCAGTCTCAGATTCTCTGTCTGACTTGACCACAGCCTTCTCCCTAGACTAAATTTCTGAGTCAGTGTTGTTTTATAACTGTGCTCTAACACAGACCACACAAGGACCCCCCCCACAGAACTCCATGAGCTGGTACACCAAGTCAGAGTTTTCTCAATTAGTTATTTCCCTATGAATAGACCGAAAGCATTTAGAAGATCTTTTACGATACACCCCCAATTAATACATGTATTCATTGGTGGTACGTCTACTAAACAGTGATTCTCCCCCCTACCCATTTGGGCAGTGTAGTGTTTCTTTAAGAAATAAGGCACAGATTGGTGCTTGAAATAGCTGCAGATATTGGATACTGCAACTATTGCAAGCCAAGTTTTCATATACACCTAAAGCATACATGCAAAAAGATCTGTTTATAAATCACTGTAAGAACAAAGAACACCAAAATGTCTATCTTTTTGATGTTAAACAGGTAACAGCTTTCTGTTTGAGTGAATAGACAACTTTTGTGCCTACCTACGAGGAACTCCCTCTGTAGTGTTTTAGATGTAATGCTGTGTTTTTACTTTTTTATATTTATTTTATATTATTTAACATGTAAACTTTTTTGGGCAAATCCACTTGAATCAATTTCTAGATTAACATATCATGTATGGAGAAGTTTGGATCTTATGGAAATACATATATTGTGTTATTACCCCTTGCTTGTTTTTGTTGCATTTCATTACCCCCTCACTGTTGGCATATGAATGCTTGCTAGAACTGTTCACTGACTAGAAGTACTTATTGTGAGAGTCAGAGGATTTACTGATCATTTAATGAATCATGACAATCAATTCATTGGGATTATTTTGGGAAGCTAACAGCCACTTGAATGTTCAATGATTCAGCAAACAGTCACATTTAAAGCTTGAACGCAAGTACAGTACGATGTGCTCCCTCCCACAAACAATGAGCCTTTGTTCTCCCCTCTCCAGTGTGTGAACAAATCTTTGTGTAGCTCATAAAACGTTCAGATAAGGATGTTTCTTCTACAAATGCATGTGGGACAGCAATAAAGCCACAGAACAAAACCATTCCAGATAATTGACACATTTCTAATGGAAATAAAACTGTGTTCACTCATCATTTGGGAAATGTTCCCTTTGCACCAAACCAGAGATAGATTAAGGGTGTGTTTTCCTGCAGTTGAAACTATTGTGAAAGGCTGCTTGTTCAAGTGTCAGCCACCACCAAGATTTTCATGTTGCTAAATTTAATCGTAACCTACCGTACTTTACATTTTATTATTGCAAGTCATGTAAACAGTGAATATGTATTTTATTTATTTTTTTATCACTAGCAACCTTACCATTATGCCACTGGGGGAACATACTGAATATTCATTATCGGGAAACTCCTACAGCATGCTGTAGGGGTTATGGTCTTAGAAGTGCCCTGGCACAAATTTGTCATCTTACCTCTTGCTGCACCTCACCTCCACTTCTTCTGATCGAAAGAATGAAACTCTCTGTCTGAGCTAAGCCCAGTAATACAGGCATCCTGTGGTGTTTAGTTTATTTGCAAAGATCATTGTGACAGTTTTGTCAGTGTTTAGGAAAAGATTTTTTTTGTGATCCACTTTTCTACCTCTGTGAACTGGTCTAGGAGCACAGCCTCAAGCTGCAGTAGATCGGATTTGCTTGCATAGATTACGGTATAATCTGCGTACATGTGTACATTTGAGGATTTTCAGACATTAGGCAGATCATTTATAAATAATGTGAATAGTAGGGGGCTGACAATGTAACCTTGGGGAACACCCCACGTGACTGGGAGAGGGATTGAGTCGCTGTCAGGAATGGACACATATTGTGATCGATATGTGGTTTCACATACACATGATCGAAACCAGTTTAGCGGACCAATACCTGAGTTTTTTAGTTTGTGCAGTAGAATGTCGTGGTCTACTGTGTTAAAGGCCTTTTTAAAATCAAGAAAAAGAGCTTAAGTTAAGTCTCCTTGTTCCATGCCAGTTTGTATGTCATTGCAAAGTTTTAAGAGGGCAGTTGTAGTGGAGTGATTTGGGTGAAAATCTGATTGATCTGGGGTCACATAGTTAGATTGTTGAGAATACTCACATAGTTGTGTATGAATGCATTTTTCTAAGATTTTTTTTTTTTCAATTGAAAATTTTTTATTTTGTCATAAGTCAAAAAGAAACATGGGGATACAGAATAAGGAAAAAGGGGGGGGGGATACATTGCAGGCTGACTACACAGACAGTAGCTATGTGTAATCACATACATATAAGTGTACATCGTAGATAGACATCTACATACATGCGTATCATGGTTTTCATTGGTTCCAGAGTTTCATTGCTATTTTACAGAAATTTCCCTTTTACATATACATGGTGTGTTGATGATCAGTTCCCTGTTGTCGGTTTTGGTCATAGTTAGGTCCTCTGGGTGTGTGCAGTAGTCATATTTATTTATTTGAGTCTCCGTGGGTGATGGTGTGTTGATGATCAGTTCCCTTTTGTCGGTTTTGGTCATAGTTAGGTCCTCTGGGTGTGTGCAGTAGTCATATTTATTTATTTGTGTAGATTGGTAGTGTTAGCTATATAGGTTCCAGACTTTTTTGCTTGTGAACTGCATCTTTGCCTGTTGGCGCTCTGCGTGGCCTCTTAATCTATGATTCAAGGGTCGTTTGGCTCGCTAGAGTGGTTGTGGTTGGGTGTTGTGGTGCGTGGACTTGTAATATGTTTTACCCACAGGTTGTGTGCCTCCTGTACCCCTTTTCTTGTTCCAAATTGTGTGTTGGCCATTTTTTCGTATGCCCAATTTTGGTCTACCTGCTTTACAAGATCCTCTATAGGTGGGGTCATTGTTTTTTTCCAATGTCTGGATATCACTAGGTTGGCTGATATTAATGTGTGGTATATTATCAGCTTGACTTGTTTTGGTAGTTTTTCTGGTAAGATGAACAAGAGACATCTGTGGTCCATCTACTCTTGGGGCTGGCAGTTTATTTGCTACCTCATCCCAAAATGGTCTGAGCATGGTGCATGTCCACCAGACGTGTATCATTGTACCCACTTCCCTCCCGCACCTCCAGCATATATTGCTGGTTGTAGGCCATATTTTGTGCAATTTGTCCGGTACTAAATACCAGCGGTATAGGATTTTGCGCTGTAGTTCCAGATGTGTGACACATGCTGTAAGCCCCTTGTGGGCCGTGTATGCTCTCTCCCAGTCCCTGTCTGTTATTATTCTATCTATATCTCGTTGCCATGACAATTTTATCTCTCCTAGTGTATGTGATTGCTGCGCTATTAATTTCTGGTATCCCCAGGACATTATTTTCTTGAGTGGTGTTATTCCCATGCATTGGTTTTCGAATTCTGTCATGTGTGTCTTTGCTGTGAGATCCGTTTGTTTCCCTAATTTGTCTAACACGTAAGATTTGAGCTGGAGGTAGGAAAATATTGCTTTAGTGGGGAGGTTGTACTTGTCCTGTATGTCGGGGAACGGTAGTATTCGACCCCTGTCTATCACTTGGTACATGTGGTGTATACCGCCCTTCACCCATATTTCCCAAGGGAATGTAGGGATCTCCAGTCCAATGGTGCGCATTGGCATGGCTAGGGGTAACGTCGGTTTTGTCACTAATTCGGGTTTCGTCTGTTTCCACATGAGTGACCGGAGATCACTGTGCGGTCCTTTGCTGGTTTCAATCGTCACCCATTGTGGGAAGTCGGTAAGCCTGTTGATTTGTGTAATGTTATGTAGCTATGCTGCCCTGTGGTATGCGGTTAGGTTGGGTAGGCCTAATCCTCCAGTTTTGACTGATCTATGTAATGTCCCTGCTGCTACTCTTGCCTTTTTTCCCTCCCATATGAATGAGTTAATGGTATGTTGCAAGTTTTTTAGGAATTGTTTTGGTATTGGTATTTGGAGCGTACGGAAAAGATACTGTATCTTAGGGGTAAGTGTCATTTTGACTGCCGCTATGCGACCTAGCCATGACAGGTATCTACCCCTCCATGTGTGCAAGGTGTCTGAGAATTCTTTCAGAATTCGGGTGTAATTGTGTCGGAACAAATGAGCTGGGTTTTTGGTTATTTTGATACCCAAGAATGTTAGGTGGTCGTTGTCACGAACACACCCTACTCCAAGAGTGCGCGTGATGTAGTTGTGGTTGTGAAAGGGTTAAAGTTCACTATTTGTCTGCACTAGACCGGAAATAATGACAAAATCCCCCTTTAACACCACCCACACTTAAACATAATAATATAACTATTACTATTTTAATGCTGCCACCACCAAGACAATTTATAAATGGGGTGCCTTGGTCCCCCAGGTAAATCAACAATAAAACCCACCAAATATTACTTAGTACAATATTCAAGGAATTACAAAAATACTAACTAGTCTCTTCAGGTAACGTGATTCTTAACCAGACAAAGGCAAAACTTAATAAATGAATGTTTATTATGAGCAAAAGATAGTCACAGTGCATATAAAAATATATGATAAACAAATTATTTACACCAACAACAGATAAAAACAAAAAGGATAAAATACAGAAGTCCTAATTACTCACTTAGGTTTTCAAAGTACAACTTCTGTCCAGGGGGTCTCTGGCAAGGAAAGATGGTGACTCACTCAAAATTAGATCTTGGCCCCAAGCAAGTACACCAACACCCTTCAGAATCACAGGAGATATACCCTATGAATTGCCACGCCTCATCCAGGGGGGGAGCAATAGGGATACTAAGTGACCACCTCCTTTGTTCCAGAAACCAACAAGACACATACAGACTTTTGGTTTTATCTCCTCTACTGTACTTGCCACATAAATAATAATTGCCTCTATGAATTTGTTATTGTTTTCCCATTCCAAAGACATGTTGCACGCCCTGCCCACGATCCAATAGGACGGACATCACAAGTCCTGCCACACGGTTTAAGTTGTGCAACTCATGTTTGGGCTTAATTAAAAGATTGGGCTTGTCCCATTCCAAATATAATAAAAAATGAGGCTTAATTATTAACCTGTGGGTAAGTATGAACGTTTCACTTGGATAAGATACTGGAACACAAGGATCTTCATGAAACAAATCCCATTACCATTTCAAAGGATTGAACTATCCTTTACAAGGTACATGCCAAATGGATGAAGAGACATTCAGACTTTTCCCAAGTGTAGAACCTCACACCTTGCAGACTTCACATCCATATAGTAAAATCCTTTTCACATTGCTATGCCATTCACACTACCCCTTCTGTCATCTGACCTCTGTGGGGGTCCCAGCTTCAAAAGATGTAACCCCTGTTGACCTCAGCAATAGCATCTCTGTAATTTGTGCCATTTACTACACAAATTACATTAAAAGATGATATTCCATAGTGTAATAATAAATTATACACCCTTGTCGTGACAGTCGTGTCTCCAGTCTAGGGGGAATGCCCTTTCCAGTCTGTTTGCGAGATTGTCACGTAGTTTTATTCCTAGAGCCTGGGTTTTCGTGACATTTAGCTTGTAGTATGATACTGCCCCGTACTCTTGGGTTCTCGTCATCAGTTTTGGTAGGGAGATTATGGGGTGTGTTAATGTTACTAGGATATCATCCGTGAACAAATTAAGCTTGTATTCGTTGTCCCCCAGGTGTACTCCTTGTATGTCTGTGTCAGCTCTGACTGCTGCCAGGGGTTCCAGTGCTAGAATATAAAGTAGCGGTGATAGAGGGCACCCCTGTCGCAATCCATTGGTGATGTGTATTTGTTTGGATACAAACCCAGAGTTTAGGACTCTGGCTGTGGGGTGGGAGTAAAGTTCTATTACGGCATTTATAAAGGTTGGGGGGAATTTTTATTTACCAAGCACCGCCAGCAAGAATAAGGCCAGTTGAGCCTGTCAAAAGTCTTCTCTGCATCCAATGATAGAAGTATCCCCCCCTCTCCATTTCCGATCAGGCTGTACAACAGGTCAATTACCTTCCTGGTGTTGTCCGAACCCTGTCTGCCTTTTGTAAAGCCCACCTGATCATCATGGATTAATGTCGGGATTCTGTTAGCTATTCTGTTGGCTTGTATTTTTGCATAAAGTTTAATGTCCATGTTAAGTAGTGAGATTGGTCTGAAGTTTTGGCTACATGTGGGTGGTTTCCCTGGTTTAGGCAGCGTAACTATGTGTGCACCCAACATCTCCGCCGGTGCGTCCGCTTTGAGAGTGATTGCATTGAATAAGTTTGTTAAGTGTGGGGCTATGGTATGTGCAATTTTTTTGTAGTAATTGTTGGGGAACCCATCTGGGCCTGGGGCTTTCCCGCTTGGTAGGTGGGATATGGCCTGGAGCACTTCTGTTACTGTGATGTTGTCTTGTACCATAGCTATTTGTTCCTCTGTCAGTGATGGTAGAGAGACCCCTGCTAGGTACTTCTCTATCCTGTCCATAGTTGGTTGGCTTGTGTCAGCATCTTTCCCCAGATTGTATAGAGATGAGTAGTAATCCGCAAAGTCATCCCCAATGTCTTTGGGTGTCACCTTCTTTTCCCCTGCGTGATTTTGGATGAATGGGATCTTAGTGTTCGCGCTTCTGTGTGACAGTCTCCTGGCTAGTAATTTGCTTGCCCTATTACCCTGTACGTATTGTGTTGTCCTAAGTTTTCTAAGGTGATACCCTGTTTTTGCCAGGTCGTGTTCTTTAATTTCCCCTAGTTTCTCCTGAATTTGTCGTTTAAGCTCAGGAGTTGGGGTCAGCTGGTTTTGTTTGTTAAGATTATACAGTGATTTTAGCCAGTGCTTCGTTTTAGTTTGGGACTCACGTTTTAGTGTGCTTTTTCTAAGATTTTTGACAATACTGGGAGCAATGATATTGGGCGATAGTTAGAAACCAAAGTAGTGTCGCCACTTTTATGGACAGGCACTACTCTTGCAGTCTTCCAAAGTTTGGGTATGTATCCAGACACCAAGGATTCGTTAATTAGGGTTGTGACAGGTTTAGCAATTGCCGGCGCACTGACCTTCAACGGCATTGCTGGGATTTGGCCAGGTCCAGGCTGGTTTTTCATTTTTAGATTATTAAGTGTTTCATAATCACACTAATAGGTACAGATCTCAAATTGAACTTCTTCTTGGGTCTTTGCAAATTTAGTGGGGCCCAATCCACATTTGTAGTTTCGGGATGTGTGTAATTTATTAGCTTGGCAATCAGAGTGGTGGAGCATCCAACAAAATAATTGTTAAAGGCATTTGCTACATCTAAGGGACGTTGAAGGGTTTGCGTATCCACTTTGACAGTGGAGAGTTGGGAGTGGATTGGGGGAGTTTGTAAGTTATTTATGACTTTCCAAAAGTTTCTATGTTAGATTATTGTCCAGATTGTCACAGAAATATTGGGCCTTGACCAATTTTGTTTGTTTTGTGCATATATTTCACCATTGTTCATATACACAGTGATCGTTCATAGAGCTAGTACGGTTGAACTTTGACTACAGTGAATCCTGAAACTGGTACATTTGAATGAGGTCAGCTGTGATCCAATTTATATGTGCCCCTTTTACTCTCACCCAGGGGCGTACCTAGAGCATTTGACACCCGGGGCGGGCCCTATTTTTGGCATCCCCCCTCAACTTTAAATGTAAAAAACAACCAAAATGTATTTTTTATGTATTTAGCACTGAGCACTGTTTGTGTGTTTGAATGTATGCATGTTTTTGTATGGAGTATGTGTGAGTTAATGTAGGGGTGTGTTTGCATGTAGTGTTGGCGTTTGAATGCAAGCATGCATTTGTGTGTTGTGTGGTATTTGAATGCAGTGGTATGGTTATATATAATGGTGGGGTTTGTATGTAGTGTTGACATTGAAATGCATGAGTGTATTTGTGTGTAGTGTTGGCGAGATTTTGAGATGTCTGCACATATAAACATACATGGGCATACACACATGCAGATACATATACACACATGCAGATACACAGAAACACAGTCACACATAGATACACACAGACACACATGCAGACCCATATTTCTTGTTGTGGGCTGGCTGACACCTCTTAATTTCAATCTTTGTTTAGCAGATAAACCCTCTATTTGCTATTCTTATGTGGGATTGCCATATTTAAGGACACCAAATAAGGTGCTATCTGCTAAACAGCACCCTCATTTGGCATCTTTAAATATGGAAGTCTCACATACAGGCACCAATTCAGGGAATTATCTACTAAACAGCTAAAAGATCAAGATAAAAAAAAAAAAAAACCCTGTTTAGTAGATAAATCCCTTATTTGTTATCCTCACGTGGGATTGCAATATTTAAGAACACCAAATAAGGGAGCTATCTACTAAACACATACACAGAGATACACATAATCACAGATATACACAAACACAATCACTGACCCACACACATACAATCACATACACACACAAACATTACAAACATACACAAAATTAATAATTAGGAGGTCCACCCAGCCTCCCTACCTTGCTCTAGAAGGGCTGGAGTGGATCCTCAGTCCCTGGTGGTCAGTGGTTGCTGCTGGGATCTCTGTGCTCTTCCTGTACAGGTCCATCGCATGCCCTGTAATGACGCAGAGGCCGCAATGACATCATATCCCGGCTGCCGACTCACTGCAGGGCAAAGACCGTCAGACACAGTCAGATGCACACAGTCACTCACACACAGTTACAGGCAGACAGTCACACATACACACACACAGTCACAGGCAGACAGTCACACAAACACACAATCACAGGCAGACAGTCACACATACACACATAATCACAGGCAGACAGACACACACAATCACACACACAAAGACAAACACAGGAAGACAGTCACACACACACACACACAGTCACAGACAGTCATACACATAATCACAGGCAGACAGTCATACACACACACACAATCTCAGGCAGACAATCACACACACACCCACAATCACAGGCAGACAGTCACACACACACACACACACATATTGACACACAGTCACAGTCACACACACACACACAGTCACACACACATAATCACAGTTACACACAGCACACACTCTCTCACTTACAGTAAGCTTGGGCTGAAGGAGGAGTGGATTCAGTCCCTGCTGCGGGAAGCAAGGACTCCTTCCTGCTTCCCCTTTGTGTGAGCAGTAAGAGGCTGCATTTAGCACCGCCCCCACATCCGGTTTGGCTCCACCCCCAGATCTCCGTTCAGGTTTCCTGCTCCTGTTCCCAGCCCCTGCGTGTGAGCTGTGTCAGCTGCCCGGCGCCCCTGCTGGCCAGCCCTGGTGGCACCCCCCTACCTGTTGGCACCTGGGGTGGACCGCACCCCCTACGCTACTCCCTTAGTACACAACTACTCTCACCTTACACAGCGGGGCATGCAAATTCCAAACTTATTGGAGTTCAAACTGAAAGAATTCAACTGCACAGTCTAGATCTAGGATTAGGTTTAATCTGTGCCAAGGGAGGTTCTTGACGTCATTTAGAAAGGATTCAATATTATATTTTTTGAAGGAACTGGTGATTTTAACCTTGGGAGAGAATTTAATAGTAGGGATGAGAGAACCCGAACATTACGAACTCGAACATTTCAGTAACAGTTCGTGTTCGAGTTCGGTGTTCGGCGATTTAATGGCGTGTTTTGAAAAGCTGCAGGGCAGCCAATCAACAAGCGTTTGACTTGTGTGCCCTTAGAAGCCATCACAGCCATGCCTACTAATGGCATGGCTGTGATTGGCCAGTGCAGCATGTGACCCAGCCTCTATATAAGCTGGAGTCACATGAGCTCTTATTGGTGTAGGGAGAGGATGCTGCAGCTGTGAGGGACAGATTAGGAAAGAATTCTGGTGTTGAATCTGCAAACTACAGCGATTAATTTTGTGGGTGCTATACTTTGTACCCTGCCCTGAGCTCAGTGCCACAGAGAAATAAGCAGTCTGTTTGCTAGGGGGGCACTTGCAACTGCATGTGTGCCAGGCACATTACTTTAATCCTGTTCTGGTAGCTCAGTGGGCAACATCTAGGCATTTTTAAATATTTCTGTGACAATGCAGTTTGACAAAATCTGAGAGTCAAATAGAACCATCAAATACTGTGGTTACATCGCAGTTTGAAAAATTCACATTTCTTTGGTGCTAAAAAGTACATTTGGGGCATGCATTTCATATCTGAGAGTAAAATAGAAACATCAATAACTGTGGTTACATCACAGTTTGAAAAATTAATTTTTTTTTGGTGCACTTCATATCTGAAAGTCAAATAGAACCGTCAAATACTGCGGTTACATCGCACTTTGAAAAATTCACATTTCTTTGGTGCTAAAAAGTACATTTGTGGCGTGCACTTCATATCTGAGAGTCAAATAGAACCATCAAATACTGTGGTTACATCGCAGTTTGAAAAATTCACATTTCTTTGGTGCTAAAAAGTACATTTGTGGCGTGCACTTCATATCTGAGAGTAAAATAGAACCGTCAAATACTGTGGTTACATCACAGTTTGAAAAAAAAAAAATTTGGGTGCTGAATAGTACATTTGCTGCTTGCGGTGCACTTCATACCTGAGAGTCAAATAGAACCGTCAAATACTGTGGTTACAATGCACTTTGAAAAATTCTAATTTAAACCATCTGTTAGTTTGGTGGGTGAACGCAAAGAATGAGGAGAGCGTCAAATAAGGGACGTGGCCCTGGTCGTGGTGCTTCTGGTGTTGGTGGAGCTCCTGTTGCAGGGAGAGGACGTGGTCGATCTGTGCCAGCTACACGCACAAGTGAAACACCTTCCTCAGGTGCGAGTAGGTGACAGAACCTTCAGCGTTATTTGGTAGGCCCGAATGCCGGTCTACGAATGGTGAGGCCAGAACAAGTACAGACAATAGTAGATTGGATGGCTGACAGTGCCTCCAGTTCCTTCACATTGCCTCCCACCCGTCCTTCCGCCACCGAGGATTGCAGGGCATTTCTCTTTGCCTCCCCCTCCTACTCCGCTTCCTCCTCTTCTACCTCCTCATCTGGTCAGCGTAACACCTTCACCACCAACTTCAGCACAGCCAGGGGGAAACAACAGCAGGCTGTTTTAAAACACATATGTTTGGGGGGAAAAAAAACCACACCGCACAGGAGCTGTGGACGGTCATGGAACAACAGACCGATGAGTGGTTGTTGCCACCCAGCCTCAAGCCCGGCCTGCTGGTGTGTGATAATGGGCGAAATCTCGTAGCAGCTTTGGGCCTAGCCGGTTTGACGCACATCCCTTGCATGGCGCATGTGCTGAATTTGGTGGTGCAGAAATTCCTGAAAAACTACCCAGATATATCAGAGCTGCTGCAGAAAGTGCGGGCCATCTGTGCGCATTTTGGTGTTCTCACCCTGCTGCTGCTTACCTGTCTGCGCTGCAGCGTAACTTCGGCCTTCCCGCTCACCACCTCATATGCGACGTGTCCACGAGGTGGAACTCCACCTTGCACATGCTGGAGAGACTGTGCGAGCAGCAGCAGGCGATAGTGGAGTTTCAGCTGTGGCACGCTCGGGTCAGTCGCTCTGCGGAACAGCACCACTTCACCACCAATGAATGGGCCTCCATACGAGACCTGTGTGCCATGTTGCACTGTTTTCGAGTACTCCACCAACATGGCCAGTGCCGCTGACGCCGTTGTCAGCCTTACGATCCCGCTTCTATGTCTCCCTGAAAAACAATGCTTCGGGCGATGATGGAAAAGGATGTGGCACAGGAGGAAGAGGGGTAATTTCCACGAGTGGCTCGGAGTGTGGGTTCCTGCACCAGCATAGGCCAGGTACACAATTGTCCAGCCAGGGCACAGTTCTGGATGATTATGAGGAGGAGGAGGAACCATGTTCACAGCAGCTCGTGGGCATCACTGGAGCGTGGCTGGGGGGATACAGAGGACACAGATGATACACCTCGCACAGAGGACAGCTTGTCCTTGCCTATGGGCAGCACGGCACACATGAACGACTACATGCTGCAGGGCCTGAGCAACGACTGCCGAGTTGCCCACATTCTAACTTGTGCTGATTACTGGGTGGCCACCCTGCTGGATCCCTGTTACAAGGACAACTTGCCGTCCTTAATTCCCTCACTGGAGCGTGATCAAAAGATGCGCGACTACAAGCACTGCTGAGGGCATTCCCAACTGACACCAGGGGCCCAGTGGAAGCACAAGGCGAAGGCAGAGGAGGAGGAAGATGTCGCCAACGCAGCTGGGGCACCACCAGCACCTCAGAAGGCAGGGTTAGCATGGCTGAAATGTGGAAAAGCTTTGTCAGCACGCCACAACAACCTCTTAGCAGGAGGCAGCATTTCAGCAACATGGTGGAACAGTACGTGTGCACATGCCTACACGTACTGACTGTCCCATTCAACTTCTGGGTCTCCAAATTGGGCACATGGCCTGAGCTTGCCCTTTATGCCTTGGAGGTGCTGGCCTGCCCTGCAGCCAGTGTATTGTCTGAACGTGTGTTTAGCACGGCAGGGGGCGTTATCACAGAAAAAGCACAGCCGCCTGTCCACAGCCAACAAAGACAAGCTAACGTTTATTAAAATGAACAAGGCATGGATCCTACTAGACTTGCCTGTACCTTGTGCAGAATAGACATTTATACCGGCCTCACCTCGCCATTGTTATACTCAAGTGCACTTATTCTTTGTTTTCTTTTTTTATATGTCCCAATTTTTGGGGGGCTACCTTAGTTAAAAACAAACAAACAAAAAAAACCTAAACAAACAAACAGTGTTGGCTACCTCCTCCGCCTCAACACACACCGCCTCCTCAACCTCCTACTCCACATCCACCTCCTCCTCCTAGTTCAAGATTATTATTTTTATGTATTTTATGTTATTTTAAGTTATTTCCCTATCCACATTTGTTTGCAGGGCACTTGTCCTACTCTTACCCCCATTTTACTTCCTTTTGCAGCCCTCTGGCCCTTTCCAGGACTTTTTTTAGATCCATTTTAGTGCCCAAAAGTTCGGGTCCCCATTGACTTCAATAGGGTTCGGGGTCAAGTTCGAGTCCGAACTCGAACTTTTTGCTGAAGTTCGGCCGAACCTGGCGAACCCGAACATCCAGGTGTCCGCTCATCTCTATTTAACAGCCTTTATTTTGCGCATGCAGTACACTAAGCAGTGGTCACTGAAACTGTTAGGAAGAACACCTGAATCCTGGATTCTATCAGGAGAAGTGGAGAGAATCCAATCGAGCAGGGTATGGTTATGGCTTTTAATGTTTATCCAAGTTGGGGAGGAGATTAATTGTGTTTGCTGCAAAGTCTTAAATAGCGAGCAAGAACTATTATTTTTATGATTCAGCCAATCAATATTAAAATCTCCAAAGACCAACAGTTTACTTTTTTGGGGTTTTGAACTATGGTTTCACTGAGGATATGGGTTATGTCAGAAAGGGAATGCACTGGGGAGCTTGGTGGGCGGTAAGTTCTTGCAACAATGATTGATTTACTGCACGGGATCTCAATTGTGTCAGAAAGGAAATCAAAGGTGGCAGGAGAGCTAAAGTTTTGTAAAGGGGTGAACTTTATGGAATTGTCAACATAAATTACAATGCGGCCTCCTCTTTTTGCTCTGTCATTTCTATGGCATGAATACACATATATTGCAATGGTAGAGTCAGGTATTTTTGCGGTTAGCCACAATTCAGAGAGCACAATGATTTTGGACTTGTAATGTGAACACCATGCTTGCAGTGCATCGATTTTTGGTAGTAAGCTGCATTTATTACAGTGCACAAGGCAGAGGCCTTTTTAAGTTGGGAGGCTAGGAATGGAATCTGTTGGGCGATCAGGGTTAGCTTCTACATCATTTGCAAGAGCAGGTAACATGAGTAATAGGAATTTGGACATAATCTTAGTTTGCTAGTAATGCACTTGTAGGGTTTTGTACTTTTGTGGGGTGGGGGTTGGAGAGCTTGATTTCAACACTCTCCACCAGCACTCTGCAGATAAATTACAGCAACAAAGCATGCCATGATGTATAAGAATTTGGTTCTCAGTTTGTGGGGAGTGGGTGGTGGTAGGAACATGACAGGAGTGTGAAGAGGGTTACAAGGAATATTAACACAGTCAAATTTGGAGGTTACAAATAATGCATATACAGTATCTTACAAAAGTGAGTACACCCCTCACATTTTTGTAAATATTTTATTATATTTTGTCATGTGACGACACTGAAGAAATTACACTCTGCTAAAAATGTAAAGTATTAAGTGTACAGCCTGTATAACAGTGTAAATTTGCTGTCCCCTCAAAATAATTCAACATACAGCCATTAATGTCTAAACATTAATGGGTACACTCCTAAGTGGAAATGAGTACACTCCTAAGTGGAAATGTCCAAATTGGTCCCAATTAGCCATTTTCCCTCCCCGGTGTCATGTGACTCGTTATTGTGTGAATCAGGTGTGAATGGGAAGCAGCTGTGTTAAATTTGTTATTATCACTCTCACACTGGTCACTGGGAGTTCAACATGGCACCCTATGACAAAGAACTCTCTGAGGATCTGAAAAAAAGAATTGTTGCTCTACATAAAGATGGCCTAGGCTATAAGAAGATTGCCAAGATCCTGAAACTGAGCTGCTGCACGATGGGCAAGACCATACAGTGGTTTCACAGGACAGATTCCACTCAGAACAGGCCTCATCGTGGTTGACAAAAGAAGTTGAGTGCACATGCTCAGCATCATATCCAGAGGTCGTCTGGATATGATGCTGTTTGACACATGAGATGGGAGGGATTGGACAACTAGCAGACTGCACAAATGAATCAAGTTTGTCAGAGTAAAGGAAAAAAATACATAGAATGAGAATGCATTTTAAGGATATTTAGTACGTGGGGTGCAGGGGTGAGACAGACAGTGTTGCAGGGGTTAACTGTTAACAGGGGGTTATGAAATGCTAGAAAATATAATCCTTACTCACTTTAGCCAGATCATACAAATCCCCTGCTTATGTATTCTAGTAGCCATTGTAAATCACAGTGACATAATTCATAATCAATTTTGACTTTGATTACCCATAGAAAACAAAAGGTACTGCTGTAATTAGGGATATGCTAGAAGATGGCTACCCAAAAGGTAAACCCCAGATGTTGTAGAACTATAACTACCATGATACTTTGCATGCCTTTAGAATGACAAAACACGATAAGGCATCATAGAAGCTGTAGTTTTAAAACATCTGGGGATCTATATTTTGGGCACCCCTGTGCTAGAATATGACACAGTCATATTAGAAACTAAATCCTAGTTTGGTTCTTTGCAACTAAATATGGGTTCACTATGCAAGTTCATAGTTATAATATATAATGATACTTTATACATTTCCATGACATCTCATAGCAGAAGGATGTCGAAGAATGGTATATCTTGGATTATTTTATAACTCCCCAATAGAGTGAAAAAGAAAAGAAATTAAAATAACAGAGATGAGATTTAACATTTTATACACACAGGAAACATCAGGAACCTGATATAAATCTATATAGATAGATGTAAATTAAAGTTCTAACACTGATGCACAGCTAGAAGGCATCAATTATGGGATTTATGGTGTACAATGAAGACCCCTTGCTAATTGGGCTTAAAATGAATACTTTGGAATTGTAAAATTTTGCCCAAAGCCTGCTTTGTGCAAACAGATAGAACAGAAAATGACTAAAGAAAAAGGTTCTCAGGAGATTGAGTGGATAATTGATCCAACTTGTGTTTAGCTTATTAAACCATTTAGATGAGTTATTTCTATGTTGGAATGTATTAAGAACTTTAGTAATTTTGGAATTCACACTTTTCATCTATCCCCCGAAAAATGTTAAAAACAGGTGTTTGACATGTACAAACATAATGCTGTGAACTTTGCAGAATACAGCTACATTCACTATAGCACAATGCTTCCTCCATATGTTAATTTGTTTTGGTGAAAAAGAGACATGTCCATTTTTGCTTCCATGTTGACAGATTGCCCATGCCTCATTTGAAAACGTTTAGCAGCTAACCATTTCTCATTAACTCCCACCCAGTTTAAGCAAGTGTGCATTTTTCACTATCAGACAACCAGGGAATTTTCAAATTTTGTATCTCATTCTCAAACCATTTTCAAGCAGCTATTTTGCCACTAATCTCTGTCAGAGATATGTAACAATGTATAAAAAATATCTTGAGTACAGTATTGCTTGAAATACATTATTTGAAGACATTTTAGTACAGGGTGACATTTAGGATATAATATAACGTTTTTTTTGGTCAATTTCTCTTCTGGAGTAGTTTACATTCCAGAATATAATTATTATTTTTTTTTTAAAGAAGTTACCTTAATGTATTTAATACGGTGCATTTAATACAGTCAAAGTCCCATAAATCTTAAGCATTGTTATGTTTATATTGTTTGCCTGCATTTTTCATCCATATATTATATTAAACACATAGTGTTTGTTAATGTTACGTATAATAACTCAATTTGTTTTGGCTTATTTGGTTCACCTCATTCTATCCTCAGGGCACTTAAGAAAAAATATAACACACTACCATGAAAATGCAATATTTAACTACTTGAATGTTGGTTAAATGATTAACATTGTTTGTTATAACCAGATCCAGACAAGCGTGCTTTCTATTGGTGCTTGTACCAGTTGTGGCATCTAGGTGTCATTTAACACATTCAAAAACCTGATTCCCCCTACTAGTCACTCTTCCCCAATTTAATAACATGACAGCAGGCTTCGTATTTGCTTTAGTCTCTCTTTACTAGAGCTCCACAGCAGCACAGGAAAACAACCAATCAGAAAAAAAGTTAGGTACTATAAAACTCCCCTCCCCATGCATCATTTCCTCTTTCTTTGCTGCTCCACATAAGTACAGGTCAGAGTAGCACTGCCTCCTGCTTCTAGTTGGTGGCTTTGGGATCTTATTGCTTATATACTTAGTATTTAATATTGTACTTGTAAGATTTTATTGCCATATATATTTGGTATTGTATACTGTCCTTGTGGGATTTTATTGTTACAGATCTTTTACATTTCCCTTAGGGATTTATTCCTATCATGCAGTGTTGTCTTAATCTATGTAGGATTTTATTAGTTATCTATATCTTCAGGCTATCTCTGTTTATTTCTCTATTTTCGATTTGGGGTCCTTTTGTCATTCCCTTGGATTTGTTTTCCCACTTATGTTTATTCCCCATTTAACATTCTTCCGCCTATGCCCTTTTCTGGCGGTGTATGTACCACTCGGGGGCTTCAGGAGGCTGACTATATCTACCTCCTCCGATTCCCCGAGCTCCGGGACTCATCCCCGGCGGTCCCATGTGTTTGTTTCCGGTCGCGGGGCTACTCGCGTGCAGCACGAGTACCCGGCGGCCGGATCTTCTTTTCCCCACATGGCTGCTTCGCCACAGCCGTTTCCGCCCGTAGACCACATGTGTTCGACCGGGCGGGGGAGGGGCCGCGAGCCAAGTAATAACATCATAAAAGGTATGTAACAAGCATATCTGCCTATTGTTATCTATTACAAATAATTAATGGATTACATGTTCTATGGACAACAACTGATTTAATGGCAAGCATTAAACAAATTATTGACAATACAAATTAATCTATGATATGTCTACTTTTCTTGGGGTACCTTGCTCGATGGAGGTCTGTTTGAGGGACCTTCTCCCCCTCTGTGAGTCAGGGCTTGATCCAGTGCTCAGGCCATTGACTTGCAGGTCTGTTTATCTCTCTATGATGACTGCATACAGGTATGAACTAGAATTTTCAATAAAGGGACTGCCTAAGTGACACACTTATGGGAGTTACCAGGTTTTTACATTTATATATATTTTTACTGGGCTAGAGAACAGTCTATAAGCAGTATGCCAGGTACTGCTCTGAGGTCCCTGCAACTTGGATAGCTCTGTATTTGGCCGCTAACATTAAAAGGTCTACAGTTTCCTGTATTGTGCTATGGGCACATTAATACCCTGCTAGTGGGTTTTACTGTTTGGACCTTTTTTAAACCCAAGGTTCCCTTGCCTTTCATTACTCATATATAAGGGACTCTACCCACGAGGATTAGCCCTTGCGGCCGTCAGAACACGACACCTGTGTATGGTCTGCTGGGTCTGTGCCCCTTTGATTGGCCTGCTACCTCTGTGTCCCATTGATTGGCCTGCTACCTGAACCCTGCTGAACCCCCTTTTGGCCGCCCTTTTGGCCTGGGTGAATATCACTGAGGAAAACCCAGTACCCACTAGTGACATGGAGATAGGCAGGTGTCCAGGCAAGCACCGTTGCCATACTATCCAAGAGGACGCCAGTATACGGCCACCTGAGTATGGTGGGAAGGGTGAAGGCCCTAAACCTCATGCCTGAAGGGCAAGGTTTCTTATGAAGACCCCGGGCACGCATCCACAGTTTACACCAGCCCGGCAACAGCACATCTCCAAGGAGAACATCGCACAGGCAGGGATCGGTACTCAGATGCCTACAGGGGTACACGGTGTTTCCTTGTCTTTAACAACTAACCCTCTAACTGCCTTCCGGTATCCATCTAGATATTGGTAGTTATTCCTGTTTAAGGTTAGCTCCTGGCCCTGTTCAGTGGGGCTTACTTGACTTGCCTTCTGGCCGGCTATTTGCCTTCGATCTGAGTTAGAATTTATGTATTTACCCTTATCTACATTTATTATTGTTTTTGTGACTTCCTTTTCCTATCGCTCGGGTCGTCGAGAGGCCTGACTTGACCTCCTCCGACCTCTCGTGGATTGCGGAGAATGTCTCCAGCTTTCCTCAGGCTACTGATGGTCATCCTGGACCCCGTGCGCGCATGGGATCTGGGCGGTCAGTTGGTAGTTTCCATCAATGTTTCCGAAGGTCGCATTTTCACACCATCCCTTTATGTTATTAAGAATGGACACGGCCCGAGGTTGTATACTATCCCATCTGCCATCAGTCTGGGTTACTACCAGTTGATTCCTTTTCAGGTGAGCGATTCAGAGAGAGGTCTCATGGTCGGGGAGAGACCCACCTAAGGACCTCAGTCTTATGCTGATATTAGTAATTGGTGTACCCCTGCAGTTGGTCACCCTGAGTCTCTAAGGGACTCTAGTTTGGATCACAAGAGGGTGCGGCCCTCCATCACCTCGATCCGAGAATGATATTTTATTTTCAGGAACAGAGAGCGAACCCCTCTCATATACAGAACCGCACAGTGATTTGTTATTAGAAGGCGCGGCCCTCCCTCAACCTCAGCCCGATACGGAGCTGGATACAGCGGACATGTTTGGAGTGACACATTCTCAAAGAGAACCGGTCACAGATGTAGGCTCTGTTTGGTTATTAACGTGTGCGGCCCGCTCAAGCTATCAGCCGGACGCTGACACGGAATTCGGTCACATTATTATAGAGCGCGGCTCTCTCATACACTCAACGCTCTACGGTGCCGTCCATTTGTTCATCACACAGGCTTGTACCTGTACAAGACCTCGATGACTGCATAAAGGGGCGTCCCTCCTGTATTCAATTAGATCTAACGACCGTGCTGCTGATTTCGTTATAGAGGGCTGCCTGATCATGCAGGATATAAAATTTTAGACTGGATCCCTCTATTTTATCTCCTGTAATGGATCTACTGGAATCCGGACCACTGTACCACACCTGAGAAATACTCACAGAGGTATAACAGGGGGAGACTCCCACTTATTTACACACACTCCTGGAGACAGTACGGCTAACGGATGAGCCTCAGGTATTACAAGAGTGCAGGTTTTGGTATATTCTGCGCTACATAAAGCAGAGAATTGCATTCTGCTTTTGGATTTCCGGACCATTGCGAACAAACTGTGCAGAAATTTTTTTCCATATCAAGATAACATGAGATACGGAGACCTTCATGGAGCAAACGGCACTGCCTTGCTCGGGTAACAAGACTAGGGAAGATATACTACCCGGTCTGAAAATACACCATAAGCATGGTAAGACCGGAAACCCCAGTTGTCTTGTATTCCCTGGTCATTACAATCTTGGGATAAGATGGCAGGACTGCCCCTACTCCTCTGAGCACATACCTGGAGAACATGGTTCGGAGATGGAGGGCCCTCTGTCTATACTCTATATATCCCTCATGGGAGCCGTTTTGGTTTGGGTTCGCGCTAACCCACCTTTTCAACTACCATCAAGGAGACCTGCGAGACTCTATGGAGGAACCTGGTGTGCCCCGACTCCTACACAGACGTCAACGTTGGGTCACAACCTACCACTGGAGTACGGCTCAGGATGTATAGCAGACTCAGATAGGGCTGCCGACATTCTCAAACTGAACAACATATGTTTCGGACAGCTGAAGCTAGACCCTTCTTTTTTCGCTATATCTGCTCTCTGGAGTCACCTGTCATGAGCGAAGGGACTTTATGCCTTGCCTGCGTATTGGAGAACACTATGTGTTCGCGGGACTCTAAGCTAAGAAGGGAGGTATCCCTCTATAGGGAGACTTTGACTTCAGTTATCAAAATCACATTCCTGGGTCCCTTGACCTAGGCCCTACTCTGGGAGATACGTGCCTGGACAGTCAGGGGTCTCACTATATTATACCCTTGTATCTTGTAAGTGGCGTGTATACTAGGAACCCCTACGCGAATTTTGACAGGTCGTGCATGGAACTGGATCGTACGACGGGTAGTCGGACTATTTCACTCTCTCTGGTGGTGCCGCCCCCAAGCCTCCTCCTTGCAGAATTTATGATTTTTATCCAATCTAATGCGTTCCCAAATGGAAAAGCCTGCAGGAAATGATTATATTCACCAGAACAAATACATTAAGCTGTAGTTATTCTAGTGACTATAGTGTCCCTTTAATGTGGGTACAGCAGAGTATTGATAATGGTGTATTTGCCATTATTAATGCGTCTGTGGAGAAGCATGTGCGAGAATGGGCAGCAAACCACCTCTCTGTGAATACCTTTATTGAAATTTGAAACTGGTGTGATCCTTGTCTGCAGGTAGCACAGTCCTTTTGGGTACAAACATGCATAGTCTTTAAAAGGAACTTAATTCCAAGCACTTTATTTGTAAATCCACACAGGAGACAGCAGTAGAAAAAAAAATAAAAATAAAAAATAATAATTATGTAACAAAATCCCTATAAACAGAAACCTAGCTCGTCTGAGCACTAACTAACATCAGATCCCCTATCTCTCAGGGTTAAGCCATAACAAAATAATATTGGTTTCACCAACCTAGTGTCTTTGTCAGCTCTCAGTACTCCAGTGCTTAGTCAGCCTGCTGCTGCCAGCTCTTCAAGAGAGAAAACAAACATTCTTCCCTTACCTGCCTAGCAGGGAGGGGTTTATTCCCACTGCTGCAGCTGATTACCTGCAGCTGAGCAGTGGGTTGGAGACAGTCCAAAAACCCTGGCCTGGATCTATGTCTCCCAAGAAAACCTCTAAACTGCGGAGGCCCACCCTGCTCTCCAAATGCTCCACCCCAGGGACTCATAACTAAATATTAATTCTGGTTATATACACATACCGTAACACACACACTCCCCCTGGGGTTAAAAATCATATGCCTCTCTGAACAAGTCGAAATATAAACTCCCTCACAGACCACCCCATTCACCTTATCACATATCCCCCTCCCCAGCTCAGACCCATCGGGGCGAACGGCCCGGGACCATAGACAGTGAACTCGGGAGAGGCCATCTGCATTACCTTGGGCAGTTCCGGTCCTGTGAGTAATATTAAACTGGAAAGGCTGAAGACTTAGGAAGCATCTAGTCACCCTGGCATTTTTTTTCTTTGTTTTGCCTCATCCACGTTAAAGGGGCATGGTCCATGATCAGTGTAAAACGTCTCCCCAGTAAGTAATATCTCAGGGATTCTAATGCCCATTTTATTGCCAGGCATTCTTTTTCCACTACGGAGTACCTCTGTTCATGGGGATTCATTTTCCGGCTCAGATACATGACAGGATGTTCCTCTCCTTCATGTACCTGGGAAAGAACCGCGCCAAGGCCCACATCAGACGCATCGGTCTGTACCACAAATGGTTTAGTGAAATCCGGAGCCACCAAAACAGGGCCAGCACACAAGGCTCCCTTCAAGACTTGAAAGGCATGCTCCGCTTCCAGGGTCCACTTAACCATAACTGGGCCTTATGCCTTAGTAAGTTCAGTCAATGGGTTGGCAATGGTAGCATACCCAGGGATGAACCTGTGATAGCTTAAATTAATGTGCCCATTGCACAATACAGGAAACTGTAGACCTTTTAATGTTAGTGGCCAAATACAGAGCTATCCCCTGACTTGCTTTTTACTTACAGGACATGGCCAACTGGTGATGGCCGCTACCTTGCTCTCTTGTGGTTTAAGGAGCCCCTGCCCGATACTGTAACCCAGATATTTTGCTTCTTCTAGCCCTAAACACTTAGCAGGGTTAGCTGTCAAACCAGCAGCCCTTATACTATTCACAACTGTCTGAACCTTCATCAAGTGGGTTTCTCAGTCCGCACTGTGAATCACCACATTATCCAGGTAGGTGGCTGCATACTCCCTGTGGGGGTGAAGTATCTTATCCATCATACGCTGAAATGTGGCTGGGGCACCATGCAACCCAAATGGCAGTACTTTATATTGGAACAACCCATCAGGGGTAGAAAACACGGTTTTCTCTTTTGCTTTCTCTGTCAGGGGTACCTACCAGTATCCCTTGGTGAGGTCCAAGGTGCTCAGATATCTGGCCTTACCTAATTGCTCTATTAGCTCACCCACATGAGGCATCGGGTAGGCATCAAACTTAGAGATATAATTTAGCTTACGGAAATCATTACAGAAACGGATTTCCCCATTTGGTTTGGGCACTAACACAATTGGGTTGTTCCACTCACTTTGTGACACTTCAATCACCCCCAACTCAAGCATCTTTTTAACCTCTGCATTAACCGCTTCACGTCTAGCCTCAGGTATCCTGTAGGGCTTCAGATTGATCTTCTTCCCCGGTTCAGTTAGGATATCATGCTTGATTATATGTGTTTTCCCTGGTATTGGGGAAAACACATCCCTATTTTTAGACACAAACTCCCTGACTTCCTGTTTTTGATGAGGGGCAAGAGTATCAGTGATATGCACCTCCGGACCCTGCTCACGAGTGGCTTGAGTAGGTTTATCTCTGGCCATGATGAGAACCTCTCGTTCTACCTATGGCTTCAATAAATTTATATGATAGGTCTGTTCTGGCTTCCGTCTGCCTGGCTGTCTTACTTTATAGTTCACGTCACTGACCCGCTCAGTGATTTCATATAGCCCTTGCCAGCTGGCTAAGAATTTGCTTTCTACCCTGGGAATGAGAACTAGAACCCTATCACTAGCCTTGCGTTCCGGTTATAACTTGCTTGTTTGGCTCTCTGGGCCTTTTCCATGTTTTCCCTAACTATGGGAATTACTGCTTCAATTCGCTCTTGCATTTGAGCTACATGCTCTATAAGACTATGATGGGGGGTATGCTCTTGTTCCCATGTTTCCTTGGCAACATCCAGTATGCCTCTTGGATGCCTACCATATATCAACTCGAAAGGTGAAAACCCTGTGGAAGCTTGCGAACTTCTCTAATAGAAAACATCAGGTAGGGATGAGATAATCCCAGTTTTTTCCATCCTTGTCTATCACCTTCCACAGCATAGCCTTTAGAGTTTTATTAAACCTCTCCACTAATCCATCAGTTTGCGGATGTTATACTGAGGTTTTCAGTTGCTTGATTCTGAGCAATTTGCACAAATCATGCATGATTTTTGACATCAAAGGGGTTCCCTGATCTGTGAGAATTTCGTTGGGTAGGCCCATCCTGATAAAAATCCTCAGTAATTCCCTTGCAATATTTTTAGAGGTGGCATTCCATAGAGCTACTGCCTCTGGATACCGGGTTGCATAATCTACAACAACTAAAATGTACTGATGTCCTCTAGCGGACCTAGGCAACGGCCTTATCAGGTCCATTGCTATTCTTTCAAATGGAACCTCTATGATGGGAAGGGGTATCAACGGACTACGAAAGCCCTTATGTGGAGCTTTCAGTTGGCATTCTGGGCAGGATTTACAAAACCTCTCTATTGCCGAAAATATCCCTGGCCAATAGAATCGTGTCAGAATTAGTTCCCTCGTTTTTTCAAAACCAAGGTGCCCACCTAACACATGGCTATGGGCTAGCTTTAAAATAGTGGTTTGGTGAGATTGGGGAACTAACAACTGTTCTGCCTCCTCTTCCCCTTTCTTCTCTACTCGATTCAGCAGATTATTTTTCACCATGAAATAAGGAAAGCTTAAGTGCTTGTCAGGGTCCACCCTTGTACCCTCCACTATTTGCACATTCTCTCTTGCTACTGTCAGGGACATATCTTCCTATTGGGCTGCTCGGAAGTTACCAGGGGAGACTCTGAGATCCTGAAACTCCACTTCTTCTATAGGGTCTTCAGTATGGGGAGGTTCTACCTCATTACCAAGGCACATCAAGGGTGTCTCTTGCTCAGTACCCAATTCACATTCTATGTCGGAGGAAGGAAAAATATTATCTCTACACTCTACCCCGGGTAGCTCCTCAGAGCGCATTTTCGGATGAGCAGTGCCCTTTCCCATAGGTGGCAGAAATGGGGAAAGTCCCTCCCTAATACCACATCATATGGTAACAGGGGCACTACCCCTACAGAGCATTTAACATGTCCTACCTCACTGCCAAACACAACCTCTGCCATGGGGTATGTGTGGGTGTCACCATGTATACACACAATATCAATCACTTGTCTGGTATCTAATTTCTCTGGCTGGAGCAGAACACCTTTTAATCAAGGTAACCTCACTCCCTGAATCAATCAGAGCTTGTACATTCTTTGCTTCCACCCACACCATTATTAAATGCGTTGCATTAATAGCACTAGTCACCACACACATCTTTGAGCAAGTCAATACAATCCGCAGAGCCCTTGTACCTACATCACACTGCATGGGCTCTTCATTCCCTGGACAGTTACGTGCAAAATGTCCAGACTCATGGCATTTAAAGCACCGGAGTTGTCCCTCAGCTTGGTCTTGTAGCCATAATGGAGCTGGTGGGTACCTTCTGCCACCCCGGTCATATGGTCCAAGGTTCAGTACAAAGTTTTGTCCTTTGTTTCCCACTTATCCGGTTGTTAGCCGGTCCGGACTTCTGATGAGGATCAATACTGTGTGGCTCCTTGGCGACCAAATACCTCTCAATCAGGCACATCATTGCTTCTGGATCCTGAGGGTCCCCTTGGCAGACCCATTGTTGCAGTCCTGTTGGCAGGTGTCTGAGAAAATGGTCCATAACAACCATCTCCACTATCTTGCTAGCAGGGTTGCGTTCTGGCTCCAGCCATTTCTGAGCGAGCCTGAGCAATCCATACATCTGGGCTCTGGTAGGTTTACTCACGTCGTATGCCCAATTATGAAATCTTTGGGCTCTAATGGCTGGTGTTACGCCTATGCACTTTAGAATTTCAGCTTTAAGTTGCTTGTAATCCTGGATCTGGTCGGAAGGTAGGTCGTCATAGGCTTTTTGGCACTCCCTACTCAGGCATGGAGCTAGAAACCCTGCCCACTGGCCCAGTGGCCATCTTTCCCGGGCAGCAACCCTCTCAAAAGTGGTGAGATAAGCCTCCACATCATCTATCTCTGTCATCTTATGCAGGAAGTCAGTAGCATGGATACGGGATCCTCTTTCCCCAGGGGGGCTCCCTGCAGATGGCAATATCACTATCTGCAACACCTCAGTAAGGGCAGCTCTATCCATTTGCTGGGCTTCCTTCAGGTTCTCAACCTGTGTAACCAGTAGACAATGTGTTTCTTGTTGTACAGCGGTTCACCAGTTCCTCCATTATATCTCCAAGCAGGTAACAGTCTTAAAAGGTACAGGCTACTTGTTTAAGAGGTCCGCTAAAATAAAAGTCCTCAAGCAGACTACGGGATGACTGGCACACCCACAGACCCTCAATGTGCTACTTTGCCAGCATACTCCACCATATTGTGATCCTTTTTTGCAGGTAGCACGGTCGTTTTGGGTACAAACATGCACAGTCTTTAAAAGGAACTTAATTCCAAGCAATTTATTTGTAAATCCACACAGGAGACAGCAGTAGAAAAAAACAATAATGTAAAAAAATCCCTATAAACAAAAACCTAGCTCGTCTGAGCACTAACTAACATCAGATCCCCTATCTCTCAGGGTTAAGCCATAACAAAATAGTATTGGTTTTCAATCAGACAGCCACTAGAGGTATTTCCTGCAACCTAACAGACTTTTAAAGGTCATCCAGCATCAGTCAAAACCCCACAGAAAAGCATTTAGGCAATACTTACATATATGGAGGGCCTAATGCCAGTATGGCTATATGGTGTAACATATTTCCTCATATTTGTTTGCTAAGATAGGTGATTTTAAGTAGCTTTGTAAAATGTAAAACCAGACATAGAACACATAGACGCCGCACGTCTATGGAATTCTGTGCTGAGCGGCGAAGAATGCGGCAGCCATCTTGGACCGGTCGCTGCTCTACTGAAGCTATTGAAGAACCCTTAGAAAGTCCATCTCACAAAAGGTAAGCAAAGGACTTGGGGCACTTAATACCCCTACCGCTTAATACTTCTACCCCTTAATACACCTACCCCAGCCGATCCCCACACACATAGTCCTTAATACCCCTACTTCAGCACACATAGTGTTAATACACATAGTGTGCTGGGGTAGGGGTATTAACACTGTGTGTGCTGGGATAAGCTGGGGTAGGGGTATTAATGACATGGGGTAGGGGTGTTAAAGGTTAGGGATATTGAGGACTAGGGGTAGGGGTATTAAGGGGTAGGGGTATTAACGGGTAGGGGTATTAAGGACTAGGGGTAGGGGAATTAAGGGGTAGGGGTATTGAAGTCTAGGGGTATTGAAGACTAGGGGTATGGGTATTAAGGGGTAGGGGTATTATAGGGTAGAGGTATTGAGGACTAGAGGTAGGGGTATTAAGGGGTGGGGGTACTAAGGGGTAGGGATATTAAGGACTAGGGGTATTAAGAGGTAGGGGTATTAAGGGGTAGGGGTATTAAGTGCCCCAAGTCCTTCACTTACCTTTTGTGAGATAGGCTTTCTAAGGGTTCTTCAATAGCTTCAGTAGGGCGGCGACCAGTCCAAGATGGCTGCCGCATTCCTCGCCGCTCAGCACACAATGCAGTGTCTAGTTATTCTATGTCTATGTGTAAAACTATATTTTGTGTGCGTGTTACTGTTCCTTAATATGTATTTTGTTTCATAATAAGTCAATGTGAGGATTTAAAAAAATGCTACAGTTAACCATACCCCCAAAAAAAAAGACTGAATTTAGAGATGACCTGTTGTTTCCGTGATTCATTCTGGATATGTTCTATGCCATTGTCCCCTTTAACAGCTAGCTGAATGCATTGATATACTGGAAATCAAATCACTTCATTTGTCTCTCCCAATGTAACACTGTGTGCTTGGCTTGCTACAGTTGTTGACCTTGGACAGTATGAATCATCAGCTGCTGAGTTCCGCAGTAACAACGATGACATGTATTGATACATTAAAATCCAGAAACAAACAGAAGCAAAACTGCTCAATAATTATCAAAGGAAAAATAAATCTATGTGCTAAAAAGTCAAACGGTAAGTAAGAAAAGCTGGCTTTCACTAGACAAAATACACTTGTTCCGGATGAGAAAAAGTGAATAATGTGAACATCTTTACTCTGCAGTCCCAAACAGGGTATATTCCATATGGCAGAACCACCTCATTGTCGATAATCCTAACAAAGAAAGAAAATAAAACTGAAAAATAAGAAAAGAAAACTACAAACATTATAATAGAATTTGCAGGAATCGATGACCTGCAAACTTTCTTTGTCCTAGGGATAAGCATAACCACCTAGCAAAGCTAATGGGTATGTGGCAGCCTCCCGGAGAATGATTTTGCCGTGCTAAAAAACGCTTGTGCTGTGCTCCTGCACAGCAATAGCATTTTAGCCAATCAGGTGATTGGGACAGCCGTGTAACTCGCGGCAGCCCTGATCACCTCAGATTTTAAAATCGGGATACTGCAGATGGTTAACTCATCCAGAGACAAAGAACCCCCTAATGCAGGATAGAGATCAATGTACACGGTACTAAATATAATAAAGGAAAAGAGCACCACTGTCAATGTAAGGGGGATAACAATGTTTAAAGGGACAATATAGTCACCTGAACAACTTTAGCTTAATGAAGCAGTTGTGGTGTATAGATTATGCCCCTGCAGCCTCACTGCTCAATCATCTGCCATTTAGGAGTTAAATCCCTTTGTTTATGAACCCTAGTCACACCTCCCTGCATGTGACTTGCACAGCCTTCCATAAACACTTCCTGTAAAGAGAGCCCTATTTAGGCTTTCTTTATTACAAGTTCTGTTTAATTAAGATTTTCTTATCCCCTGCTATGTTAATAGCTTGCTAGACCCTGCAAGAGCTTCCTGAATGTGATTAAAGTTCAATTTAGAGATTGAGATATAATTATTTAAGGTAAATTACATCTGTTTGAAAGTGAAACCAGTTTTTTTTTCATGCAGGCTCTGTCAATCATAGCCAGGGGAGGTGTGGCTAGGGCTGCATAAAAAAAGTGATTTAACTCCTAAGTGATTTAACTCCAGTGAATTGAGCAGTGAAATTACAGGGGAATGATCTATACACTAAAACTGCTTTATTTAGCTAAAGTAATTTAGGTGACTATAGTGTTCCTTTAATTTACTCAACTAAAACATGAATTTACTCCTATTAAAAGGTTATGCCAACAGAGTGGAAAGAAAATATAATAAAGTAACAATAAAAAAAGAAACATTTCTCAAGTACTGACAGTTAAAAGTGACATATGAAAATGTAACAAAACAATCTTTGATCATCACAGTCTCTGTGAGAAATATTAGTATAGTATAACTCATAATCAAAGAACTTCTGGAAGAAGTTTCTTAACCTACAGAACTTTTTAGGAAGGTCCTTGGCTTGATGATCCTGTCTGGGTAGCGGGCTGTAATCTCTAAAGATAAACAGAATAAATATAAATAAATATAAGTGAAAAAGAAAATAAACAAAAAATTACTTTAATTAGAAGATTCCCAAACCAGAGAGATACCCTGCCACCACCAGGCACTATAAATAAACCTGGTGAGGGAGTGATGGGCGCTTCACTAGGGGGTTATACTTATTCCTAGGACAAAGAAATTTTGCAGGTCATCGATTCCTGCAAACTCTATTTTGTCTTTCCAGAAGGCATAACCACCTAGCAAAGCCAGTGGGTTCAATAGCACGCACCTGGTGGTAGTCCTAAGGAACTGTAAATGTTCAACTTCAGATAGCCTCCAGTAAAACTTGACGAAAGTCTTACTGGAGGACCATCTTGTAGCTTTAAGGATAATAGGAAGAGGAAGGCCACTCTCTGCTGCTTTTGAAGCTAAACCCCCTCTGATAGAATGACCCTTAAAAACCGTGACATCTATACCCGCTGCAGACATAGTGGACAGTATCCAAACCCTTATTGTGTTAACCTTAGCTGGCCGAAAAGGTTTATGGAAGTGATAAGTAATTGCGTAAAGTCTTGTCTGACTGGGGCAGAAAGATTCAAGTATGAATTTAACTGTGGCGAAACCGGCCTCGCCACATGTCCTTGGAGGGGGCTGCTTGCCCGCCTCTTGCCTTTGGACTATGGACCAGACTTTATGTGAATGTGTTAACCCAGATAGCTATGCCATGGAGCCCATTCGTGTAGTTAAAGACTTCGGCTCCATGGCAATTGAACTGTGTGAATAGGATCTGAGCGCTATTTGGTAGTTTTGTGCGCTCAGATCCCAGCTATCTGGGGATATGTGAAATGTCTGTGTTTTATGTGTAAAATGTGACTTTATGTATTTTAAAGTGTTTTGTGTCTTTTTGCAACCATGTGCTTAATGGAGTCTTGTGTCTATCCTGGGAGATAATTGAATTACTCTCCAGGATAGAAGACTCTGAAACTGGTTTGGGCCAGAAAGCCATGCTTCATTTAGTCACAAAGGACTTTCCCTTAACTTTTGAACCCCTGGTCTGATTCGTGCCATTTTTTAATATGTTGTTCCCCTGAATGGATTGATTATGAAAATGTATGTTTTATGTTTGTGACATGTATATTTTAGAAGTTATAAATATTGTGTAAAAACTGTATTCCTCTGCCGGTGATAATGAGATTACCCATTGTGTTCAGTAATCATATCACATGCAGAGGGGAGGATTTTGTGTGGGAGTGTCTGGGTGTATTGTACGGATTGATTGGTTGTTTTGTAACGCCCTGTGGGCTGTACTATGTTTGTGGATTGGGAATAAAAGAGACTGTATGTGACAGTACAGGGAGTTCCTGTTTTAACCCTCAAAGTGAAGTGTCGTCTCATTATTGGGGGAAGGATTTATTGTATGCTGTTCCAGTTTGACTGCTAGGAGAGTAAACCTATTCGTATGGTTCCTATTCAACTGTCTACAGCATTCATATGCTTGAGAGGATTCATATGCTTCTCCGGTTCGGTGGTTGTGGTGTCTGCTGCAGTGCTTGGAGTCCTCAGGAAGCGCTAGGAGCATCCTTTAACGGAGGTACCCAGTCGGGGTGCCAGGCGATCCGTTACATTAACAAATTAACTAAACATAAACTCGGCTCAGCAGAATCCTGCACCAATCTAGTTTTACAGGACCCGGGAAAATATGGGAAGTCTTCTGTCTCCCTTTAACCCCTTAAGGAGCAAACTTCTGGAATAAAAGGGAATCATGACATGTCACACATGTCATGTGTCCTTAAGGGGCTAAGGATGACATGAAATCCCCCTGGAGTTTGAGACAGCCATGGTTCGACAATATTTAACTGGGTTAATTCTGATCCTCTAGCTGCCAAGGGATGCCAATTTAATCGCCGTTCATCTTGGGTCAATCTGGTCATTGTCCGAAGAATTAAAGTAGTTTTATAAAAGGTCCACATCCGAAGTGGAAGTGTATCTCGGAGTAAAAAGCCGGCAGACTGATAGCCCTTTGAGTAACCTGAGGTAAAGGGCGTCTTGGGTCAGATTAGGAATTAGAAAATTGAATGCAGAACCATTAATCGTACTGACCGCTAACCCTGAATGATATTTGAGTGTGAGGAATTCCAAAGCTAAAGGATTTGTGTCAGATTCATGGGAAAGGGAATTAAAGGAAACTTCCCATGATTTAAATTCCTCGATCATCTGTTTGTATCTTACCCATAGGCGTGCGCAGCCTATTGCATTAGGGTGTGCACCCTAAACCACAAACACACGCTGTGCGTTTGTGTGTGTATGTATCTATATATGTATATATATATATATATATATATATATATATATATATAGATATATACACACACACACATACACTGCTGTGTGTGCTGTTAGTGTGATGTGTGTGTGAGGGTGCTGTTAGTGTGACGTGAGGGTGTTTGTGTGTGTGTGTATTTGTGACTGTGCTGTTTGTGTGTGAGGGTGTTTGTGTGTGTATGTTTGTCCTGTGAGGGTGCTGTTTGTGTGAGTGTCGTGTATTTGTGAGGGTGCTGTTTGTGTGTGTGTTTGTGAGGGTGCTGTTAGTATGCTGTGTGTGATGGTGTTGTGTTTTTTTTAAAGGTGCTGTGTGTGTTTGTGAGGGTGCGGTTAGTGTACTGTGTGTGTGTGAGCAGTATGTGTGTAGGTGCTGTATGTGTGTGTGCTGTATGTTTGGAGGGATTTGGCAGATTAGTAAATCCTTGCTGCCATGTGCCATCCCTTGTGGTCCAGTGGAGAGTGAACTCTAGCCTGCGGGGCTAGAGTTAACTCTCGCGAGATCTGAGCGTTGCCGCAGCAACACTCAGATATGGCGAGAGGAACCTGGCGGAGCTTCTGTCTAGAGCAGCCTGGGTCCTCTACTGCCTCCCTCCATGCTGCTGTGGGCCGGTGAGGTAGATCTTTGGTCTCCCCGCCGGCCCATGAAGGCTTAGAGCAGAGCCGGCACTCAGATAGCGCCGGCTCTGCGTGTGTATGTGTGTATGTGTGTATATATATATATGTGTATATATATATATATATATATATATATGTGTATATATATGTACACACACACACACTGACAGACACACACATACACTCACAGACACACACTCACACACACACTGACACACACACATACATACTCACAGACACACACTCACAGAAACACACACACACTCACAGAAACACACACACAGACACACACTGACACACACATACTCACAGACACACACACACTGACACACACACATACTCAGACACACACTCACACACACATACATACTCAGACACACACTCACAGAAACACACACACACTCACAGAAACACACACACACTCACAGAAACACACACACACACACACACACACACACACACACACACACACACACACACACACACACACACACACACACACACACACACACACACACACACACACACACACACACACAGACACACACACACAGACACACTCACACAGACACACTCACACAGACACAGACACACAGACACACACAAGAACAAATTATTACATTTTAATTTTAAAAAAATGTCCACCCAGCCTCCTACCTGGAGTGCTGGCGTGGACTTTTCCCTGGGGTCCAGTGGGGCGGGCGCCTCTCTCTAGCTCAGCCGCGGCGAGGGAGCCGTGTGCGGTCTGCTCCCTCTCACCGCGCGGGCTGTCTGCTGGAGCTGGGAGCCAGAATGCTCCCGGCATCAGCGCGTGGCGAGAGGGAGCAGAGAGCAGACAGCAGACAGCTCCCTCGCCGCGGCTGAGCTGGAGAGAGGGGGGGAGTGGGCAAGAGGAGAGTGGGGCGCTGAGTGCCTGCAGGAACAGCATTCCTGCTCAGAAAAATGGGAAACGCTGTTCCTGTAGGACTCAAAAGCATACAATCAGCTTACACTCCCGGCAATCAGCATACAATCCAATTCCCCCAATAACGAGACGACACTTCGTTTTGAGGTCAATAACGAGACGACACTTCGTTTTGAGGTCAAGCAGAACTGCCTGTACTGGCACATACAGCCTCTTTTATTCACAATCCACAAACATAGTACTGCCCACAGTGTTTTGAAATACAACCAATCAATCCGTACAATACACACAGAGACTCCCACACAAAATCCTCCCCTCTGCCTGTGATATGATTACTGAACACTAATTATCACAGGCAGAGAAATACAGTATTATAAAACATATCAAAGGGACCCCAAAAATGCAATGACCCCATAAAAAGTATATCCTCGGAACCGGGGGATCTGGGTGAACCACATATCCAAAATTCACCCAGATCCGTTCAGTAGTTTGGAAGATACAGTTTAATGCAGATTCCGCAGAACATATACAGGCTATATGAAAAATAATTACTGTATAATGTGTCCCCTGTTTTATAGTTTAAAACTACTGCACGATGTCTTTGTGCACCAAATACCGGCGAGATGGCATCGTGTAGAAAAGTCCAAACAGTGTCTGTGAGTTAAAATGGCCGCCATCCATTGTTCTCACCATGTGCTTCATCCATTGTTCTCACCATGTCCCTTTGATACATGAAATAGTGGCCACCCAGTAACTCCACAGTATGTCCCCAGATGGTTCTTAAAAGGCTAGCAGCAGCACAACACAAATCCATTATGCCCAAATCATGTCTTTAAAGGGCAATACATCCCAGGGGCCATAGTCACATGGAAGGAGGCTGACAATCAGTCTTCTCCAATGCCCAGTGACGAGTTCGGTTTCGCCACAGGGACAAACAGCACCCACAATTTTAAATTGTACATTGCGAAATGTCTGATCCATGGGATCTGTAGAAACACTGCTTCCTGTAATGGATAACAGAGCTGGATCAATTTCAGTGGCCATTAGTGCCTGAATGTCAGGGATACCAATATGATTTCTAAGGAGGAGATCATCCTCTTTAGCTAGCGGTGATCTGAAAGCTAGTTTGGTGAAATCCCTGACTTCTGACTCTTGTTCGATGGCCCATCTTGAATGGAATAATTTTGAAGGGAGCACGTTACCTAAAATGTTGCTCAACTTCCCTCGTTTAGTGGAAGCTGCATAGCGAACCACTTCCTCGGAATCCCAATCAATCTCCGGTGATCCTTGTCTGGAACAGGACCGGCTTAAGGAGGATGAATGAGCGAATGCTCTTGAGGTGGACGGTGAGGGTATGACAGCACTCAAACGAGTCTTGTCCCTTTTGTGTAAAAACTGCTTTGAAACCTCAAACATGGGAAACACACATTTCACTTTTGGAGTTACAGTCCCTTTAAAACGTCGACTACTCAATCGAGAATGAGGGGAAGAGGGACCAAAATCAAGTTCATCCTCAGAACTTGAAGAGGAAAAGCAGCCCTTCTTTTTCTTTTACTAACTGGGACTATAGCCTCCTCAAAAGATGAAGAGGATGGCAAGGAAGGCTCTCTTATGGAGCCTTCTAACTTTGATTGGGCTGTCTCTAGGAGAGACATCCACCATATCTGTGGCAGACACAGAAATGGAGTCCTCCATCAACGTTGCCATTTTAAAATTTGAGGTGATCAGGGCTGCCGCGCACTGCACGGCTGTAATGATCACCCGATTGGCTAAAACGCTGTTGCTGTGCAGGAGCACAGCACAGGCGTTTTTTAGCACTGCAAAATCATTCTCCGAAGGCACAAAAAGAAATGTGTAATGTATTCAAACAACTAGAATTATTTATTTTAATGAAAGAAAAAAGAGAAATTCCAGAACAGCTCATGGTTATTTTACCCAGGTGATAATTATGCATCAGTTTTTATATCTCCGTATAAACTGAAGCATCTTGTGAATGAAGCAATTCATTGCAGTTTTTTGTAGTAACTCAGTATATGTAACTCAGTAAATGCATTTAAATTTGCTAACAGGACATTTTAACCCCTTAAGGACACATGACATGTGTGACATGTCATGATTCCCTTTTATTCCAGAAGTTTGGTCCTTAAGGGGTTAAAGGCTGGATGAAACAGGAGACCTTTGGCTGACACAATGTAGGCATATTATTTCAAACAAAGAAAAAAGTAATGTCCACGCCACAGGGTCCATTCCAGGCTTACTTTAGACCTTTAGAATGTAAGCTCATCTGGGCAGGGCCCTCTTAACCTACTGTTCCCATATATGATAGATGTTTTGCTAGACGTAAATGTTTGCTTAGTTCCTATTGAACAGCTCTACTGTATATGTTGTAGCTATATATATATATATATATATATATATATATTGTAATTGTTATAAGTGTTCAAAGCAAGAAGGGTTGAAACTGGAAGAGACACCTAACTATCCTCTTCTACTCAAGTCATTTTTATGGCTCCCAATCTCATTGCTCACATACCAACAACCTGTTATTGATCATCAAAAGTAAAATTAGAGGATAAATATAGAACAGAACAAGCAGAGGAACATTTACAGGTACCGCTACAAGTTAAGCACTCCATTTAGTAGTTGCAATGAGATTTATCATGAAGGTGCTGGAGATATATACATGCCTGAATTTGAATCAGTGGACATATCATTGTTTTTAAAAGCCTGTTATTATTATTATTTTATTATTTATATAGCGCCATCAGATTCCGTAGTGCTGTACAATGGGTGGACTAACAGACATGTAATTGTAACCAGACCACTGAACATACAGGAACAGAGAGGTGGAGGGCCCTGCTCAATGAGCTTACATTCTAGAAGGAGTGGGATATAGTGACACAAATGGTAAAAGTAGGGGTACGAAGTAGGTTGTTAGAAAAGTATTCACTGAGGGCTTAGTTTTCAACATATACAATTATTCTCATGTTTTTTTAGATTTAACAGTTGTACTACAATTTTCTTCCAATACTACCTGGCATTTTCTGTCCCTTTAATTTCTCATGCATAAAGCCCATTGAGGCATGCACCTACAGGCAATACAGACACAAAGGTAAAACAGGACCAAAAAGCTTGTGCTTATTGTTAGCAAATTAGTGCTGTTATTTATACTTAATGTCTATTGTGTTCGAGAATTTGAAGATTATTTTTCTATTTTCTTTATACACCATTTTAACAAAAATGTCATACCGTGGATAGGCAGGAACATGCACTCATAAAGCTTAGTATAATGAATCCAAAATATTTTACCTTCTCAGAAAACGTCTGTTCTTCTCCCTTTGTTTTATGAGTTGGCCTGTTCATGTTGTGTTTGGCTGGCTTGTTCTTTTTGAATGTGTATTCTATCATTCTCTGCTATAGGCTTTTCCAGATATTAAGGTACTGATCTGTAATGTGGCAGAGTAATTAAATGGGTGTGCCACAATTCTCCACTAAGATGTGTTGATATGCTACTTATGACAATTATATTAGTTTAATGCTTAATATTGTTATTGGCCTTAACTAATTATTTTTACTAGACTATTGATGCTGAAAGCAATCATATATGCTATAATAAATGTATCCTTGGTGACTGAAATTTATATACTTTATTTAATACAGTTTAAAGGAGCTTGAACTGATGTCAGCTAAATGCTAGTATGGTCTAAAATTAATATTGGTGTTCATAGTAAAAATGCAAGGTGTGTGGTTAATTAACAGATTTCTCAGTTAGAGGCAGGGAACTTGCAAGGATGTTTGTCTACATAGACAAACATCCACCCAGAAAAGGATTTGTATACTACACTTACACAGAGGCATCACATTATTATTATTTATAAAGTGGAAGCAAATTCCACAGTGCTATACAACAGGTTGACTAACAGACACGTAATTGTAATCAGACGAGTTGGACACACAGGAACAGAGTGCCCTGCTCAATGAGCTTACATGCTAGTGTGAGTAGGGTATAGTGACACAAAACGTAAGGGTAGGGTAGAAAGTAGGTTGCTAGAATAGTATTCACTGAGGACTTAGTGTTTTGTATTTCTTTTTTTATGGCAGTTGCAGGAGAGGACTCAGAATGCAGTTTTCTTTCCTGAATAAGTGAGTATTCAATGATTTTTTAAAGGAATGGAGACTACGTGAAAGTCTAATGGAAAAGGGAAGGAAGTTCCACAGGAACATTGCTGCCCTAGAGAAGTCTTGAAGGCAAGCATCAGAGGCGGGAGTACGAACAGAGGATAGACATAAGTCTTCAGCAGAGCGTAGGGTCCTAGATGGGACATAATTGTGTATGAGGGAGTATAGATAGGTGGGAGCAGCATTATGTAGAGATTTGTAAGCAAGAACCAGAATTTTTTATTTTAAGTACCTATATCTTACGTACTTTTTCAGTACAGTAGGGACTGACAGCGGGGTGAGGTGTGGGAGGTGTGGGCGGACAGGAAGAGGAGCCTTGCTGCCACATTCGCTATAGACTGTAACGGGGCAAGTTGGAATCATGTAAGACCACTGAGAAGTGGATTACAGTAGTCAAGGCGAGAGAGGATAGCGGCATGGACTAGCATGGCCTTAGATGGGGCAGTTGCGCACTATGTTTTTGAGATGGAAGTGGCAGAATTTTGCAATTGACTGGACATGAGGGGTGAAGAAGAGGTTGGAATCAAAGAGAACACCTTGGCAGCAAACCACATGCAAACACACAGATTATCACAGAGTCACAGAGCTCTGTGTATCAGTTTATCACATAACTCCACAACAATAAAACTTGTAGCAATTCACAATTTGTATCACAAGGCTCCATAACAATAAAACTCATAGAAATGTGCAGAGTGAATGAGTGTATCACAGAGTTCTTCCACAATATAATTCACAGTAATGTGCATAGATAGTAGTGTATCACAAAGGGTAAAGTGTATTTTGTGTGACAGTATGTCAGAGTTATAATATAATAACCTTCACAATAATGTGATGTGATGTAATGTGTTGTGATTGTGTTTGATGTGTGTGTATAAGGTGTATTGGCTGTGCTTGATATGTGTAATGTGTATGTGCTGGATTTGTGTGATATCTGTCATATGTGTTCAGCTGAAACTCTCAGGACTGAACTAGACTTGACAAATCCAGGACTCTCAGAACTTGACACTCTCAGGACTTACCGTATATACTCGAGTATAAGTCAAGTTTTTGTGCTGAAAAACCCCCACTCGACTTATACTCGAGTCACTGTGTGTATTATGGCAACTTACATTGCCATAATACAGACCAGGACCGCCGGGCTCATTACAAGCCCGGTGGTCCTGTTGGGGGCTGGCAGAGAGCTATTACCTTTCCTGCAGCTCCTGTCAGTTCCTTTCTCCTGCGTTCCGGTCAGCTCCCTTCTCCTCCACTGTAAGTCTCGCAAGAGCCGCGGGGTCAGAGCGTTGTCACAGGTTACCGTGGCAACGCTCCGCGTGGCACTCACACCGCAAGACTTACAGTGGGACCTGACAGGGGAGCTGACCGGACCGCAGGAGAAGGGAGCTGACAGGAGCTGCAGGAAAGGTAAGTAACAGCTCACTGCCAGCCCCCTCCTACACAGCCCATCCACTGGACCACCAGGGAATGAGAGCCCCCCTCCCTGGCCAGCTAACAAGCAGGGAGGGGGGACGAAAAAAAAATGAAATAATAATAAATAAATAAATATTACAATATTTTTTTTAAAAAATATTAAAATTAATTTGTTTAAATAAATAAAATTAAAAAAAAATACTAAAATAAAAAATTAAAATATTAAAATAGAAAAATTACAAATAATAAAAATGCCCTCCCCCCACCCAGTTCACACACACTACACACACTACACACACACACACTACACACACAAACACACACTCATACAAACACACACTCTGCATTATATACACACACTTATACACACACACTCTGCATTATATACACACACTCATACAAACACACACACTGCATTATATACACACACTCATACAAACACACACTGCATTATATACACACACACTCATACAAACACACACACTCATACAAACACACTCTGCATTAAATACACACACACTCATACAAACACACACTCTGCATTATACACACACACACACACTCTACATTCACACAAACACACACACTTTGCATTATATACACACAGAGTGTGCGTATATAATGCAGAGTGTGTGTTTGTATGAGTGTGTGTGTATATAATGCAGAGTGTGTGTTTGTATGAGTGTGTGTATAATGCAGATTGTTTGTATGAGTGTGTGTGTATAATGCAGAGTGTGTGTTTGTATGAGTGTGTGTGTATATAATGCAGTGTGTGTGTTTGTATGAGTGTGTGTGTATATAATGTAGTGTGTGTTTGTATGAGTGTGTGTGTATGTAATTATAAAAAATCACAGAATTTCATAGCCCCAAGTTTTACCCTCGACTTATCCACAAGGCATAGCATATTTCACAATTGTTGGTCACAAAACTGCACTCGACTTATACATGAGATCGACTTATACACAAGTATATACGGTAAGTTAAGACTCTCAGCAGGACTTAACTCAGTGAAGCTCACTGGAAGCTCTTTGCAGGTGCTTCTGGCTGCAAAAAAGGCATTGATGGTCACCTGGTAGAGCCCAGGTAAGGTGTTAAACTGTTCTCAGGGTTGACTACTTAGTCTGGGAGGACACCAGAGGACTCCTTAAACCATAACCCTTACAGTGAAATTATGTTGCTGTTTTGGTGCTTGGAGTGTTCCTTAACAATAAATCTTTTTTCAACATAAAGAATAAAAATGTTTTAAAAATTCAGATACGGGGGACGGGGCCTGACACTCAAGATGGCCGGACGTGTTTTATCATAGCTCTGGCATTCTAAACCATCTAAACCATGTAATAAGGCAAAATCGCTTAAAAGCGACACAGAAACAGTCAGTTTCAAGCTGCAGACCGACACCAACTCTACATGCACCGTTCACAGTCTAAATTGTGTTGGTCTGATAGGCTCTTACTTTGTTCTGGCTCTGTGACCTGGTGTGCTTGGCAGCTGGAAAAGCAGGTGATCTACAGCTCGTAGACGCCTCTGTGCAGCCCCATTACCCCTCCACCCCCTCCTGGACCAGTGGGGGATATCCCGGTCCCCACTGGAGCACTGCTTGATAACCGCCAGAAAACCCTACAGGACCCGCAGAGCAAACCTCCCGCCATGTGTGATCCAACATGGCTGCCGGAGGAAGTCCTCCAGCTCAGTGGAATGGATTGCCCGAGCCTTCGACCACCTATGGTCACAACTATTTAACACAACTAGCCGACGGGCATAAAGGTCTACAGCGATGCTTGGAGCCTGGCCTGGCCCTTTCAGAAACTGTAACAATTTACATCCGGTCACAAAACACCCTGGTGTCGCACCTACAGTGTGAAAGTGGAGGACGCGGCTTGGAAGGGCATATGCACACCAAGAGTCTGGTCCCGCATGTAGTCGCTGCCGTCCTGGTCCTCAGTCCGAATTGGGATGTACCCATGGGAACCACTCTCCACACAGGAGATGATGTCTGGATTAACATGCCTCAAAAGCTGAACATGAGGGCACGGAAAGGCGGGTCTATGGCATTGGATACCCTCAGGATCCAGACACTAAGAGATCGGCTACTGAGCAAAAAAGGGCCATGAGGGGACACTTACATGGGCTGCCATTCGTTGATAATAACATATATTCCAATGATGCCCAATTTAGGCATAGGCTGACAGTCCCTCCTGAACATGTTCCATAGCCCTCACCTTGGGCCTTGAGCTGGGGCTTACTTATTAACCATTCCAGTTGTTAAATGTACCGTTTACATTTATTTTGTCTATTTGTTTTGTTTTGATCTTATCCCCCAGCCAAAGCAACAGCCTGGAGAATCTGGTCTATGTATTTCAACACCCGTTGGCAAAGTTAAAATGTTTGAGATGCAGATATGTGCTTTCTATGTTTTCTCCTCTTAACTCTCACATTTCTGCTCCATACACCATCTTGTTTAATCTTAATCCTAAAAATTGTGCATTTTCTCTGAATGCCAGGATACTGTATCGTACTGTCTGTTATTGCTAAGCTTGCTAATGCCATTGTGGCATCACAAGCTCATGTGTTAACTTTTGCACAACAAAAATAAAGAATATTAAAAAAAAAATAGGTGGACACAACTAAAGCAACCAAATTTACATTAATGGCATCATCAATGTAGCTGTTTGCTGCCTAATTATATTCAAACTGCTTTCAAAGTTGAATTATTTTAAAATTACAACAGTTGTAATAACAAATTATACTTAAAAATACTGATATTAAATTGTTTCTATAAATGTTGATTTGTAAGAGGATCTGATGTACTCTTGATGGCTTTAATTTACAAATAATAACAGGGTGACTTTTTTTTTGGATATTTAATATTGTTGATGTATGGGACAATAAAATCATAAATCTCTTGTGTGATGGGATTCTTCCCTTCATCCAGTAAGGAAACATACATACATCATACCTACTTGTTTGTGGTCTCCGTTTGCTTGTCACCACATTAAAGGTAATTTGCCACCTCCTCAGAAAACACATTGTCTATATGAACTCACTTTATTTATTTACATCCTGTCCAGTTGTGTAAAGCAAGCCGTCTTTGAAGTGAACCATTAAGAAACAACAGTTCACCTTTCGACCTTGAGAAGGTCATTCTGCAACAATAAACCGGCTTACTTTTACCCCAGGCAACAGAATTTGGGAATACATGGGTTACAACAGTTTAGCTATACAGATAATTAGTGAAACAGAGCATCTGTGCATTGTGCCTACATTGTTGATAACTATGAGATACCATTTACATGTGTTATTTCCATGAGTTCATTAAATCTATCAAAATTCAATATCAATAAGTATTTGTTTTGCAATATGCCCTGCCTGACCCTCCCCTCCCCCCAAAAATTCTACTACTACTAATATTTCAAAACACTAATTGTTTTTAGGAAAGAAGTGCAAAGTAAAACAACTTGAATTAATATAGTGTTCCTCAATATCAGAAAGAACAACACGGAACAAACATTAATAAAAGATACAATGTAACTGTACATGAGTGGCATTCATTTCTATGGGAGTTTGAGCCACAACACAGCACTGTCATTGACTAGAAAATTAGTCAAAAGTCAAAACACAGTAATTCACTAAAGTGAGAATTCAAAGTGAATTTTGAATTTAAAGCCAAAATAGCCAAATTGGAAGCATATCTGAAAAGATTTGTTTTTCACTTTGTTTGAGATAGTTGACTCCTGCATTTGTCCAGTTTGAAATGTTCAGGCATTACTCGTCAATGGTCCTTTTATATGTCATCACGATGGCAAATCTTTCCCTTTTACTAACACTTTATTAGTGTGATTAAAAAGATTGCGGCCTGTACCTCATAAACAGGACTATACGTAGGACACAAGGTCACGCATTTAGACTGGGAGGAAAGGAGATTTAGTCTAAGGTAAAGGAAAGGGTTTTTATAGTAAGAACAATAAAAATGTGTCACACCCCTACATGCTTATTAACCCCCAAAAAGGAACACATGGGATCATACAGCTATGTTGCAATGCTGATGCCCATCCCATGTGTTCCTTGTTGAGGGTTAATAAGCATGTAGGGGTGTATATAAAAAAATATCCCTTTCTGTCTCATTAGAGATAACTTTGCCAGAAGCTCAAGGAGGCAAGGTGAAAGGTTAGTGTAGGACCCACCTGGAAGGTTTGCTTTGACGTGGCAGGTGGGCTAAACTCTCTCATGGCCATTGGATAAACTAAATAACCTCCTAAATCCACCTAAATAACTAATTTATTTAAATAATCCCAAGGGATTTGGGAAGAGCGCAGGTAACGTCTTTCTTTGGTTTTACTCCTTGAGAAATATATTGACTCAAGGAGCTAAATAACTCTCTGCAAGTATTAGCCTTGCTGTCACATAGATATCCATGACTACCAAAGAGAACCGATTTGTCAAACATATACAAGCATGTTGTCTATGAGCTTGTTCAATACTCTGAAGGTGTCACTTTTAGTTGAATTTTTTGGGTTAATTAAGAATTATGATATAAATGGGGATATGTTGTTGAGTTATTAAAATATTGTCACCAGTTTTATTCCCTGATTTACCATATTTCATTAATTTACATCAGACCTGAAAATCATAATTTATTAATTGTCGACAGGGCTACTTCCACCAATGGTATGTTATTTAGGTGTTGTATCAAAATGGGTATCATCGATTGTGAAGTGTTCATTTAAGTGTGGATTTACCAAGGTCAACTAAGGTATTTTAATAAATGTAACAAATTACAAGAAAGTGTTAGTTTGAAATGTTAACTCTGCATCAAGCAGCCAAACACTTATTATCTAGCCTTATGGAACACCAATCAGGATAATTCATGGATAGCTATATGTAGTCATGACATAACTTAATAGGAACATGTCAGTATGCTGTGACTACCATCACTACTTAACCTTTTAAGCCATGTGTACCAGGTTTGTGCTGTCTGCACAAAAAGCTTTGTGTGCCCCTCAATAAGGGTCCCCTGTCCATGGTACTGAATAAAGCAAAATGGCATATGTATTTTAATGTCATTAATATTCGAGTAGTATTATTATTTTCCTAGTGGGCAATTGTACCTTCAATGTTCTAAATGTAAAGACTATTCTTGGAAGCAATGTCAATATGCCACCGATCCATCTATAACAACCTATGAATTAGCACTGTAAATGCGAGTGTCAAATTAAATTGCAGATGTTGGTTAATGACCTTATTAGAAAAACACTCACAGCTTTTTGATGGATGCCGATTGTGCCCATTTTCATGTTTTAACCCTAGATTCACCTGCATAGGTCTACTCTTTGAGTTTAAGAATTTGTGAAATATAACATCATGTCATCATTGAGTTACAAAGTATGATTTAACCAATATTCAATGACAATATATAGCCCCTGTTAATAAATGCCTGTTTAATAAATAGTTGGCGTCAAGAACAACACTAAATAACTGGTATATAACAGCTTTATTAGTCACCAAAAATTTAAATAAAAAGGCCCTAGGTTTTGGTAACATATATCCCAACTACTCTTAACCAGCTTCATCATAACAAAGAGTAAATGCTATTTGCATCATGCTCATAACAGACCAGAATAAAAATCCTTGTTTAGCTGAAAAGGTTCACCCTCAATTGCAACCAAGCCCTAAATTACAGGTCTCCCCCGGAAAAATGCACACCCATAGAGAGATATAAAAATGATGTACTTATGAAGAAAGGGTAGAAAACATGAATTTGTTTTGTTTACAAAAAAAGGTGTCTCTTAAGAGATTTATCATTACACACATATATATGGGCAAGTATGAACAGCTCTCTGGTAGTCTGTTAATTAATAGGATGTTTCACTTGTAACAGAGGAAAGAGTTCTTTATAGTAAGAAAAATAATGATGTGGAATTCTCTGCCTGAAGAGGTTGTTTTATCAGATTCTGTGCAAATTTATAAACAACAGATTCCTGGAAAATATTCAATGATATTGTAATTAATATACGGGGTAACAGCTTGTTGATCCAGTGAAAATCTAATTTTGGAGTCAGAAATTATTTTCCCAATTTGAGGGATTAGAAATGACTTCAAATTGGATTGTATGCATTTTTTTGGATCAGCAGCAGAAACAGAAATGTGTGGAAGGATGACCTTGATCAATGTGTCATGCATTCCCAATGGGCACCAGTGAACGCAAACAAAAATGAACAATAAAGTATATGTGCAACAAATATTCAATAAATATACTCTAATGCAAAATATTCTAGAAAATGTATATTTATGTTGAAAGATGTACTTAAGAAGTTGTGATAAAAATGAAAGAGAAAAAAAGGGTAAAAAAACACACATTACCAAATTATGAATGTAACTCAGATTCATGGGAGGTGGGGGCGATCATTATTGCACAGTAAATGTTTCTTTGGGGAACACCAGTATAATGATATTCAGTGATACATCCCATAAGTAACGATACACGTAAAAGGAGGAAGAGGACAAACAGTACATTTAGTATAGAATACTAAAATATAAAATCTGCACATTAAAACAAATCATTTATGGTTAGAAAACAATTATCACATTACTCTTTTGCTAAGTATCCATTGCGTTCAAGTCAATGTCTACACTTTCAGAATGTTGATTCCAGCATAGTGCCACAGGGAAGTACATATATTGTCCATTGTTAGACTTTATCAGGTGTTGGCCTTTCAATCCTCTTATAAAGGTATGTGTTTAAACACACTCCTTCATAGTTGCCTCAATGTCTGTGATGTTGTAACACCACCTCTTAAAAATATTTAACTGCTTATGCACTAAATTCACAACCTTTTTATTTGTGATATATTTACACTATATTACACTATAAAACAGTCACCAAATAAGTGTTCTATGTTATTCATAAAAAACATATGTAATTAAATAAATAATGGTATTCTTCCTAGCTAAAGTACATTCATTAAGTTTATCAATGTCAAAGACCTAAATAAATAACCACAAATATGACCTCAAAGAACTGGACCATTTTCTTACCATCCCTCAGCGAGGTATGTGATGGAATAATGAGAGGGGGATACCAATAATGATCTTTTTTGGTACCCTTTCATCATGTTATGCGTGGCTGAATTAAGTGTACACTAGCAACACTACATCATCTATAGATTTATGTTTTGGAATTAAATTTCAATAAACAAGTAAAAGTTGTATTGTGTCATAGTTACACAACTATTTTGTGCCAGCTATTGCAATCATTTAAACAAAATCATTAACATTCCTTCTTTCTATTATTAGCTTGCAATACCTCTCACTGCAAAAACTATCACTCCCAACTGTTCTGCAGAGGGTATGTGGAAAACGTCACAAGCCAGGCTTTCTGTTTGACCAAAAACATAACAAGCTTCAAAGGCACTGTTGCTGGGTGGGTCAGGCGTGTACTCATTAAATGTAGAGTGCATTCCATAGATTAATTCCTGTTTAATGCAAGCCAAGTGTAAATCCTTCACAACAACAAGAGGCAATAGTTAACATGCTTCAAATAACCTGGCAGACCTGATTTACCCTCAATGTATGCATGTGAGATAGAAAGATAGATAGATAGATAGATAGACAGACAGACATATATTCCCACCCACTGCAACCTTATCTAGGTGTAAAGACAAGTTAATGATTTCAGTCTCTCAAAACATATATTAAAAATATATTTATTTTATATTTAAATAGTGACAATAATCAGAATAACAATGTTGTTAATTACGTTGTTAGCAAGCTACTAGCAATATCCCTTGGTTCTATGTCAAACTACTTTTAAATGTTTTCATATATACCGACTGCTCCCTTTCCACCTTGGCTTGGCCTGTTGCTCACCATATATCTGCTACAAACTTACATTTACACATTAGCAATGTTTATTTTGTACATATTTCAATGGCACAGATTGACTAAGTATGCTGGCTAATGCTCACAGGCAATCAATGCTGCTCAAATTCAGACAAAGCTGAAACGTATAATGTGGTAGTGTAACTTCGGTATTAGCAATATGATAATACATGGTATGCCTGGGGGAACCTTTAATTTCTCTTAAACCACTCAAAAATCAGATACCAAACCAGGGAAACTTAATAGTCTGCTAGCACTATCACCTGTGTAATGAGGTGCAGTTATTATGGTGCCTAAAATGTCACTTTAAGTACCTTTAACCACTAATGCCTATCATTAACCTCTTAAGGACACATGACATGTGTGACATGTCATGATTCCCTTTTATTCCAGAAGTTTGGTCCTTAAGGGGTTAAGCATGGTGTATATATTTCTTAATAAATGACTGCGAAATCTGACCATTTACATTCATGGAAAGCTAATCAAAAGAATAAGAGACCCAAGAGTTTACTTCTTGGGATCTATACACCAGTGAAGACACTCCAGTAGTGTCCAAAGGGCTTAACCCTAATAATAACAACACAGGAATGATTCACCTCATCCACAATAAAGTGGACGAGGTAAAAACTGGAAAAATGTAATCAGTATCCTGAGGTAAATGGGATCACAGTCTACTCTGCATGCACCAATACATAAACAAACCACATATAACCCCAGTGCAAGTGAAATATACTAGCCGTGTAAGGCTACTCCTCTACCTGGTATAGATAATGGATAACCATTGGATTACTCAGACAGGTGTTTAAAATATTAATTTACATTCATGAAAACACTATAAATTGCTCAGGCGATTGCTTGTAAAGCGTGAATGTGCTGAGCAGTGTCCTTGTGGAGTTGCTATAACAATTCATTGACAAATTAGCAATATTTCTTGATACACATCTAGTTTGCAAAACTGGTGGCCGGTATCAGTGAAGATAAATGTGAGTAAGGTGCAGGTGTTAAACTCATGAATTGACAATGTCAACCAGGTGCTATTTTGTTCTAGAAACATCTACCATGCTGGTTAAAGGACCACTATAGTGCCAGGAAAACATACTCGTTTTCCTGGCACTATAGTGCCCTGAGGGTGCCCCCACCCTCAGGGTCCCCCTCCCGCCGGACTCTGGGGAGAGGAAGGGGTTAAAATCTTACCTTTCTCCAACACCGGGTGGGGAGCTCGCCTCCTTCATAGCGACGTCATCGGCTGAATGCGCAGGGTGCCCGCATTCAGCCAGTTCATAGGAAAGCATTTACAATGCTTTCCTATGGACGCTGGCGTCTTCTCACTGTGATTTTCACAGTGAGAAGCACGCAAGCGCCTCTAGCGGCTGGATTAACCCTGTTATAAACATAGCAGTTTCTCTAAAACTGCTATGTTTATAAAAAAAGGGTTAACTCTAGCTGGACCAGGCACCCAGACCACTTCATTAAGCTGAAGTGGTCTGGGTGCCTATAGTGGTCCTTTAACAATGTTTAATGGCTGCTTTTTCAATGAGAAGCGTGGAAATGAGCCCTGAGTCATCTCACACCTATACTTCGCGCTGACAACTGATACATTCAGCCTCATTAGCATTCCATGCTCATGGCTTGACAAAGACCAAGATGTTCGAAACATTGCCAGGCCTGTCTGGGACAATTGTATAAAAGTCAGTCCATGAGAATTGGTGCTGCAGAGTCAATATTGAGAATTCTCTTTCTGTGATGAGATGACCTGTGGCGTAAAACCACATTAATAAAAAGTATGTGATGTGGACTATTGCAGGATAGCAACATTCCATTCAAATTTAAACCCTGTTACATATGTATTAAAACTGGGTGGACATGTTGCCTTAATTATAGGTCATATAAGGTTTACATTTACTTTTTCTAAACTCCCCTACTGAACAAATCAGCATATCTCTTAAAAAAGATAAATACGTTTGTATTACATTTGATAGATTTGTACTGGGGAGAAAATTGCAAAATAAATCTGCTGAAAATTCTTCCAATCAGCTACTTTGGCAAACATCAAACATTTTAAAATAAAAAATAGATAATAGATATTTTGGAAACAGATTTTTATTTAAAACATGAATTAACCTGCTTTAAACATGAAGTATATTTGACATAAATGTTGTTAAAAAGTCAAATGGTCCCATTAAGTAGTCCAATTAATTTTCTAAATAAAATAAACTATCTATCTATCTATCTATCTATCAATCAATCAATCAATCTATCTATCTATCTCTCTCTTTCTTTCTTTCTTTCTTTCTTTCTTTCTTATAGCTGAAACACAGTGAGAGGTCACTGCTCCATTCCCTCTCTGTATATGAAATATATTTTGGCACTATGTAGCACATCTTAAGTGATTATTGTTGAATGTACTGCAAATGTTACTGAGAAAGTCTTGTTCTCTTAGACTAAATCAGTAATGATTTTGGCTACTGCAACCATTCTTTTACAGATAATTTGTTCAAAATCATGGCCTTACAAGGTGGTAAAGCCCTTTAGCCTCTTAAGCACCAAACTTCTGGAATAAAAGGGAATCATGACATGTCACACATGTCATGTGTCCTTAAGTTGTTAAAATTGTATGTTTTACCAAGTTCCATTTCTATTAATAAGAGACTGTAAGCTAGACTTGTGGACGGCGGAATGATTTGGCTCAGCTGAATATTTTTTTCAGAAATAAAAAAACTTTTCAGGCAAACCATAGTTTGGCCCCGTTCTGATTTGATTTGCCTAAACTTTGGTTACATAATTGTGCTTAAAACTAAAGTCAGATGAACCAATTCTGTTTTTAAACTGTCACACATTGCTTGCGAATGAGGGGTTACAAAAAATACAAGGGGCAGGACAAACGGGTATTTTTTATTGACTAACTGCTTTATTCAAAAAAATAAAGTGGAAACAATGTCCCATACATACCCCCATCTGGGCGCGGTGGATGGAGGGTTTTATGAAGAAATTGTAGGGAAATTAGTTAAGGCAAATTGGGGCAGCCAGCAGGCAAAAAGTTAAAAACTGTACACAAAGAAACAAGCAGGCAAAAAGTTAAAAACTGTACACAAAGAAACAAGTAACAATATGGTGCTGAAAATAAAATACTACAATTAAATACAAATGATTAGAAAAAAGCAGCACTATATATTGTGAAAGAGCTCCACTCACATACAACAACATGAACCAGAAAATAAAGTGCGCTGTGCCTTTAAGACAATAAATAATTACCTTATAATAAAAGTGTAATTTGTATAAAACTATTAGTGCAAATATATATTATAGCCACAGTGACAATGTGCACTGTTTTTTCACAGTGCACATTGTCACTTTGGGTATAATATATCTTTACACTAATAGTTTGATACAAATTACACTTTTCACTATGAAACTCACATTAGTACAAGGGGGCATTAGTACAAGTCCCCCCAGTTAATTTTAATTGTCACCAGAAACATGAAGGGGCACTTTCTACCACCCACATTATTATTTAATTAGAGCCCCACCATGGGGGCACCAGTGATGTGTCCACCTCCTGCTCATTAAATTGAGATTCCCCAAAATACCCATGGATGGGGGCACATGGGGTGTACATTACTGGCAATTAAACTGCATTAGTTGAAAGTATAACTCTGGTGTGACTGACCCTCCGTCAATCGATGCTCCTAGTGCTTACCAAGGACCATCAGCAACGCACCAGACACAATAAGCACTGCAGATCCCATGAACCGCCGCAGCTTGGCTGGGAACTTGCCGTCCTCTACCCACCCTGGACCTACGACAAGGCTCCAGGTTCCAGTAGGTGAACCTCTCACCCAAGAGAGAGTAGCAGGAACAAGCTCTTAAAAGAGCTTAGTGATTATAGCCCAGGGGAGTATACAGAGTATAGCAATCCCCCAGTGTAGATGCAGCCTTTTCCCCCACACATGAGACGAGGCTCTATGTTGAGGGTAAAACAGGAACTCAGAAGATCTGAGGGTTTATTGTCTTTTATACAGTTTTCCCCACCAGGTGGACCTTGTGGAGCACAGGACACAAAGTCACAAAGCCAATCAGAACAGTATTGTACAGTTAGACACTCCCAGATAATGTACACAAACCCTCCCCTCTGCCTGTGATACAATTAACAAAGACAATGGACTTACTCAATTAACTCTAAGCAGAAAAAACATACATCTTTACAAACCCCAAAAATTACCCCAAAATACAACATATCCCCACATCCCCTGATAGCCCTGATCTGGGTGAACAACATCTCCAAAAATCACCCAGATCGGTTCAGGGGTTCTGGAATTTCCTGGAAGCCTTTTTTAGCCCCACCATGCACATGGTCCCATGCCCAAAACAGTTCCATACACTCGACGGCAAAACAGTGCTGGACCATTTAAGATGGCTGCCACCACATGTTTGAAAGGGGCATTGTGCTAAGTCCCAATAAAAGGCAATACACCCCAGGGGCCATAGTCACAGGGCAAGATGCTGGCAAGCAGGCCTCTCCAAAACCCAGTGGTGAGGTTACTTTTGCCACATCTGGGCCCTAGGCTTATGTCCTAGGAGAATTCCCTGGGTGTTTTCTTATCATCGGTATCTCTCATGTCTTTTTTTTTCTTCTGGTTTTTAGACACACTCCCCCACCTCTCCCTGCAATAAGATCTCGCTTTTAAAATCCCAAATTAAAACTATGGTATATATGTATAAGACATGGGAAGATCTATTCTTTGAAATTGGTTATCAACTCTATTTCTGAACAGTGACCATTGTTCTCTTATGATTTTTGTCTCTGTATGTAATGTTTGTCGATGCACTTTTGATCTTTAAGCAGATATATCAGACATGCACGATAATAATAATGAGACCGTTAGGTTGATCTGGTTGTCAAAATTTTTTATTTTTGATCATATATATTGGTTTGTTTTTGTATACTTAAAAAGCTAATAAAAAGCATATATTAAAAAGGAAGGAAAAAGGGAAAAGGAAAGAAGAAACGAACAAAAAAAAAAAAACTTTACTTGTATGTTGGGTCTTAGTAACCCCCTCAGGCAGTTTGGATTTCAATTTTTCAGCCAAATTGTGATTTATACAAAACTGAAGCTCTAAGTCTACTTTAACCTTCTATTGTAATATTTGCTTATAGTTTTATAAGTATCAGGATTAGTCAATTGATTTAATTGGAGTAACATTTAACAATAAATGAGACAATTACAAAATGTTACAGGAAGAATAGGTTGATAAGGACCCTTCTCAAACGAGCTTACAGTCTAGAGGAGGTGGTGTATAAAGACACAATAGGAAGGGAATCGAGGGGATAACAAACAACAAGGTGGAAAAGTAGCAGAACTGGAGATGATAGAGGAGTGTGGCCTTTTAGGAGAGAGCAAGAGACAGTTTGTACTAGTTACTCTGGGAGGCCATAAATATTTCAGAAAAGATGGGTTTTGAGGGACTTCTTAAATGATTGAAGCTTAGGGGAGGGTCTGAATGGGGTAGGCAGGGTGTTCCAAACCCACCCGTGAGAAGTCCTGCAAACAGGAGTTAGCAGTAACGGTGCGAGCAGTGGGCAGGAGAATGTATATGGTAGAGCGGAGAGACCGAGAAGGGGCATACCTACGAATTAGTGAAGAAATGTAACAGGGCTAGAGTTGTTTGAGCTTTCTAGGTAAGGATTAGTAGGAGAGGAGAAACGCAGCCACCTCATGTTCAGTAGCCATGGAGAAGGCCTGAAGGGTAGGGAAGGTTCAGTTTTGGTGCAGTTGAGAAAGAGATAAGTGAAGGGAAAGCTATTGGCTATTGCAAAGCTATTGGCTGAAAGGTTAGTTTGGGGATGGCTGCAGCAGGACAAAGGAGAGAATTGAAGGTATCAAAGAGACGCCTGGGATTGTGGGAGCATGAACTAATGAGAGAGGAGAAGTATGACTGTTTAGAAATCGGGAGGGCTGTGCTGTATGAAAGATGAATTTATAATGGAGAAAGTCTGACAAGATGTTATATTGTATCTCCCATTCTAATGTGCATAAACATACAGTTATTTGTGTGCTGTATCTAGTTCTTATTTATAACTGTTGGATATTTTGTTGTCCTTTAATAATTAACACTAACAGTTAATAGATCATAGGGTTTATGTAACTGTTATGTTTGCATTGGTTAACCAGACCTTACAATGAAGTGCTGTGCCCCAAAGGTCATGTGTTCTAGATAGGAATCGTGCACATATGGTAACAGAGCAGAGATCACTTTGTTAAAAAATACTACAGCGCACACCGTCTTTATCTCACGCTGCATTTCACTGAAACCCCTTGACTTTATAGGCCCCTGTATGTGATTATTTGAAAATTTACTTTTCATGGTTAACCAGGACATCTGAAAGTGCTCATAACTGCTTTTTACTATCATTATTAATCAAAAGAAAAGGAATCACATGTAAAGTACCCGGATTTTTTTCTTTGATTGTAAATATGTCTTTTAGATTCAGCTAGGTATTGAAATCATTAAATTTCCATGGAAATGTTAAACGTTAAAAAAGGAATGTATTTAACATATTTTTTTGTGCTTCCTGACCTGTTTTTTTTCAGGGAACCTATTTGAAGCAGATCCTGTGTGCAAGATGGACTAACAATGAAAATGCAACAATATGACTGCTAGGGGTGAAAATGTGTCTTTGTCTTCACTTCTGTAACTAGACATGGGTACATAAACTCTGTTCTTCAAAAGCATTTCACACACTGGAGAAGTGTGCACCTTCAAAGTTGACAGGGAATGCTTAGAGTGGGCCAAGTGGACTTATGATATGGTTAACGGGTATCATCTCAGAAATTCACTAGGATCCATTGCAGAGAAAAATTGTTCAATTTCTGTAGTAGCATATTGAGAATAATTTTCTGTAATAACAGTATTGAGTGCACTGAAATTTCGAATATAAACTTCAAACAACATAAAATTAAAATTAGATATCCTATTGTATGTTAAAAAAATGTATTGGTTTATTAAGAACACAATAATCGGGGGGGGGAGGCGCAGCTCGAGCCGGATGGACGCGGACTGAGCGAGCTCCGACGTGGCGGCTTAAAAATCAAGCATATCCCAGCATTTATCAGCACAAAAGCGATCCACAACCTACTCCCAAGATGTCGCAGAACCGTTCCAAAAAGGCGACGGAGGCAAAAGATAAGGCAGCCTTCTTCTTCACCGCCCGAACACCGTCTCACAAACCATCAGACCTGCAGGCCCAAGATGGTGCCGACTACAAGAGCGATCACACGGATGGCAACATGGTGACAATGGCGATCCAGCAACGCATGTTAGATGAGGTAGCCGGCAAAATGCCGGCAACAGTGATGGAGGCAATAGAAGATTTAAGAAAAGACATTGTGGACCGGGGTAACCGGACCTCACAGCTGGAGGGCAAAATGGAGGAGGTATCCATGGCCCACAACACCATGGCAGACAAAATGGAGGACCTGGGAAGCAGAATGGAGCGGTATGACAACAAACCGATGGACCTCGATGACCGTTCCCGCCGGAATAACCTCCGGCTAAGAGGGATTCCTGAAGACGTCCCACAACCAGAACTCACTGCATATGCAACGTTCTTCCACTCCATAATACCGGACATACCAGGGGACATGTTGGTCCTAGACAGGATCCATAGAGTGGCCAGATCGAGTCATCTCTCACCGACCACCCCTAGGGATGTGCTCATGCGAGTACACTTCTTCCATATAAAAGAACTGATCATGAAAACTCACCGCAATAAAAGAGATCTACCTGCTAAGTTCAAAGACAACATGATTTTCGCCGACCTCTCAGCGGAAACCCTGAAGCGAAGGAGATCATATCGGAGCATCACAGATATGCTACGACAACACTCCATTCCTTATAGATGAGGATATCCAGTTAAACTATTGATCACCAAAGGAGGCAAACTACACACAGTCACCTCTATTCAGGAAAGCGCGGAACTTCTCCATTCGTGGGGCATAGCGGAGCCTCCTGTCCCGGTGGGACAAGCCCAAGGCGACAAGCTGCAGAGGGAATGGAAACAAGCCAAACAAAGACGGAACACCTCGCGACCCGTTCAATAAACAGCCTGGGGTATCCCCCCACACAAGCAGCATGCAGATGAGACCGTAGTCTCCACTCTCGGGACAGTGAGTAAAAAAAAAAAAAAAATGGCAAAACAAACAAAGCAGAGTACACACAAATATGAACTAACATACAGTGGCTCTGGTCGAGGCTGCAAATGTGTACCCAGTATCAACCATTCAGATGTATCCTTATATGGGGGTTGATAGCACTGGGAATGTGGCGGGGGGGAGAGGGGATGCCAGCATGACAACCCAGATGCACCTTATGGCCCGGGTACCCTGGTGACCATCGCACTGAAGGGATCTCTATCCTCCTCAGCCGCCACTTGGCGTATGAAGAAATAACGGTAAGGCAAGATCCAAAGGGAAGGTACCTTATCTTGATATGCACCATAAACAACTCCACTTACACTATTGTAAATGCATACCTCCCTAATGTAAACCAGGGTAGCTTCCTCAGAACGCTACTGGCACTCGTAGCACAACTGCAGATGGGCACAACTGTCCTTTGCGGGAACCTTAACCAGTACCAAGACCCTCTACTGGACTCGACAGCAAAACACTCGTCACAAAGAGCTAAAACACTCCACAAACATTGCAGGTCTTTGACTAAACTTTTACACACATTGGGTCTCTATGACGTCTGGCGAACACTGCACCCACAAGACAGGGAATACACTCATTTCTCACAGGTACACAACACATTTTCAAGGATAGATGGCTTCCTACTACAGGGTGCACACCTAAACAGGGTGAGAACATGTGAGATAGGGACATCCACCTGGTCAGACCACAGCCCTGTGACACTCACTATTACGGAAAAAAAACGCAGCCCCTGGAGATTGAATGAACAACTTCTAAACGACCCAGAGTTTGTCCAGTCGCTACAGCAGGACATGCAGGCATACCTCGATAACAATGACACCCCAGACATATCCCCCATGACCCTTTGGCTGGCCCACAAACCGGTGATCAGGGGATTGATGATACGCAGAGCCTCCTACCTTAAGAAAACATATCACACAACACATATTCAGAATCTGAAGAAACTACACGACCTTCTCAAATCACCCCCTCCAAAAGCACACAAGACGAGATATCCAAACTCCAACGGCACATCAACACAGCAAATTTTCAAAAAGCGAGCTACGCAATCAAAAAATTAAAAGCCACAACCTTTGTAATGGGGAACAGAGCTAGTAAAGCATTGGCCCAGAGACTCAGAGACAGGCAAGCACAAACCAAAATCCCCTATCTTCTGACGTCCTCTGGCCAGAAATTATTACAACCCACGCAAATATGCAACGCATTCGCGAGCTATTACAGTTCCCTCTACAATCTAAAAGACAACAATTCAGTTGTACAGCCGACACACACCACACTCAAAGGCTACTTAGAAGGGATCGACTTGCCCAAGCTCACAGGCCACTAAGTTGCCCACCTCAGAACTGATCTCTACTCATTAGGTAACACGGCTAATTGAATCCATGCCAAAAGCAAAAGTCCTGGGCCCAGATGGCCTCACTAATCTTTACTATAACACCTTCAAAACCACATTAAGCCCTACGGTACACGAGCCCTTAACTTCGCTACAGTGCAGGGCTCTGTGCTACCCGAATTCTAAGCGGCCCATATTATCACCCTCCCGAAACCAGGCAAGCCGCCGACACAATGTCCAAACTTCAGACCCATCTCACTGCTAAATGCAGACGCCAAATTGTATGCAAAAATATATGCGGAACATTTAAAAAAACCTACTACCCAATTTGATCGCAACGGACCAAGTGGGGTTCGTGACAGGCAGACAAGGCCCAGATAACTCCCGCAAAGTACTAGATATCCTCCACTATCTCAACCGGTCCAAACAGCAGTGCACGATGCTCTCACTAGACGCTGAAAAAGCGTTTGACTGGCTCAAATTCCTACACGAGACGCTACATAGGTACAGTTTTCCACCCACCTTCCTGAATATGGTCCAAACACTTTATAGCTCGCCGTCGGCCACTGTTCTGAACTTGGGCTTCAGCTCAAATACATTTAATATATCAAACGGCACCCAACAGGGCTGCTCCCTCTCCCCACTACTCTACGTACTAGCCCTTGAACCGCTGGCCATAGCCATTTGCAACAACCAAGACATACAGGGGATCACCATATGGGGCAAGGAATACAAGTTGAACCTCTTCGGGGATGACATCTTCCTCACACTCTCCAACCCGACAGTATCCCTACCAAATTTGCAGAAAGAAATTCAGAAATACAGCAACAACTCATACTACCAACTAAACCTGTCCAAAACCCAGGCCATGTGCATCAATGTGGCTAAGACTGACGAGGAAAGATACAGAAGAAACTTTAATTACGACTGGAGGGACGACCACCTCACATTTCTAGGCATAAAACTGACCAAGAGACTCACAGACCTCTTCGCCGCCAACTACACTAGACTCCTCAAAGAAGTGGAATACATCCTACAGACATGGCAGAACAAATATCTCTCATGGCTGGACCGAATAGCGGCCATTAAAATGACAATACTCCCAAAAATCCTATACCTGTTTCGCTCCCTGCAAATACACCTCCCCCAGACTTACTTACAAAGACTGCAGTCTACCCTAATCAGATTTAGCTGGGGTGGAAAGCATCCCAGGGTACCAAGAATGCTCCTAATGAAACCGACCGAGTATCAAGGCCTATTATCAAGCAACCCAGATAACTAATATCCTCACCATGCACACCCCCACATACACGCCCCAATGGATAGAAATCGAAGCCAGCTGCGGCGAGGTCGCGAACCTCCCAGCATCAGTTTGGGCACCCAAGGAACTAAGGCGCACGGCCCAAGGTACACTACCCACGACTAAACTAATGTACACCTACTGGGACACTCATAGAACCGCCCTATGCTCCGCCAGGCCTTGGTCCATGGCAACTCCACTGCGCACCATGTCCATGCAATGACACGTTCCCATACAGAGCATGGCAAAGATGCAAAATCACACACCTACACCAGGTATGCACCTTGCAAGGGCCACAAACGCAAAATTTTTTTACAGACAATATACAACATTCCACCACATCTCAAATTCTCGTACTGGCAACTAAAACCAATAATTAGCAACAAGGAGGAGAAAGGCCACACACCAACATTCGATACCACTCTCACACACTTCGAAAAGATGTGTCTCCACCTAACACCGATCCACCAAACCCTATCACTCACTTACAAGCACCTTAACTCCCCTAAAAAGGAGCCTATCTGGCGCTTTATAGATGATTGGAATAAGGATATAGGTAGATCCATCACGCAGGAAGAATGGGACAGCATTTACAGAAATCATAGGGGACTAACCACCTGCGCGTCTCACCTGGAGGCCGCAAGGAAACTACTGTATAGGTGGTACATGCAGTGGGGTACACATGACCCATGGGGCCCCGGTGCGAAAATTGATCCATGGGCCCCCCCCCCCCCGCGCGGGCTGGGCACCTGGTCGCAGGGGTTACAGGGCTGCGACCCCTGCGACCGCGGTATGCACGCCAGTGCATGCAGATGCACACACACTTAAAGGACCACTACAGACACCCAGATCACTTTAGCTCAATTAAGTTGTCTGGGTGTCAGGTCCCTCTAGTTTTAACCCTGCAGCTGAAAACATAGCAGTTTCAGAGAAACTGCTATGTTTCACTGAGGGTTAATCCAGCCTCTAGTGGCTGTCTCACTGACAGCCGCTACAGGAGCACACTGAACGTCCATAGGAAAGCATTGAGTAATGCTTTCCTATGGGCGGTTTGAATGCGTGCGCGGTCGCATTCGGAGCTGAGAGGCTGAGGGATCCCCAGCGCCAAGGGAGTCCGGCGCTGGAGAAAGGTAAGTGCTGAAGACACACACACTCTCACTTACAGACGCATACACACTAGCTAACAGACACACACATTTACTGACAGAGACACACTCAGCAACAGACATACATACACACTCACTTACAAAACATACACTCTCACTGACAAACACAAACTCACTAACAGACATCAAACAGACTCACTAACACACACACACACTCAGTAAGACACACACAGTAACACACTCACTGACACTCACTAGCAGACACACACACTAACACTCACACTCACACTCACACTAACTAGCAGACACACACACACACACTAACTCTAACACTCACACTCTCACTAAGACTCACTAACACTAACACACTTTTTTTTTTTTTTTTATGTAATCCCCCCAGCCTCCTTACCTTTTGGAGTGCTGGGGGGATTCCCTGGGGTCCAGTGGTGCTGCTGGGCTCCTGGGCGGGTGGCCGGTTGGGCAGGCAAGCGGGCGCGCGAGGGAGCACTCAGTGCTTCCTCTTCAGCTCCCTCGCGCGCTGCATAGGGATGCCGGCGCCAGAAGATGACGTCATCTTCCGTCATAAACCGAAGATCAGTGCGGTGCGCGAGGGAGCTGAAGAGGAAGCACTGAGTGCTCCCTCACGCGCCCGCCTGCCGGGTGTCAGCAGGGCCAGCCTCGGGGGGCCCTGGGGTGGTCGGCTCCTGGGTCCCCCAGGGGAAGAGGCTGGCCCTGTGGGTACATACCGGGTCGCAGGGGAGGCCGGGCCCCCTGGTGGGCCGGGCCCAGTCGCAGCCGCGACCCCTGCGACCCTGGTATGTACGCCACTGGGTACATGGTACCCACCCGACTAAAGGCAATATACCCGAACACGAGCGACAGATGCTGGAGATGTCTGTCAGAGGAGGGTATTAAACTCCATATATGGTGGACATGCGAACTGGTGCGGCCCTACTGGGAACAAATAGCGAAACTCATACAGGGGGCCACAGGGTGCATATTAGAAAACACAATTGAAACCATACTACTCAAACACATGCCAAGAGGAGTACCCCACTGCATAGCTAAAATCATATTCATCACACTCTCTTCAGCCACTACATTGTTAGCCAAACAATGGAAGACCCCGAATAACCCTACAGTGTCAGAGGTAGTCGCACTAGTCTCTACCACACTGGAATATGAAGTGGCCATGTGGAACCAAACAAAAACGGGAAAAGGTTGCACCACAGCACATGCAATGTGGACGACATATGTAGAAACCAAGGGAACCAGTGACCCTGTTAGGATAGGATGAGGCTCAAAGTGACAAAACTAGGCATAACTAGACACCCAAGGTAACATAAGAACATAACGATTACTCCAGTTATACCCCCCCTCTTTTCAACTCCCCTCTCCAGTGGGTAGCAGTTCAGAAGCAGGGCAGTCCTCCTCTACATAGTCGGAGGAGTGGAAGAAAAAAAAAAATCTAAAGGTGGAACCAGAGCTCTCCGAATAATACACTCATGGGGCATGAGACTGACCCTTAATAAAAGGGAGCTTTAGAAGGGAAACAAGCTTACCCACCCGTTCATATGCCTAAACCCTCCCCTTTTGTTTTCTGTACCCTCTCCCCATCCCACTAAGCCACCGTAAAGTAGCACTTATTGAATTATGTAAGTCGTTGAGATGCAGATCAAGGACGTTATGGTTTTACAAGCATTGTATACTGACATGAACATCTTTTGACCCCCTCCCCTTCTTCCCTTCTGTACCCAACACAAATAAAAATAAAAATTGTCAAATTGAAAAAAAAAAAAGAACACAATAATCAAACATGTCCTAAAAGCACAGCCGCTAGGAGGTGACTATAAAAGTGTAAATATCCCACAATAAAATCCAGGTAAAGTAGCAATGGCTAAATAATAGTCCATAGAAATATCCACCAGCTATTATACAGGCTCACAGAATTGGCCAAGAAGAATTAAAAGAAGGACCAAGTAGATATGAAACACTGGGCAAAATAAGAACTGAGAGCTGCTGTGCTGGTCTGTAGGTATAAATCCAAAGGACACTGTAATCAGTTAAAGTAAGGTATCTAGCGTATAATGTTGTAGCCTCAATACAAAGTTATGGTCTCTGGAAGTGCAAAAAACCTGACCATTGTTGTGCGCAGCCCATTTCATTTGGGTATGAACCAGGAAGTTCTTCCCCTTTGTTGTTTTATAATGTTAAGTAATGTCAATAATTATTAAAATGTTTAGTGAATGTGTATTGTGGGTGGGTGTCTATTGTATGTAGGGTTACTGTAAGTTTTGTAGTTGTGTGTGAGGTGTGTGTTGTTTCTTTCTGTATTTGATGTATGAGGTAGCTGTGAGTGATACCTTCGGGCCATTGTGAGTGATGTATGTGACAATGTGTGATGTGTGGGTACCCGTGAGTAGTGTGTATTGCTGTGTGTTGGCAGCTGTGAGTAATATGTGTGGCTGTGTGTGACTAGCTGTCAGGGCTGACCTGGGAGGTAAAATAGACCATGGCATTTTATGGCACAGTAGCCCACGTTCAACTTACAAATTCAACTTTTAAATTTTTTTTATTTCAGTAATATAAATAAGAAAAGCCAAAGGAGATTTTGAGCACACCAATGCTCAGTGTCAGGCAGCTTCATTAAAAACCATTGTGCTTTATATTTTGCTTTGGCGTATATCTGAGATATTATTATTATTTATAAATAACAAAATGCCGTAGCACTGTACAATAGGTGGACATATATTTGCAACAAGACAAGCTGGATGCATAGGAACAGAGGGTGTTGAGGGCCAAGCTCAAACAAGTTTACTTTCTAGAAGAAGTGGGGTAATCTGGCACAAGAGGTAAGGGAGGATGTATTTTTATTTACTGGAAAAATTAGGTTGCTACAATGGTTTACAGTAAAAGATTTGTTTTTTTGGATGACACAATTGCAAGAGAGGAAGCAGTGTTGGTTGCAAAGGAGTGGGGAATGAAAGCTATTAACAGTTTAATTGATATGCTTTCCTAAAAAAGTAAATATTTAATGATCTTTGGAGGAACTGAGACTAAGTGAGAGTTTAACAGGGAATTCAACCCTAGAGAAGTCTTGGGCAGTCAGAGCTGTGAGTATGAATAGGTAATAGATGCAGATCTTCGGCAAACCATAGGGCCCTGAATATGAAATACTTGTGTTTCAGTGAGGATAGGTAGGTGTCATGCGGTAACACTTCCGGGTTCGGCACTTCTGCGATGCGGAGCTGACCCCGCCCCCCTCTGACGCGGCTCTGACTGTACTTAAGCAGTCCGTGCCATAGAGAGGGGGCTTGTGGATTGTGTGACCTACTTCCTCCATACTTGCTGGCTCCCGAGGCTCTGACAATGTGGAACCGACTCCCATAGACTCTGACAAGCCGTCCTAGCTTTTGAGCTAATGCATGGATGATACTGCATGCCATGGAGGATTACTGGAGAACTGATACTTGTTAATTATCAAGTGGACTATAACTTTGAACTCTTGGAGGATAACTCACCTTAACCTTAAGTATACCTTTCAGCTATTCTCTGCTATCTCATTTATTGATGAACTATTACTGCTTGCTTAAAACTTCTCTGCTTCAAGCTACTAATTATGTGGAGGACAACTCCCATCAAGCTTAATCACTAGGAACTGTTTCTTGCTTTGCAAATACTTTGCTACCTGCTAAATATCATTATTGAAGATTATTCCTAGCAACCTAATGAATCTTATTTAATATATCTCTGAGGAAATACTTATTGATGAACTTTATATTGTTTAATGACTTTCACTTATTCTTATTGGATTATTGCCTAAATGCAATTCATTAAGTTTAACAATTATTAAAACTTCATTTGATTCTCAAAGTGCCAGCAATCCTCTCCTTTCTTAAAGCTACAGTATTGATACTTTAAAGATTCTCCGTTTCTTCACTATTGTAATTAGGGAGTTTTACAAGCTGCAGTTGAGTTCCAATCCAAATCACCCAAGTAGCATAACAGTAGGTTGGAGCAGCGATATGTAGAGATTAGTATGCAAGCACGAGAATTTTAAATTGAGCCCTATGTTTTACGGTTAGCCAGAGGACCGACAGAAGTTGAGGCATGGCAGGTGCAGGCAGACAGGAAGATGAGGCGCCCGCTACATTCATTATAGATTGTAATGGTGAGATAAAACACAGTCTGTGTGCTTAAGCAGGATTAAAAGTGTTAAAAATCGCTACACACTCTGGTACAATTCCCCAAAACTACCAACAAGAAATAATAAAGAAGTAATGAGTGGAGCAAGAGAAAACACCAATGCAGAGACAATAAAAAAAAAGTAAAATACAACCTTTCAAAAAATGTTTGATGATTCCTCCAAATTAAGTGGTTATATATAAAGAGGAAAGAAAGAAATATGCAGTGATAGTGCAGATGGTTAACAATAGTGGAAGATGCACTTCACATGTGTTAAATCAGACCTTATAGCACTTATATTGAATCTCATAATAATGTGCTTTGGTGAAAAATGACATAGCCTGTTAAACACGGAACTCGGAGCGGACTTTCAGAGACCCAAGCAGCACATCTGACTTGTGAATCCAACCGAGCCCGGAGAGCAGACTACAACCTACCTGCCATCCTACTGTTATAAGCTCAAGCAGTGAGTTACAGCATAAGCTGTTTAACTCACCAACATTTCTAGTAAGGGGCTAATCATTCTCCTTATTTATAACTGCTTTTATATTTCCTTTGTATTTATGTTATGTTTTCCTGCATGTAGCAGATAATAAATCTATGTCATTTTTCACCAAAGCACATTATTATGCGATTCAATATAAGTGCTATAAGGTCTGATTTAACACATGTGAAGTGCATCTTCCACTATTGTTAACCATCTGCACTATCACTGCATATTTCTTTCTTTCCTCTTTATATATAACCACTTAATTTGGAGGAATCATCAAACATTTTTTGAAAGGTTGTATTTTACTTTTTTTTATTGTCTCTGCATTGGTGTTTTCTCTTGCTCCACTCATTATTTCTTTATAGATTGTAATGGTGCCAGCTGGAAATGGGCAAGACCACTAAGAAGCTGGTTGCAGTAGTCAAGGCAAGTGATGATAGCGCCAATCCCTGGAGACATCAAATGGAAAAAAATAAATATCCAGGCACACCTGAGGTGTCTTCTAAAATGCAGTCTTATTATTTGGAACTTTAATTTGGAACTGTTCCTCCACTTTCTTGTTCTAAATAAAAAGACTGCCTTGTAGAAGAAAGCTTGGGTGTTGTTTTCTTCCATTTAATGCATCCGGAGTTAGGGGTGGATGCAAGCTATGATTTTGCAAGTGACTGAACTTGAGGGGCAAAGAAGAGATAGGAGTCAAACAGAACACATAGGCAGGGAGCCTGTGGGGTAGACCTGATGGTAGTGCCATTGACTTGGATAAAGACAGACACAGGAGTAGGAACACTTAAAATATGAGATGCTCTGTTTTGGACAGGTTACATTTAAGAAAATGAGCAGCCCATCCAGTTGGAAATAGCAGAGAGGCTGTCAGAGAGAATTATAGAACATCCTATATAAACACTTAATGGACCGTGTGGCCTTAGCTTTCCCTCGTAAAGAGATTGAAACATAGGTTTGGAACATTACACAATGTTCTAACAAAGCTGCCTGACATTGAGCGTTGGTGTGCCCAAATCTCCTTTGGCTTTTCTATTGTATATGGGGGGAGGAAAGGGGGAGGTGGGGGTTTGCAGCCCCGTTCAGCTGGTACCCTTTATGGCTCTCCTGGAAGAGTGTGGTACCTGTTCTTTGTGGAAATTAATATAAATGTCTATATGTAGAGACTTCAACAGTCAAGGAAGTGCTCATTTAGGGATGCACACACTCACAGATTCACACTTACAAACACACACAGATACATAACAAACTCTCAGAGTCACACAAATAGAGATGCATTCACGTAGATACACACAGATAGATACATAAGGATGTACACAAATACATATATACATACACATGCTCACATATACACAGATATAGACACACATGGTTGTAAATTCATGGATATCAAATTCAAGACACACAAACACACACATACGCTCATATTCATATGTATGCATGCAGATGCACACATACACACATTCACACACTCACTCACAGATGCACATTCAGTCTGTGGTGGGATTTGGAGCTGTAGTCGGGAATGGGGGAGGAGGGTTAAGATATGTAGTGTGGTAGATCCGTGGCAATGCTCTAATACAGTAGCAGGAGCAGAGAACTGGGCCTGGATGTACAGACCGAGTTCTCCCTCCTTCCACTTTGCATCAGGGGACAGCTGGGGACCGCAGGCATTCTCATGGCTTGGCTTCTAACTAATGACTATGACCAGGGAACACTGGGCTGGTCAGGGAGACCTTTTGACCTTACTGCCTACTTGTTCAGCTGCCGGCACTCTGGCAGCATTAGAGTGTGCCTAGTCACACCTAGCTGTCACGTATCCTTTGTGACAAAGACAGAGATAATTACCTTTCAAAGATCAAGGGGAGTGCAGTTTGGCGGTCTTCGGCCATGATGCCTTGCTTTTGCGGCATGTCGGTGCACGCCGGCCGCTGTGGACCCATGCAATTATATAGCCCCACGTTGGTCGACGGTAAAGACGACGTCAACTAGCAGTTGACAGCAAGCAAAAGACGCACATACATGTTTTGTGGTCAAGGGCTAGATACAGCCAATCGGATCTGCAAGAGGGTTATTTTTTTATTTTTGAAAATCTATTTTTATTGAGAATTTTACATCAGAAAGAAGTAACAAAGAGAAGAATCACGTGAGACACGCAGGTCTCTGTCATGGAGTGAACATGTGTACATTGTCTACATTGTGCTTATTATGTTAATCTTAGGAGATGACATGAAGTATGGTATTCCAGGCTGTCAGACTTAGCCTTGTGGCTTATGCCCCTATTAGTTTCCTTCCCCTTTTCCTTCCCGTTCAGCGGGGCGCCACTTTCCATGTCACAGCCTGCTTGTGCCCGGCATGAACTTGCGATTCGTACTTAGGTCTTGAAGCCTGTATTGCGTGAAAGTTTCGTGTTACTCCCCCCAGTAGTGTGTTATCAAACAGTGTTGCATTAGGAGTTCATTTCTGAAAGGTCTGGTAAGGGTATTATTAGTGTCAGTGTCTGAAGAAGGGAAAGGAAGTATCAAGAGTGGTTAGGCTTTTTGGCTAAGTGAGTGTGTCTGTTGTCCCTCCTTTCTTCTGTGTTCTTCGGTTTGTGGTGATGTGTATGGTTTTTCACTTTGGGGGACTGATGTACAGGAGGGGTGAATTGTTTATGTGTCAGAATCCAGGCTGACAAAGTGGTGGATGACCTCTAAGGTTGAGGTCTCCCCTCTGTATCAGCAATCCCTCCTTTTACCATGTTGAGTGTGGAAAGATAGGAAAGAGGCAGTGAAGATAGGTAAGTTAGTTGAGAGTAAGCCATGGTGCATGCCAGGTGGGGCGCAAGAGGGTTATTTAAACTCACTCATTCCTTAGCTCATTGCCCTGTTGTGGTTTCCCTTAGATGGTTATCCGAGAGTGTGTTCCTGTTTGTGTTTTTCTGCTTTTTGACTTTGGCTTTGTTTTGACTTCCCTGATTTCTGGTACGCTTGACTTTTGGCTTTTCTTTACAGCTGTGTCTTGTTCTGTGTCCCTGACCTTGGCTAGTTTTCTGACTATTCTCGAGTACGTTAAGTCTGGCCATTCTAAGGCCCCGGAAGACGTTACCCTTAGATTTAGGGTGTAATACTATTCTGCATGCTGGATCAATATAATCCTGACACTAACACAACCTGTGCACATGCCTGTCTATGAACCTGATGTCAAACACAAAAATATCTGATGCATTTCATCTCAACAGACTGTGTCAAAGACAATTAGTGTCAGTAACAAAGAGTGACAATGATCCACTTTGAACAGAACTAGCAGATATAAGAGCAGTATTGCATGCACTCATAATGCATTTCTGCTAGGTTAAGTACCCAATGCTGCACTGTATCCATTTGGTACAGACACTAGTCATGCTGATGAAGTTGCTGCTGTCAAAGAAAGATAAGGAGACAGGGACCATAGTTGCAAAAAAAGCTTGTGAACCCTTTGGAATTGCTAGCATTGATTATAAATAAAGAATGGTCTGATCTTTGTCTAAATTACAATGATAGATAAACATAATTTGAGTAAACTAACAAACAGTTTTACTTTTCAAATTTTTAATGAAGACATTGAGTAATCATTCACATTGTGGGCTGGAACAAACTGGAAGTGAATCTTTGCATTTAGATCCTATTTTAGCAGCAACTGCCCTTCGCAAAAAGTTGCCTATAACTGCTTATAAGACTTGCAGAACACTGAGGATGAAATGTGGTCCAGTCCTCCCTACAAATCTGTTTCAGTTCATCAACATTTTGTTGTCTTGGTTGCAGAGTCTTCTTTAGGTGCCACAGCATCTCAACTGGATTAAGGTCATGACTTGCTGTTCAAAAACACATATCTTCTTCCTTTTCATCCATTCATAGTTGATTTACTTGTGAGCTTTGGGTCATTGTCTTGTTGCATTATGCAACCTCTCTTAAGCTTGAAATCATTGATACTGACCTGACATTCTCTATGTCTACACTTTTGTCTACACTTTTGAATGCATTTTTCATTCAAAATTGCAAGGTGTCCAGGTCTTGAGGCAGTAAAGCAACCCCAAAACATGATGCTCCCTTCACCATGCTTCAATCTTGGAATGAGGTTTTGGTGTTGGTGTACAGGGCACTTTTTTTCTCCATACACAGCATTGTGCACTTTGTCAAAAAGTTACATTTTTGTCTCTGTCCACAACCATTTTTCCAGATGTGTTGTGGAACATCCTGGTGAGACGTTCAGCAATTTTGTTTTTAGACAGCAGTGGTTTCCTTCTTGTTTCCCTTTGGCTGTTACCTTTGAGTTCTCTCACAACACATTTTGGCAGGTTGCCCACTATTAGGGGCATTCCTAAATGTTCTCGGTTTGTAGACAATTTGTCTTAATGTGGATTGATAAACACCCTGGTCTTTAGCAATGCATTTGCTACCTTTCCAAACGTTGTGCATCTCTATAATATGTCTTCTAAGGACCTATAAAAATCTTGTTGGGATCGAGGCATCATTAACACTAACCAATCGTTCTAGAAAACAACAGATTTGTCAGTAACCAGGCTCTGTGTGCCTTTATTTAAAGGGAAGAGAGCCTGTGCAACCCACATTTCTCATTGATTCTCCTTAATTAATCATCTGACTCCAAATATCTTTGTAAAAGTGGATAATACAGAGGTTCACTTACTTTTTCCAGGCTGCACTGTCAATGATTACACAATGTCTTTAACAATAAAATGAAAGGTACAATTGTTTGTGTGTTATTTGTCAGATTTGTTTGTTTATAATTTGGGAAATCAGGACACAATTTTATGAGTAATCAATGCAGAAATCCTGGTAATTCCAAAGGGTTCCCAAATGTTTTCTTGCAACTGTGTTTGTAATAATAATAGTCATATTTTTTCCTTTCTCATCTTTTATATTTATGTAGTATACAAAATAATCATACAGCCAGTAGACAGTCCAAATCCAAAATGCTCCTGTTAATCTATACAAAGAGACAGGATTGCATTTTGGTAAAAAAACGAAAGTATATTTGCATTTCAACAAATAAGAGATATGAAATATTACATGCTTCTAGATTTTTTAGAACATTTACATAGGATTTAAACATGTTTCACATAAAAAAGTGGTGGGTCACAGACTTAGGTTCATAAGGTAGAAGAAGACCAGTAATGATTGGATACAATCCCAGGCAGATTTATTGAGGTATAAAATGGATTGTTTTGGGTGCAAAGAGCCTTTGTCAAGCAGTCAAAATGTTGCAATTTATTCCTCATTTAATCTCCCTATGATTATATCCAATTTATGTTTGGTCTTCTGTATTTTGGACTGCCTTGGAGAGGACCCACTCTTGATTGGTGGCACTTGAAATACTGATTTAGGCTCAGGCTTAAAGTACTTTTACACACATTGACTTGAGAATTTGTGATTAGCTTATTGGTATGAAATTATCGAATGAGGCATTAGGAGAAATACAGTTAGTAAAAATGGTGCATACTCTATTAATTGGAGACTTTGGTTAATGAGGGACTTTGTAAACAGCTACATAACCTTTACTCCATTTCCCGTACCTACCACCTGTCAAAAGTAATAAGCTCATCATGCAACAAAAATTCTTCAGTAGCACACATTTCTACTTTGTTAAAGAGTGGAACAGTATGTAGGAAATGTGCAAATTAGCAATGAGCAAATCTTACGCTAATGTACTAATACTAACAGAAAATTAATGCAAAGAGAAAATGCATCAGATATGCCCAAAATAAGCTAACATAAAAAGAAGGATCAAGTCAGCATGTGTACTTATGATCCTTTTCAATTTATTGTAACTTAAAAAAAAACTGGATTAGAGTTTATGGAAAAGCACAAGTTAACAACTCTATATTTTCTTTGCTTGAGAAGCTAAAAGCGACATTCAGACAAATTTCAACAAGAAAAATGAGCAAGGGGATTAAAGAGGTGGATTTTACCAGCTCCGTCTTGTTATTTAACAATACTTAAGTCCCCCAAAAATTCCACTCTTCTAGTCCAACTTGCTGTTGCTCCCTTAGGAAAATCTTCCTTTTCTCTCTGTTATTTAAATCAATGACATTTCAATCTTCAATGTTGAACACAGGGTAATCTTGTTTTTGGACAGGTTGGTAGTGCTTTTCAAAGATTTTCCCATCAATAATATCTAATGCCCCAGATGCACTTCCAACTGTCTATTTGTTGTTTTTTTTTCCAACAAAAAAAAAACCACATTGGTGTTTTAAAGAATAATATGTCAAAATGTCAAACATCATAATACACAGAGTTCCAAAGGGTTTACTGCAAGGTAATCCCATCCCAACATCTTCATTATTGCTTGAGGCTAGGATTACTTAACAGAAATACAACTTTCTGTAACTTGCTGCCAAATAAAGAAAAAATAAATACTGTTCATTGGTATGCAGGCCTATCAAATATGTAAGGTTAGTATTCTTGGAATAGGAGCATGCCTGCAGAGTAGGTAGAGATAAAATAGTACTGGATACAAAGATTGGTATTCATGACAATTTGTTATTAACTAGATACTCTAGAATTCATGGCAATCAGACGAATTCTACACACATTTATCATTCATATAAGGTGCCGCTCAATCTTATTGTAGTTAATTTGATTGTGAACATTTTGCCCACAGCCTGAATGAGCAAAGACAAACTGATTGCTCTAATGAGAAGTACATGAATTGTTAATAAAGATTTGAGAAATAGCATATGGTTTTCGGTATTATTATGGTAAATTTAGAGTTAGGGACAACATGAGGTGTTAAGAATAGGGACCTTTATTGAAAGGCTGTGGGACTGGAGGGAGACTAAAAATGCTTCCCACATGGCAACTCACCTGTGATTATTCTCATGGCACAATTATTTCATCCTAGGCAGCCACTCCCCACACTATTCAATGTCTCATGTGTCATGTGATTGCTTTCCAAATGAATGCAATGAAATGTCGCATTGTAGACATTGATCAAAATGTGATCTAAGTGAAAACAGGCTCAGCATACAAATCTGGTTCTGCTTTATATTTCATGGTTAGTTTCCAATCTTTTGCGTTACTCAACTGAAATTCTCAGCTCTCTTATAACTGTCAATCGTCTTGGTTTCCTTGACACTGATTTGTAAGCTAACAATACACATGCAATTATATCGTTTAATGGCTTTATTAAACAAATCCCATTAAACTTCACAGTGCTGAAGAACAAGTAAGTGAAGACTTGGATTTAATAGCTAGGTGATCCTCCTATTTCAGCAATAATCTCAACTAAGCATTTCCGGTAGCTGTAGATTAGACCTGCACAACATTCAAAGGGAATTTTGGACCACTCTTCCATACAGAATAGCTTCAGGTCAACCATAATCTTAGAATGTCTCGTGTGAACAACTTTCTTGAAGTCATTCCACAGCATCTCTTTAGGGTTATGGCTTTGGCTCTGACTGGGCCACTCAAATAAAGGTAGATTTTCTTTTTTTAAAGCCATTCTTTTGTTTTTAACATTTGCATTAAAGTTTAGGAACAAACCAACATAGTACTGGGCTACCAAAATGCCTGCCTGCAGTTTTGGCATGGTCCACTCCTCTGAGTGGTGCTGAACCTATACCCCAAGGCTCAAGGCCTCTCATTAATTTATATATACAACCGTTTTTATTTCTTAGTAGCACTTGCAAGGAGAAATGGTTTGCCTGCTTAGTCCTACCACTAAGGAATTACACCAATACCTCTGGAAAAAAAGGTTGTACATTTTATTTAAGAAGGAGCACAAAGACATGTGTTTCCATCAGGGGGGCCTGGAAATTGCTTTTCTGCAGTTACAACATAACCCAGTAAGTGGAATCAAAAGTGCTATACAGTGCAGGCTAGCCTCTGGTAACAGGATCCCTCTTGCTAAATTACTGAACAACAATATGTACAATCAACCAACATCATATACAATCCAGGGCGCCACAATCACAACTGTAAAAATATAGTTACCACTTTGATAAAGTGTATTCTCATATGAAAAAGAAAAAGAAGAAAGTAGAAGAGCACAACATGTGATAAAAAAAACAAATGGAACACTCACATAATAAGTGGCACAATTAAACTGAATTAACTGTGCAAAACACACCTTATTGCCTCAATGGGCTTAATCCCCCGGGATGCAAAGAATCTAAACACAAGTCCAAAGAAACTTACCACTGTGCTGTGAGTGACTGACAGGATAGATCTCTAATGGATCTGTATTGGAAGAGAATAGAAAGCTATACCACAGGAGTCACTGGTTTCTCCTTTGTTTTATAGAACTCTGACTCATTAGATGCTCAGTGAAACACTATGATCCTCAAATTTAGGGAAAGATCTACTGCTTAATTTCACCATGTACCCCTTGGAGTGCAAATTATGTATTATTTGAACCTGTAGGATTGGAAATGAAAGGCGATTTTTTTTGTTTTAGAACTCACTCAGAATTCAGAGGTCATATAGAGTTTCTAGCAAAACAGATATTTTGAATGAAATGTTTCATTCACTTTGAATATAATCTCATTTGTGTGGTTCTGGATTAGTAGAGAAAGCAAGTTCTTAGCATTACATTGTAGGAAGAAAACCTTCCTGGTATAAATGGACTTTCTTTTTGTCTGCTTCCTGTCCCATCACTTTTACCCCTTCTGAAACCAAATGGCATTCTTTAAATTACACGATTGGACCTCATAAATTACTCATCGTGTTAAAAGTTAGTTCACTGTAACAAGACATAATCTAAAGTATTGAAAAGCTTCAGACAACTTATTACTAGTGACTTCCGTTATGTGAAATCAGTCAGCTGGTTGTGGGAAGGGACAATAGTGCAGAATGTATGCAGAATGAAATGATTCACAAGAAGACAGGTCTACTGTTCCATCCAAACTCTGTGTCATGGAAAGAACCAGATACTGGAACATGTCACAATTTCCCTCAATGTGACCCACTTTGAATTTTTCTTTTCTAAGACCACATACTTGTTTTTAAAGACAAATCCTCAGTTATTTTATGTTCATACTTGTACTTAAATTTTTCTTCTAAACTTTATGTATTTATTTTTTTATATATATTAAAATCCTATACATGTGACTGAAATACTGCAGTAAATAAAAGTTTTCCACTAGGCTGTGTTTTCACGTATTTTGTTTGGGAGTGTTATCAAAAGATAGAAGGTATCAGCAACAGATTGCACGTATCTCTTATAAATATGTATACTTAAAGAATATTTCATTATTTTGATGTTTAGTAAAATTTTTCAAAATCTATTGCCTGTTTGGGAATATCCACTCCTGCAAATAGGTACAGCTCTTTGCTGTTTGCTAGAAATTGAGCATTTTTATATCTTTCATGCTATCACAGCTGTTGTTTGTCCTAAAAGTCAGACTTGATTATTTCATTACTGCTAATTTCATTATTAAATAGATAATTATTTTATGTATACACTGTTTAGCCACAACATTAAAACCAAAAAATGCAACCACAATATACAAATTAATAGAAAAAATATACTTATCAGTAACACAGAAGCAGCTTCCCACAGATCACTTCCCAAATGGTGGTCTTAACAAGCCATAGAAATATACACCACGCACGTGGGATTCAGCTGGTATTTTTAGAAAAAGTAAATAAACTAACCATAGTGTGAAACAGTTAATTATAAGAGACACTCTCTGCTATAGATTGCACTAACAAGATTTTTGATTTTGAATAAGAAGCGCTCCAAGGGTGCCTCCCCCAAAGTGGATGGGAGGCTAGTATCTCCTTCTCAGGATTGGAGTTATCACCACAAATCAGGAACCAGTCAGGACTCTGATAGGTAGATAAGCTTGAAATGGCTTTTTGTTTTTAATAAAATTAGAAATAACAATAAAATTGCTTTGATATCAATAAAAACATTAACAATAATAATAATTTCTGTTTTTTTTTTTATATTGGTTTCTGAGGAAGTCTCAGTGTTGGGACGAAATGTGTAAGACCTATAATTTTATTGTTATTTTTAATGTTATTAACCAGCTGAATCCCACGTGTGTTGTGTATATTTCTACAACATTAAAACCACCTGTCTAATATCATGTAGATCCATTGTAGCTGCCAAAAGGCGGCACCGCACTGCCCGGGCGCAGCATGGGGAGAGGGGCTGACAGGAGGGAAGCGCTCAGCACCAACATATTAGAGCAGATTCTTTTAGTCCTGCAAGTTGAGAGGAGGGGCCTCCGTGGATCAGATTTGTTGTTCCAGCACATCCCACAGATGCACAATCGGATTGAGATTGGGGGAATTTAGAGATAAAGGTAACTCTTTGTCATTATCCTTAAACCATTCCTGAACAATTTAGCAGGGGCAATGTGCATTATCCTGCTGAAAGAGGCCATTGCCATTAGGAAATACGATTGCTGGGAAGGGGTGTACGTGGTCAGCAATACATTCTGTGTCAAAGTAACATCCACAAGAATGCCAGGACCCAAGGTTTCCCAGCACAACATTGCCCAGAGCATAACAATGCCTCCAATGGTCTGCCTTCCCTACCGTGTCTTGCTGACATCTCTTTCCACTCATACACACACACACTGCATTCAAACAAACACACTGCATTATATACACACACACACACACACTGCATTCATTATATACACACACTGTAAATAAATATTCAATTAATATAATTTTTTGGGGATCTAATTTTATGTAGCTGCTGCATTTCCCACCCTAGTCTTATACTTGAGTCAATACGTTTTCCCAGTTTTTGGGGGTAAAATTAGGGGTCTCGACTTTTATTCGGGTCGACTTATACTCGAGTATATACGGTAACATAAAATTAATTTGAAAATGCCCCTTTCCCCCTCTGCAGATTGCACATTTACACACACACTGCATACACTAACACAGCACACACACTGCATACACTACATTGACACACACACTGCATACACTAGTACAACACACACACTGCATACACTAACACAACACACACACTGTATACACTAAACTGACACACACACTGCATACACTAGTATAACACACACACACTGCATACACAACACAGGCACACAGACTGCATACACTACACTGACACACACATTGCATACACTAGTACAACACACACTGCATATACTACACTGACACACACTGCATACACTTGTACAACACACACACTGCATACACTACACTAACACACTGCATACACTACACTGACACACACTCTGCATCCACTACACTGACACACACACTGCATACACTAGTACAACACACACACTGCATACACTACACTGACACACACTGCATACACTAGTACAACACACACATTGCATACACTGCACTGACACACACACACTGCATACACTAGTACAACACACACACTGCATACACTACACAGATACACACACTGCATACACTACACTGACATGCACACTGCATACACTAGTACAACACACACTGCATACACTAACACAACACACACTGCATACACTAGTACAACACACACTCTGCATACACTAATACAACACACACACTGCATACACTAATACGACACACTCTGCATACACTACCCTGACACACTCTCTGCATTCACTACACTAACACACACACACACACACTCTGCATTCACTACACATTAACACACACTCTGCATTCACTGCACTAACACACACACTACATTCATTACACTGACACACACTCTGCATTCACTACACACTAACACACACTCTGCATTCACTACACTA
>OW240916.1:81273258-81299507 GCA_933207985.1 Pelobates cultripes | reverse complement strand
TCCTACTCCTCCTATGCCTCCTTCTACTCCACCTTCTCCTCCCTCTACTCCACCTTCTCCTCCTCCTACTCCTCCCTCTACTTCACCTTCTACTCCACCTTCTCCTCCCTCTACTCCACCTTCTCCTCCTCCTACTCCACCTTCTCCTCCTTCTACTTCTCTCTCCTTCTCCTTCTCTTTCTCCTCTCCTCTACTCCACCTTCTCCTCCTCCTACTCCTCCCTCTACTTCACCTTCCACTCCTCCTATTCCAACCCTCCCACTCCACCTTCCCCTCCTCCTACTCCACCTTCTCCTCCTCCTACTCCTCCCTCCTCCTCTTATTCAATCCTACTCCTCCTATTCCTCCTTCTACTCCACCTTCTCCTCCCTCTACTCCACCTTCTACTCCACCTTCTCCTCCCTCTACTCCACCTTCTCCTCCTCCTACTCCTCCCTCTACTTCACCTTCTACTCCTCCTACTCCTCCCTCCTACTCCACCTTCTCCTCCTCCTACTCCTCTCTCTACTCCACCTTGTCCCCTACCTGACAACATTATATTTTGAAAAAAAAAAAAAAAAGTTGCTCTGGCCCCTCTTCCGCCACTTCCCAGGGGGGAATACCACACTAACAAAAAAAATAAAAATAAAATTATTATTCAGACTGTTTTGGGCACTCTCAAGGAAATAGTGCGGTCCTGACCCAGATTCCCATGGAAATAAGACACCTGTATCATCACTGGGAGGTGGCTGCCCCTCATGTTTTCTTCACTAAGTCCCCAGAAATCTCATAAAAGGAACCTGACTCAATAAAACATGAAACACTAAAAATCGATATCAGCTCTCTACAGAGGGGGGGCAGCAAGACAACTGTAAATGGAAAGACAAATACCCTCAATCTCACACAGAAATAGGTGAGGATATCTCTTCTACTACTCCTCATGGTTGCTTTGAACAGATGAAAGAAGAAATAAGACACCTCTCAACAAGGCATGCAGTAGCTTTGCCAGATCCTGACTCCACTCTGTTTGTGGATGAAGAGGAAAGGTACCATACTGGATTTGCTGTTGCTACAGAAGATCAGGTACGTCAAGCATCTTTACTTTCCTCACCCACATCTGCTCAAGACACCAAATTGACAGCCTTCTCAGTGGCATGCAAATTGTTTGTTTCTGAAAGACAAGGCCATGCAACAGGAGTGCTCACTCAGGCCCATTGTCCTGGAGGCCGCCAAGGGCCTATTGGATTTTTCTCCTGCCAACTGGATATTGTGGCCAGAGGACGTCCCTCTTGCCTTCGGGCCGTCTTTGCTGCCAGAGAGCTCATTGAAAGAACTGGAGATTTTGTCCTTGGCCACCCCCTGGTTGTCTTGGCCCCTCATGACATTTCTGCCATAGTCAACCAGGTCCAACTTAAGCATGTTACTCCTGCTAGGCATCTTCGCCTTCAATGTCATCTTTTGTTGCCTGACAACATTACCCTCCAAAGATGTCAAGTTCTCAATCCGTCCATTCTTCTGCCACTCCCTGAGGGGGGTGTATACTACGGATTCATCATGGACGAAACTTATGTTTTTCTTCTCACTGGTACCATCAAGAAGGAAATGCATCCCAACCTATCCTTTCATGATGGACAAGCACTCCTTCATGACGAAGCAGGATATGCCTTCTGTACCATGTGGTACAAACCAAACATCACTCCTGAACCCTGCTATGAAGATGAACTCTATCATCTGGTCGAAGTAAAACTCACTGCACAAGACTTCTACTGTGATTCTGAAGGCAACAGTATGGTCTTGATTCATCTACCTCCGGAACTCAAACATTTGTACCGTCATTGGGACACTGCCATTCCACATGTCCCTGTGACCAAGTTGAAAACAATATCATGGAATGATCTTGGGCCTATGGCAAAAGCATGGGCCACTATGGACGAATCACAGCTACAGGAAAATGGTGTTGTCAAATATCCAACTGACCACCTAAAAGCATGGCCGCGTCATTTCCTGGAGAATGAGTTCCAAGATTTAACCATAGTGAATGACTACGACCCAAATACATCTCATGACTGTTTTGAACAGATGAAAATGGAAACAACACATCTACCAACTGTGCATGAAGACCCATTGGTAGATCCCGATCTCACCCTGTTTGTGGACGGCTCAAGATATGCTGATGAAGAAGGAAGATACCATACAGGATATGCCGTAACCACAACAGATGAAATTGTCAAATCATCATCTTTTACCATCAACTATGTCTGCACAAGAAGCTGAATTGCAAGCCCTGACTTCAGCATGCAAGATCTCTGAAGGAAATCGCGCCAATATCTACACGGATTCAAGATATGCACTGGGCGTGGCTCACGACTTCGGATTAATTTGGAAAACAAGAGGATTTCTTACCACCACCGGTACACCAATCAAGCACGGTTCCGCAATCAAGGAGCTGATGGACGCCCTCCTACTCCCAGAAGAAGTGGCTATTTTGAAGATAAAAGCACATGGGAAGTTGGACTCAGATGAAGCAAGGGGCAACCATCTAGCTGATCAGGCTGAAAAACAAGCTGCAAAAGAACCACAGGAAGTGGAAAGAAGAGTGTCCGGAAATGAAGAAACTCCCATATTTACTCTGCAGACTCTTCCAACTGACCTAAAAATCCTGCGGGAACAACAGGCTACAGTTGCCCCTGAAGAAATACAGAAGTGGAAACAGAAAGGGGCAGTTCTGAAGGATGGAGTGTACTCCAACAACCCCAATTTCTGCCTCCCTAAGAATTTGTACCCAGCAGTCGTACAATGGGCACACGGACCTGCACATTTATCAAAGGATCTAATGAATGCTCTTGTACAAAAATACTACCTCATTGTCCCTATATGAGATTCTATTTGGGACTGCACCTAGGCTAGGTTGCTATTTTCCCCAACAACTACAACTTCAAACTGATGTCTTAGTAGATTATGTAACTGAACTCGCAAATGCTTTAAACAAAATCCATGCCCAAGTTTTCTCTTCAATTCCAGATCCTGATTCTGACACAGGCAACCACAGTCTGCTCCCCGGTGACTGGGTTCTGGTCAAGAAATTTGTGCGAAAACACACCCTGGAACCAAGATTTGACGGACCGCTCCAAGTTCTCCTGATCTCCCCTACCTCTGTCAAATTGGCCGGAAGGCCTAACTGGATCCACGCTTCCCATTGCAAGAAGACACCTGCCCCAGAGGAAGCTAACTCTATGCAACCATGTGCCTCTGGTACATTATCTCCTTAGTTGGTCTCCTTAAAGCCCAGCAGGTGGCCATCACCAAAGATGCTAGTGGGTACACCTTCTGGTATAATTCATCATGTACCCGTGTGGCTACTTATACTTTTGACTACTGTGACATCGTAGAATGCCCATTCCCCACGTCACAGATTCAGAATATCTATAGAGATATCCCTCATTCAAAAGACCCACCACAATGGGGGCACAACTGTAACCATTGGGGGGCGGCGGGATGGAATGCCGGGCCTGCCTGGGGTTACAAACCAAAAAGTGTCTTATCTAAAATTGATGATCACGGTAGGTCCCTCCTCCAGAGAATGACTCTAAGAAAGCCCGGAGGAGGCATACCTATGAAATTAATCTTAAACATTGAGCATCCCAGCCCAACGGATGCAGACCAGTATGTAATGGGAATGTACTGGAAGAAGGGTTCCTATAATAAATTAGGACATTTCCACCTTAAAGATATGTGCCACTCTCCTGAGTGGAAAGGGACCACCCACATGGTCTCAAATCCGCTGAAACCACACATCCAATCTTTTAAAGACATGATGGCCATTGCAAATCCAACATTTGAAGATACCATGGCCGCTGAAACAGGTTTCAATGATGTTAATCTATGGTTAGAATGGATGAAATATAATGCCAACAAACATAACAGAACCGCATGCTATGTGTGTGGTGGTGCCCGGCCGCACCTGGGCACTGTGCCTTCAACTTTGCCAGTAGATATAGAAGAATGTGTTCTGAGTCTTTTTGCCTATCACTACAATTTCAATAGGTCCATATGTAAAGCATGGACAGTAGAGTATCCTCTTCTAGTCAAAGATTGCAAACCCCCAGATGGTGTTACCGTCTATAAAGGTAATTATACCTGTTATGCTAATTATGATGGAATTGGTAAATTTGTGGGTAACTTCTCTAAAGGTTATTGTGCCACCTACAGAACTGTCTCTATGAACCTCCTACAATTCCACACTAGATCATTGGGGGATATTTACTGGTTGTGTGGGGATCTACAGCTGAGATCAAGAATGGATAAAGAATGGTGGGGGGAGTGTACTCTGGCTAAAGCAATCATGCCCATACATATTATCTCTGACACACACCCCGATACTCATGAGTCCAAACACTCACCAACCAAGGTAAAGCGTGAAGCCCCAGTAAAAGGCAGTTTTGACCCTCATATTTACATTGATGCCATTGGGGTACCTAGGGGGGTGCCCAATGAGTTTAAAGCCAGGGATGAAGTTGCTGCAGGATTTGAATCACTTTTTACCATAGTCACTGCAAACAAGAATTTAAATTGGATAAATTACATCTACTACAACCAACAACGGTTTGTTAATTACACCAGGGATGCCCTTCAGGGTTTGGCCGAACAGTTGCAGGCTACGTCCCAAATGTCATTCCAAAATAGAATGGCTTTAGATATGATTCTAGCCGAAAAAGGAGGGGTATGTAAAATTCTGCCTGACACCATGACATGTTGTACTTACATCCCAGAAAACACAGGCCCCAATGGTAAAGTAACCTTAGCTATAGGAAAATTGAAAGAGCTCTCTGAGGAGCTAAAGAGGAACTCTGGGATAAAAGATCCCTGGGAGAGATGGTTTGGTTGGATGACAGGATGGCAAAAAGCTTTGATGCATATTGGTATAGCAATACTAATTTTCCTTTTTATCTTTGCTCTTCTCATTTGTTGTGTCCTCCCTTGTCTGAGAAAGCTCCTCTTGAAGACTGTAGACCAAGCGGCACCCACTTTCGCACACCTCACAGTTGATGACCAAGATTTCCAAAAAGTCAACTCGCCCTGTATACCGCTACAATCTATCCCGTTTATTGATAGAGTGCAAGAGTTCTAGGAAGGGACCAGCTTAGGGACAGCATCTGTCTGTCTGGGAAGTCTACCGTGCGGAGATGTGGTGGGTTAGCCACCTCGGGATACCCATGGAGTGAAGTGTTCGAGTGCCCAGCGGACAGATGAGTTAGCCAATTAGGGACAGACGAAGGGACAGCTTTGCACTTTGCAATAACACCTAGCTAGCGGGTCACGGGGTTTCTGTGCCTTTGGGCTAACACGTCTTCTGATACTAACAAATAAAGATTATCTTTTAGAATCTAACATTTCATAGGGGGGACTGATGTAGAATTATTAAAATCTTTATTAGAACCTGTATTGAATTATTGTACTAACTCCATTTTGTTCACCTTACATGACAGAATTTCCTGACAGTATTCAGTATAATGAATAAGAGATTGTATTCTCTCTCTCTAAGGACATAACTAGCCCCGGAGTTAGCGGATCTCCGTTGACTTGCAACATAGTATAATCCAAGGCCAGGAGAACAGTGACAAAATGAAATGTTCTATTCATAAAAGAACCTTGGAACAGACCACGAGACTGACATCACTAACTACGTAAAATGACGCCCAAGCCCCCCTTTCCACCGAGTAAGCCTCGTGCTAAAGAGCAATGGCGACGACATCCCATGATGGGAGGGTGCCTCACTAGTCACTCAAATCTCTGAGCCAATTAATAATATTAATGGGTGGACACTGACATAGCCACTTAACATTTAACCCAATTAATTATGTTTATTTGTTATTATCTGATATTCAATGATGATGTCATTTTGCATATAAAAAGGCCTGCGTGCCCACTTTTTAACTAGATGCTAATAAATTTCCTGAAGTGTTTTTAACCTGAACTGCATGTGTCAGTGTGAACTTACTTCTGCGTATACGCAATTTATTCATCTCAGATTTGGACAGGAACAGATAGACTTTTAAACATTTTTGTTTATTTCTAAATTAATCTACATCATCACTACTAAGCTCTTGTAAGAGCTTGTTGCTGTCTTGCTCTCTGAAGGAGTCTACGGTGGTTATGGTGTCAGCTGGAGTGCTTGGAGCCCTCAGGAAGCGCTAGGAGCATCCTTCAACGGAGGTACCCAGTCGGGGTGCCAGGTGATCCGTTACAGTCGGGTGACCTTGATAGTCTCCCCCCCGAGGGAAGATGTGTGACAAAGTGCTCTTCGCCACTTGTGCCTGGAGAGGACTAATTGCCAGCCTCCTGCCCTGTGACCATGGCCCCTGGAAGATTTGGGGCATATCGGATTTTATTGTACTCTGTCTGCCCCTTTAACCTCTTAAGGACACATGACATGTGTGACATGTCATGATTCCCTTTTATTCCAGAAGTTTGGTCCTTAAGGGGTTAAATTATATTGGAGCAGCCTGCAGCTTTAAATTGTGAAGAAAACCCCTGTTTTATTCCCCCCTCCTAGAACACCAGATAAACCCTTAATACCTTGTTACATTCAAACTCTGTCTGACCTTTTTACTGTCATATATTGAAACACTGACTGAACTTAACTGTCATTTTGTTTTTCTCTGAGGAGGAGTTGTTTTGCTGAGTGCTGTTGCTTTGTGAGTTCATTAAAACAGACCTGCTTGACCCTTTCTTGAAGCCTTGGCTCATGCTTGGGGGATGGGATAAGTCTGCAGTGCTGATGGTGTCGGTTGGAGTGCTTGGAGTCCTCGGCAACCACTAGGAGCATCGATTGGCGGAGGTACTCGGTCGGAGTGCCAGCGGGTCCGTCACAAATGTCATGTACAACTTCAAAGCCAAAGTTGAGGGAAGTTGTGCCATGGCTTCTGAGAGGTGGAACAACTCTTCCATGGGGACTGCTCACACCTCCACCACTGCTGCCTGCACCACCACCATGACAGGGTTAGTCACTAAAGTGTGAATTCAAAGAGAATGTAACATTTTATGCCAAAGTCGCTGAACTAAAAGCAAAACTAACTCTAGCTGGACTGCATGACAGGGGACCTAGGGAGAAGACAGAATAAAGAGCGAGGAGAGAAAGGCACAGGAGATAAGGTAAATGGGGGAAAGATAAAATAGGAAAGACATACAATAGACTGGGAATGGAAGAGGCTGTAAACATGGCTAATGTAAAAGGTAAGGGGCATGGGGGCTACAAAGATGGCTAACGGAATGGTGCTGGACACATACTAATGGAAATGGAGAGGTGGATGGGGGCTGCTAACAAGAGTGATTGAAAAGTAGAGGAGCATTGGGGACTACAAAAGTGGTTAAAAGGGAAGAAGTTGGACAAATAGCTAATAGAAAGAGAGAGGGGAAATAGGGTCTGTAAAGGAAGAGAGGGGATGGGCTGGAAACATACCTAATGGAAAGAGAGAGGGGCTATAAACATGGTTAACTGGTAAAAGTAAGTCGGGTGGCCTCATGGCTATTGGAAGGGCATGGGAGGGATGAGTGCTGGGAACAGGGCCAATGGGAAGGGGGAAGGGAAGAGGGAACTTAAAACTTGGCTTGTTGCTGTCCCAAGAATGAAGAGGACTTGAGCTTGACTATCTGAGGTTGATTGAAGAAGGATCTGGGATATGTCTGAATGTGCTGGGAAGGAAACTGAATACATTATTGATTAAAGTAGGCGAGTGTGTAAAATGACACAGAGCACTCTGAATGGCTGGATTTCAAGCCAACCAATCAGAGTGCTGTTACAGGTAAATGTAGAGACTTACCTGTCAGCCTCTTCATTTACCTGTCAGAGCACTCTGATTGGATGGCTTAAACCAACCAACCAGAGTGCTCTGAGCCTAATTGCAGGGCGGGGCAAGGCTTTATAAGCCTTCCCCCGCCCTGCAGAGCTCAGTCTGCGTGGAGCCCTCCATGAGTGACGATAGATTTTTTTTTTTTTTGCGCTCAGTTTTTTTTATTTTCTTCTAATTGTGACGGTCATTATAGAATTTTATTTGGCCTTTTTTGGAAAAAGAAGACATCAAATGATAAGTTTTGTTTTTTTTTTACAGGTACTTAGTTAATGGCCCCCCTCATTATTCTTAGGGTGAGGGGGGTAGGTAGGGGTTAATTTTTTTTGGGAGGGGGTGACTAGGGGATTGGGGACCCCTAGTCACCGGGGGGGGGGTTAAATTATTATTAAGGGCCCCCAGCCGCTGCTCAGGGGTAGGGGCCAGGGGGTAGGACATTAGGTCCCTCCCCCGTATTGGTATTTAGTGGTGGGGGCCAGGGAGGAGGACATTAGTTCCGCCTTTATTGGTATTTAGAGACCCCACCCACCGCTCAGGGGTGGGGGCCAGGAGGGAGGACATTAAGTCCCCCCTTATGCTAATTTAGGGCCTCCACAAACCGCTCAGAGGTGGGGGTCGGGGGGGAGGACAGTAGGTCCCCCCTTATTCTAATTTAGGGCCCCCATCCGCCGCTCAGAGGTGGGGGCAAGGGGGGAGGATAAGAGGACCCCCCTTATTGGTATTTAGGGCCCCCGCCCGCCACTCAGGGGTAGGAGCCAGGGAGGAGGACAATAGGTCCCCCCATTATTTTAATTTAGGGCCCCCAACCGCCGCTCTGGGGTAGGAGCCAGGGAGGAGGACAATATGTCCGTCCCCCCTTTTTACTTTAGGGCCCCCACTCGCGCGGCACGGGTGGGGTTTCAGGAGGGGGGACACTTTTTTTTTTGGCTGCTCTCTGTTTAATAGACATGCCCCTACTTGCTTTATAGCGAGCAGGGGCACAATTTACTAATACTAAGTAATTTTTACTTAGAGTAAGTTTTGCTGAAAGACCAATTTAGGTCTTTCAGCCTTTTGAGAAATAACTACCTAATACCGTGGGAATTAGGGAGTTATCTATTAAGCGGCTGCAAGAGAAGTGCCGAAGTGTTGGAAGTGCCAAAGTGCCGAAGCGAAGTGCCGAAGCGAAGTGCCGAAGTCCCGAAGTTCTGAAGTTCCGAATTGCCGAAGTCCCGAATTTCGTAATGCTGAACCGAACCGAAAATTTTCCCCATGCACATGCCTAGAGGGTACTGTACTGTGCCAACAGAGCAAACTTTGGGATCACTTTGAGAATCTACAAGAAGACTGACTTGCAAAGTACAAGTGTGTGCAGCAAGCAAGTGAGTAGGGTGCAAGTGAAGGGACATCTCACTAGTGCACTAGAAGCAACTTCTGCAGACACCACAAGTCTGTATTACTGGTGAAGAAGCAAAACAAGAAAGTACTAGGACATGAAGCAGGACCCCTGGTGTTGTATATGATTCCGTGCAGGTGTCAAAACCTACCACTAGTGCTATCTCCTCTGCAACTGAAGTTGCCACTAGAGCACAGTTTTGTTTATATATATATATATATATATATATATATATATATATATATATATATATATAAATATATATATATATATATATATATATATATATACAAAAATCTGAAAGACGTCACACAAAGTTCAGACTGTGTGAAAGCTTTGTTCTTCTCAGCGGCACTCTCTTCATGGACATGTATGGAGTGGGCTGACACAGAGACTGTTTAATGCCTTCAGTGGATGCACCCACACCATTTCAATACCTCCCAATGTTGGGGTATGCATCAGAGGATTGCATAAAGTGTGATTTTGTCACAACTCATGATTAATTTGAGATTATAATCTCATTTAACTTTCTGGCAGCTCTGTCTGTGATGCAGTAATAGATTGTTTCTGGGCATATGGAAACCTTTGGACAAGGGCATTGGGACTCCATCCCCCATTCATTAACTTCTTCACTACCTATTTTTGTTGAAAAACACAATACATTAAGTCTGAAACATCAAATGTATAACAAGATCAGAAATGTAGGCGAAAATAGCAATTTAGGGTATATATCATACCTAAAAAATTATTTATGTAAATATAAACACTTTAAATGTTTCAATGTGTTACCTTTTGCTGAAATATTAAGAGGGGATGAAATGTTTTAGCAATCATATGGTATTTTGCTATATTTTATATAGGTCTGAAATTTTAATATAAAAGCAGAAACATTATTTTTGTCACATACAGTAGATGTGACAAAAATGTACATACACATTCTTAAATATCCTTCTTGCACATATTTGATGGAATAATTTTCAGTGCATATTATTGTGTCACATAACTTCACAGCAATAATGCTCATTGTAATGAGTGTGTGTGATGTGAGTGTAAGAGTGTATGTATTTGCGAGTGCATGTTTAATAATGCAGGTTTCTGAACCTAAATGGAATGTTTTCATTAAGTTTCTATTTATGGCACCATAAAGATAATTACATTTTTAAATTTATGTTAAAAAGAAAAAGCTTACCTTTTTATTATATGCATTTCCATTAAAGAGCCCACCAAATCTTAAGTCCTGTTTGAAGTACAAATGTGCAGCTTTAGGTCCTTGGCTTGCCTTGGGTTGTCAAGGACACGAAATATCAGGGCATATCCAGATGTTTTGAACCAATGAGGACCTGCTACATTGTCTTTCCGTTCCTTTAGCCCCCTGTATTTAGGAATAGGTAAATAAACATGGGCATTACAGATACACAGCTTAATCTCCCGTCTTGCATGATGTAGAGCAGGGGTTCGCAACCTTTGGCACAACGTAGATGTTGTGGACAACATCACCCCTGATGCTTTGACAGCATTGTGGCTGTATGAGCATTATTGGAGATATAGTCCACAAAATAGTTGCCCACCCTGATGAAGAGCATAACATTATATCAATGCAGAATACCTTGAAGGAAGAAGGAAGCTGTCACTTCTCAGGATTTTCATTCTCAATAAATGGATATATGACATAGAGTAGAAAAAAAAAAGAATCCATAAGGTAACCCGAGACTTGTTAATAAGTAATGTAAAATAAGATAGTAGTATTTTATCATATGAAATACTGAACATTTCAAAGAGAATAAATAAGCATATAGTTAATTCAAATGTGATAATTTCCCATGAATTGCCACAACAGTTTTTATATAGCCTCTTTGGCGGAACAGCTCAGATTTCGGGGGCTTATCCTAATGTTTTGCTTCAGATATTTAGTGTCCTGTATCTGGGGACACCAGGAAACTGTCCTCCAGGCAGCACGTGCGCTCACCCTTTAAAACAGGTACTAGAACACTACACCCATTTTGGGTGTTACTAATGATGTGGGTCATGCTGTCAACCCCATTCTGATTTTCATTTTTTCAGCTCTTGGTATGTATGGATCTCTATTACCTGGTTGAAAGGATAGACCTTTGTAGATTGTTTATAATACCATTTTCAAAAATATTTCACATATGTAAAGGTGTGCCTTCCTCTTACACCAGAACCTGGACTCTTGCAAACATGAATCCAAAAGCCTGCTCTGCTTCCACTCAGACTTTCAGTCACTGTTCTTAGTGTGCAGTGAAGTGTCTCACTGGAGTTCTCAGGGACTCCTTCCCTTTCTGTAAAGTGCCTCTCTAGTATGTGAATGCACTATTAGATTTAAAGCAACAGTTACATGAATTCAGGGATTGTGGCGTCACACACCATTCCTTTAAATATCAAAAAACATCTTATGGACATTGCCAAAACTAACAAATGAACTAAAAAATATGCTTTTTGTGAAGACATACATTAAGAACAAAAACATGTCTAAAAAAAATAAATAAATTATATTCCATTCTGAAGAAAATCAATAATAAAGAACTGTGATGTGTGGGTAGTAAAAAGACAGAACATCTTCCCAGATTTAGCACACGAGGTCAGCCCTACTGGTGCAGGACTGTAACAGTGCTTTCACTGCACATGCATATCTTTTCTGCATTTGTATCCCTGAACTAAGTTGTGCTGGCTTCTGCCCTCACACTCTGACACCTTCTAACATTTAATGTCCTAATGATGACACAGGAGTTTGGCAGGGATGGTGATGTTTTAGTGACTTCATTTAACGACTCAGACAATTAGTAATCGTGACTCACATCTGATTTTTCTTTTTTTTCACAAAGCTTGAATGAAATAGGAAAAGAAAGAAAAAAAAATTTCAGGAAATGTCAGAAGACGTAAAAAAAATCAAATATATATATAAAAAGGAGGGGGGGGGGGTATAAAAGGGGGCTGCATTGGAATAGCGAAGTATCCCTTCTCTAGCTCTGAAGGGCTTGGTGATTTTGGTAACCCATGTGGGCGGGGAAATGAATGGAGCTACAGGCATATTTAGCTTGTCAGTTTTCAGTTGCTCAGACTTGCAAAAGGGTTTTCCTTAACCTGCAAGCTGTCTGTTCCCTTTTATAAATGCTTCACTTATTTCTCTACAACATATTTAAAAAAAATATACAATAAAACCATATCGACAAGCCATTCCCCTACAGCAGTACACAGCGGGGAAAAAAACTTCTGGAATTTACAAGATTCTAAGGTGGACTTTTTGAAAGTGCTCAAGTGGATTTAAAAAACTCTGAAATATGATCGCTTTAGTACTCCTATGGATATGCACGCTAATTGTGAACTCATTCACTCGTAAGTAATATTTTTTTACTTTTCTCTTAGGTAATGCAAATGTGTATGTTATGTGGAATTGTAAAAATCAGTGGTCTTGCTGTATTGCACACACAATGTTATACAGATGCAATGTGTATTTTTATATACATAGTATATTGCTTGATATATAATCTGGAATGATGGGCACACTGGTACCATCATCATTCCCCATCCAAGCAGACTTTTTAACCCTTTTATAGTTGATTATATATATATATATATATATATATATATTTACTGTAAGAGTTTTTTTAATTTTTTTACACGTATGTAGAGACAAGTTAAAACATTTATTTTAAACGTTTGGCATTTTAAGAGTTAATGACATAGAAGACTAGATAAAAATAAAGATCAAATATTGTGCTTATCCTCATTTATATCATTGGACATCCTGATATTATTGTAATTCTAGTTTATTGCATACATACATGCATACATACATTTATATATATATATATATATATATATATATATATAAATGTATGTATGTATTTAAAGCAGTACATAAAGCAGGAGTGCTAAGCTTACAAACTGTATATATATCCTATTATGTCCTTTTCGCCTGGTGCTCGACTGCACTGCATATTTGTCCTGATGAAAGTTCCTGCGTGAACTGAAACATTGACTATTGGGAAACTACAATAAAGAACCTTTATTTTTCTAAAAAGACCTTGAGTGCTGATTATCTCCTAAACCTTGGTTATATATATATACATATATATATATATATATAAATGTATATTTTTATATATATTTGTGTGGATATTTGTGTACATGGATATTACATTTACTTTACAGTTCTCATTTTAGCTGTATTTTGTTGACGTTTGTGAGTGAAAAAGTTGTGTTCCATATTAATGTTAAAAAAATAAATAAGGTTTACGTAATGAGATCCTCATTTCTTAAAAGCAAATGAAAGGACAGGATACAAGCCTATAAATGTAAACAGGAGTAGTACTCTACGTTCATCTGCATCTGTTTAACTAAAGCCAGAAAAATAAAAGATATAATGAAATTACAGGTCTTAAGAACAGATCTCACACAATCGAAAAAGGTACATACAAAATTTTTATTTTGGTGGGACTGGGAGTTACGAATTAGTCCATGAAACTATCTTCCCTTTGAAATAATTGTTGTAAGTGAAATGCAAATATACAGAGGATCAAGTTTGGTTCTTTACTTGAGAAAGCATGTGGACAACAGATAAAAAAGAAACCAAGAAATAAAGACGATACAGCTATACCAATTTCTGTATACAGCAATAATAAGCATCCGCATGCATACACTAAGGCAAAACAAAAGGGGTTTAGCATCTTCCTGGGTAAATTAAATAATTGAGATTTTGTCAACTCCAGTTTCTGCTTTCTTGAAGGAAATCACCAAATTCTCTGAGTGAGAAAATTAAGCTATAAACTGCTTGCCTGCAGGACTATGTTAATTAGAAAACAATGAAAAGGATCATTAGAAAGTGACTGTATGCTGCAATGGGTGAGATGCAAAATGTTTTTAAAAATCTGGTACCTGTACATAATTATGCCTGGCTCTCAAAAATCATTCATTGATTCTAAGTGTATTTACAAGATAGTTAGTGTCTAACAGTTTGCAACTATGCATCAAGAGTAGCATTTTCAAATTGCATCCATACAAACTCCCTGCAAATATTGACAGCCGATAGATAAAGGGATAAGTATTCAGTTATGATTAGATCCAAATTAGTACACCACTGTACAACTAGATGGGTGAGATTGTATCTTTAGCTGTATCAGTCTAGTTATTTTGAATTAATTACTGCAGAATTTTGACTATATTCATTAATACGTACAGCAGAGGCATGTGTGTATAAATTAACAATTGGTAAACGGCACATATTTTATTATGTTGCTACTGGGTTTAGCATTAGTCAAAGCATCATATATGGCACTATGTGTCCAGTAATCTCAATTTGTATCCAGATTTCTGTTGCAAATACTAAAATATTCATAACTCAGCACTACCTTTTATGATTAAAATTTTAATATTCTGTATTTAGAAAAAAATAAATAACCTTTATTAAACTGAATATTCTCAATTTGGTATACTTATTAATCTGGCAGCAAAGATAACCATTTAGCTAATATTCCGCTGGACATTATGCTTTTTTTTATGCAGGTTGCCTATCCCTGGCATATGCCTTTAAGAAATAATAATACTTGGTACGTTATCATATTGTTACCATTAACACGACAGAAGTACTGGGTCTGGATTTTTGCAAAAAAAAAAAGTAAAAGTTTTACAAGTAAAGGAAAGCAATATGTTATCCAACTCAGTGTCAGAGCAAAGCAAGGGGCAAAGCTGATGCATGTCATTTAAATTAAATAAAATCTGTACAAATATCACTTTATTGGAAAAAAGCTTTTGCATGTCAAACGTGTCACATCAACCTATTCATCGGGACAGTTCAACATATGTGAAGGGCATGCTGTGTTAACAAGGTCATGCACTGTTAATTAAATGATGCAGGGGCGAATGTGACACTCAGACATATCAAATATATGTATTTCTTTAGATTTGTCTGTATGGATTTATAATTGTGTATATATGTAGTTCTTCCATACTAGGTAAAATTATAGGGATTATTCACTGAACTGTTAATTTCAGAGAAACTGAAAATCTAAGGGCAAAGTCACTGCACCGAAAAACAGCTGTCTTAGCTAGCCACTTTTTTTAGGGGGGCCTAAAATTTTCAGTTAATTTGTGATTTCTTCAAAGTTCCCGCTCAAGTGAATATACCTTTCAGTGTTCATTGGCATTTTTTTTTTAGATCACTAAAATATCTGGGATGTTAGAAATTAATTTAAAGATTCATGAATTCCCTTTTTACTATAAATTGTTTTACTATTTTCTTTTTTTTAAAGAGGTGCCAGTAAGTACTGGTGAGTACAGGCCGTACATCTACACAAGTCAACTTCCGAGCAGAGAGATATTTAATAAAACATTAATGCATTATTATGTGTTGTCCACTTGCTTATTGGTGCACACTTTTTGTTTATTTTGTCTTTTTTTTTATCGGTCTGTTTTTTTATAACTTTATACGTATTCCTGTACAAACTATACTGTTTGTACCTGTTTACATTTAATTAGGCACATTATATAAGCCTCAAATCAGCCCTGAATGGAATACTGTCTATATAGCAGATAAACATGTATTATATCTATCAAGGTCCTCCAGCTGCGTAAAAGCATGCAAAGAAATTGCACCAGATTTAATAAGGTAAAACATCCGCAGAAAACCCAAAGGGAATTCCTTGACTGATAAATTTGGTGCAGGGTTTTTTGCCCCAGGTCAGGCCTCAGTTTACACTTCATAATGATCCTATTGGATAAGGATATGGGAAAAAATATTTGGCAAAGTGTTACAACTGTCCAATATTTTAAAATGTTTATTTTAAAACTTACCTTTGTCTTAAAGACTGTTTAAAAACCCTTAAGTGTCTGAGTCATATTATATTTGTTTTGAATCAGTTCTTTCAGATATTAGAACCTTAATTTTGCTCTGCTTGTTGTCTGCACCTAGTGAGTATCTAGCTATATTCAGAGGTGACAAAGTTTGAAAATTATATATTATATATTTAATCAGTGGCTGCGCTCAATAAACAGCTATGACATATGCAAGCATTACAACTACTGGCTTGTTAATAAGCAAGTTTGGCAATGCAGTGTTTAGGCAAATATTGCTCATCAACATTACATAACAGTATTTCAAATTACATAGCTTCCAGTTGAGTTGGCAACGCAGCCAAGGGAAAAACAGCACTGGCATGCCAGTTGGCACGGGAAATAGGCATTATATGAGCCGTTTGTAATGCCTGTGGTGATAGCAACATGATCTGACATCCCATCCTTAGCATGGACGCCTGTCAAACATGATTTTATTATTGTTTGTTTTTAATATTCCGTTTGCAAAAAAAAAAAAAACACAATTTATTTACTTAATTGCATAATTAGTGGAGATCTCCAATATTTTATTGTGTAACTCTTCCAAATGTATTATGAAGTATAAAGTTTGAGAGTCTGTGATCCTATTTATACTTACAATGTTTTACTTAAAAATAGAGAAAATATTTTATATGCAGAGCTGTCCAACAAAGGGCCAGCATGTTGCTCATTTTAAAGATAGTTTTAAAGTAACCAGTTTTAAAAAATCATTTCATTAATTCAGAGCTGTCCAGCAGAGGGCCAACAATATTATGCCAGTTTTAAATATATTTATTCAGGGACCAGAAACGTAATCATTTCATTAATGAAGTTGACTTATAATATATACTATTAAGTTCACATATGTTTCCCTGTGGTTATTTGGTCTTTTGTTGGCCAATTGGCCTAGAAAGCTAATACTAACATTAAAAAATTGTAAACTAGACTATGTTCATAGCACGTCAGAATAACATTTGCCTTAGTGACATATCCCTTCAGTGACTGAAACTGGTAAATCAAATCACACACATATTTATGCAAAACTAGAATTATTGCCGAAACCTTTTTAAAGCATAACCATAAGCTTTATTCATCATTTAAAAAAAAAAATGTGATCTGTCTGTCTCTTATGAAATTAGATAGTTAATGACTGGATGATGACTTCTTACATATCCACCTAACTAGCTTATCACAACAAGATATAAATGTGGGAATATCATTTGTAAATCTGGCAGTAAATATCTAGGAATGCGATGTTAAAGCTGTTTGTGAGTTGTATTCTTGTATCAATTTGTACATATATCCCTTTTGAATAACATATTTTCACACTATAAATGTTTGTGTATTGTATATGGTCCTTTATCTTTCAAGTTAGAAATATTTCTGATTCGGGAGATTAATTATGAGGTGATCTCCTGTGCACTAAATTGTGGGTTAAAGTTTCCATACAATCCCAGTAAATCTTTAATCCTTTACATTGATTGCTATGCTGTTGTCAGTGTGCCTAGGATGTATTTTTTTCTGCATAGCAATAACAAGTTCTACACACTATACTAATATTAGTAATGTGGTAACGCCAAAATCAAAAAAAAAAATATGATTTTTGCAGCAAAAGGTTATACATACCTAACTGATGCAAGTTAATTTGTTATTTAGAGCAGGGGCAATAATGTTGTAATTGATAGACATTTATAAATACATTGACTAACAGTGCTTTATTATTATGTTATTTATAACATACTGTGCAGTCAAGTCTAAATAATAGCTAAATAATGGCTAAAATAAAAACTCCAAGCATTCAAGGATGAAAAACACACTTAGGCAAAACGTAGCAAGAGTTGACTAGCATGCTGATTCATCAAAATCAGAAGATGAGCTTACTGTCTGAATTGCATTACAAGTTAATTTATAAGGCATCAATGTATCCCACAGTGCTTAGAAAGCATATCAGACAAGTGACTGATGAAAGTTTAGATATATTGGGAGCAAAGGTGAAGTGGGGTCTGGTTGAATGCCTTTTGACTGAACAAAGTGTGGGTAGTGTAATTTGGATAGAAAGAAATGGATAGCTACCTTCAAATTCAAATATATTTGCAAGTACCTATCTACCTATTATTTGTCTAGCACCAATTATCTATCATTTATCTATCTATCATCTATCTGTCTGTCTGTCTAATCTATCTCTTCTTATGATATTTATCTGTGTTTATTAATAAAGTGCCAATACTTTCCACAGTAATATACATTTGTGAAATTGAAAATTACGAATCCTAGAGAAAATAGAGAGATATGAAGAGGTATTAAAAAAAAATAATATGATCCTACAGTCTTGATATAAAACTAATACGCTTAGTGATTAATGATGTACTTGTCATTACTTTTCTTTACTATTATACTTCTTATGGTTTTTTATAAATAACTTGGCCACTACAAAGAAAAAGAAACAACTCATATTAACAGATCTAATTCGAAATAAAGTTGTCTAATTATGACCCGTCCGTGCCTTAAGAATTACATTCTTCAGTTGGCAATTAGACAGTGAAATGTATCTGTCTGATTGCAATGGTGCTCTAATAACTTTACCCACTGTTTAACATATCAATCCTTACAAAATCCCGCCTGATTACTGTAAATTTTAATTAGACCTAAAAAATTTATATCTACTTATGGGTAACTAAATATACAGGGATCCTTTAAAATTAACTTTATCTTCATTTACACATCAAGAATATATATTACATACATTACATTGTATGCATTATGTTTGCTTTTAATATATATTCGAATCTTTGATTAACTTTCACTCCCAATAATTGCAAGCCTATATTATAATGGTATGTAATAAGAATTTCCTTTTAACAAGAACGTTTATTAGAAAAAAAATAGTTAACATCTTTTAATTTTAACTTTTATTATTTGAAATGAGAGCTCAAAATATCACAGCAAAGAAGCATGAGTACACTATATTAAAAGATGGATTTAATATAACCTTTAAAACTATTTATCATTCAATTTTATGTCCATAGGTTTTATGAATGAATAAAATGTAATTGTCGGCAAAGGGAATGCCTAGAATATTAAAAAATTCTGGACATTAGAAAAACTACTAGTAAAAATAAGATTGAATTATAATTATGCCATGATTTTAAATCTAAAGATGATTGTAGGAACCACGCGCAATCCCAGCAGCCACCGGTGCTATGGAACAGGACCAGCAATCCCAACACGTTAAGGCAAAAAAGGAATTTCCAGGCAGAGTGTTTAAGCCGCAGGCAGATTTTAATGGAACAAAAAAAGCAGCAACGTTTCGACCTTCTAAGAGGTCTTTTTCAAATAAATGTACACATAAAATAAAACCCCATATAATATTTGATGCACTGCAATAGTGTTTTGTTATTGAATATTCAGTAAGTTTTACTTTTTTTTTTACATTTAAACTTTAAATATCTATTTTGAATCAGAATTTATGAAAGGTATGTAAATTGTTTAAACCCCAAAACAAAATAGTTTTGAATACTTAAAAAAATATAAAAAACATGCAAATGTCTTTGCATGGTTTACGAATAACTGACCTTCTGTGAAATTCTCTCTGATTTGAAATCAGTCTTTTTGATTGTTTAATTGCTTACTAGTTGACCATTCTGCAATTGCACGGGTTAACAAGCAATCTAATTTTTCAAACAAAGTATCCTTATTTTCATCTCTAAAACATTCTCATTTTATTGACATTGGCTTTAACAAGCTTTCTGTGTTATCCACTGGGAATGTGGCCTTTCTAAAGTTGTAAGAGTTTCTCAAAAAATCTGCAGCAAACTAAAACATTTTAACTGATTTAACTAACTATATCACATTGGTTGTGCACGTCATGAAATTCCTACAAAATAGCATTTACTTGAAACTATCGTTAAAACATCCTTCTGCTCGGAATCTGTGTAGGTTTCAAGACTAATAAAAATATCTGTTCTGCCTGATGCAAAGCAACAGTTTGTATTTAAAGAGTTTGGCACACTTTAGTCTATCAGTATTAACCTTTCAAAATTAATTTTCCAATTGTGAAAACAACTGATTTGTGTAGTTTTGCCATTAGTTTTCTGTAATGAGAAAGTAAGTTATATTGCAGACTATGTAAGTTATACATATCATTTAAAAATGTGTGATACACAAGAATTTAAAACATTTACTTTCAAATAAAATATACTGTGTTTAATTCAATGTAACTTAGACAGACAGACATATAGACAGAGAAAGAGGCAAGACAATTCATTTAGTTTCACCTTGATGTTCCAGCTCTATTGACTGAGAGGAAAGCAAATCGAGTTTCCAATTAAACAATTTTCAATTGCACCATGAAAAAAAAAGGCTATAAAAATGGCATTCAATTTGATACTTTTCTAAATATGCTGAGTATATGGGAACGGCAATTCACAATTAAAAAAACAGCCTAGTGTGTAATGCATAGTGAATAATAAAATAAATACATCAGAAAATAAAAAAACTAAATGCAATATATTATATTATATATTATATTACTGATGGATATATTATTTAAATGCCTAGAACAAAAGCCAGACAGGACATAATACGGGGTGCTGTATGCTACTGCCATTGTATGCAACGTTTATGTTTGATGTTGTTTAAGTGGTATATTAACTATGCTGTGCTCAATGGATATCACTTCCACAGAGGCAATTGCAACAGACAGGTAACACACACACACACACACAAATATTCTGCATTTCTTAATCTTAAATAGTGTGGCTGAAAGTCTGCATAGTGTGGAATGCATATCACACCCATGTATTGTACAATGACAAAATGGTGCACAAATATTCAGAGCCTACTTCTTTACCTAAAGGATTGTGTGTGAACATGTTTAAAGACACAGTACCATTCGTCTGCTGTTACTGCACATCTCTCCTCATTTAGATGAATATGCCTCCTTCTTTGTCCATTTTAATGTCCAGGTGACCCATGTCAAGTATAGATGTATTACTTGACAATGTTGTCAGATTGTCACTTCTGGTCTAAAGGAATCAGATAAAAATGCTATAGTTAGTACTTACAAAAGATAATCACAAAATGTAATTGAAACTAAGAATATCATTCCATGAGACCAGCATATGTTTTATGTGCGGCGTGTGTATAGTCCTAAATGAGAAAACAAATATGAAAATGTTTAACAAAAGGACAGAACAGCACTTTATTGGTCGTTTATAACACTACAATCCTACATATTGAAAAAATAAAATACTATGCTTATTCATCGAGTTGGGAACTGTGCAGAAATTACAAGAGAATTAAATGACAAATTTTCAGGATAAATTCTCAACATTATTTCCCAGGAATTCCTATGCCATTTGTGCATAATTCTCGCTTACTTGAATTACTCCCTCAAATGTATATCAGAGATGCTACACTAGGTGTACTGTAAATGCATGTGAGTTCTACAGGTCCCAAGTATGGTAGTGCCAATTATTATACAGCACAGATCAATGACTACTTCTATTACAGCAAAGTTACACTGATAAGGAATCTGGCAGATGTGGGAAATAGCACTGTAGTGTCAACATCACTTTAGGGTTTCTGGTATTGCTGACAAACCTCAATAGTTATGCTTGTTTGGTATGTCGAATTTGGTATGCATCATTCAGTCTATGTGCTTGTAGGATATGTTGTTTTGTATCACTTGATAAAATATTAAATAAAATAATATCTAGAATCTCATATATAGAATAAATAAATAAATAGAACCACAATGCACACCTTTATTGCATATAAAATTATCAAAGGTTCTGGTAGCAGGATGCAGGGTTGATAAAAGTGCCACGTCTAAACCTCTGCACTGGCTCAATAAGTCCCTTTTGTTGTCTTCCATCTTTCAGTTCTAAACACATGCTAAAAAGAAGATTACCAATTTACATATGCAGGGCTTATTCACTGTATCTAAGTAGTGAATAGTGTTGATTTGAAAAAAATACATTTAAAAAAAATTAGGCAATATTTTAAAGCTTCAAATCAAAATTGGGGATTGTTTCCATCTTGGATATTTTGTTCTATTGTTGCAAGTCAGCTGTCTTCTCACCACAAAATACTGTTTACTGAATACACCACATGATATTTAACAACAAAATGAATGCAAATCCTGTCAGAGTTATTCACTGTAGTGATAATTTGAAGTAAATTCTGAGTAAATTTTTATTTTAAGGCAAGATTAGACAAACTGAAAGCATAACTGACCGGTTTGGCTGAAATGTCAAATTCAATTTGAATTCCCTTCTATTCAATGTCTGAAAATTCTGTCTAAAGTCAGATATTCTGTTCAGCCAGTACGATTCATTTTGTTTAAATGTTCTCATGAATGCTTCTATAGCAATTATTCACATTAACTAAGCACGCCCCAATAGTTTATATGTATATTATATTTATCACATAATATTCATATTTATTTTAAGTTTATGTTTGGGGCAGCAGGTATGGGCATATGAAGATATTCAGGATATCAAGCCACTATTTTCTTAAACAAATATAAATAAAATAAACTATTAATGTTTCTTTTTGAGACCTTTTTCTTCTCTGCCCGTCTGATTTAATTAAATGTTTAAAGCCACATTAATGGATTGCTTACAGGTTTAGCTTTGCCAAGATCTTTAGCACCAGTACTGCTACACATGCCACCTGTACAAATAAGACAGACTCCTTTCGGACTGTGCAGGCATCATTCTTTTGACTGTTACTGATTGTTAAATACCCTTAGATTTTTCCCAGAGGTGGTACGTGAGTTAAGAATAAAACCCTATTACCCAACAATAAATTAACCTGAGTTCACAAACATCACAAACAGGCCTACATCATCATTTCAACATGTCTCAAAGACTTTCAAATCTGTATCAGCACTAAACTGCTAAAACACAGACCAGAGAAAACAAAGCTGATAAGAGAATTCAGATAAACACCTCCATTATAGCAGATACCCTTATCCCACAATAGTTAACCCCCACTACATTTCCTATCATGGGGGGAGTATGAGGAACAAGGATTAATCAGGAAACGGATGTTATAAATACATTTTCATTACAATTTGGTATATTCTTTTCCAGTAAGAAGAAATATGCACAGGTCTTTTCACTTATTTTAAAACGGATTTGAGCAACCAGTGATTTTACCGTTTTTTAAGGGTCACTCTAAGCACCATGACAACTTGCGCTCTTTGCATAGGTTATGGTGTTTAGATTTTCCCTGCAGATAGTGACATAATTGCAGCAACTGATACAGAAATAAGAGTGACTGATGTGACACAGGGAATTTTACTTCCTCCTTTTCCACACAAATTTTTCTTGCAGCTAAGTTTGGGCATGCTTTGTGCAGTCCTTCCCTCAGCACCCTTGGGAGACATCCTAATCTGCAACCATAAGCATGCATGGCTGACAACGTGGGTACTTAACATAAAATACCCTGCTCAGTAAACAATATGGATGCTAGCATATTATTGACCAATTCCACTAAAAGACCATCAGAGCCATGTATGTTAGGCTACCTAAAATTAAAGGAACCCTGTAGCATTAGGAATACAAGGAATACAAACCTATATTGTCCCTATGTTTAGTAGACCCCACACCTGGTTTACAAAAAATATGAACTAAATAAATGTTTCAATCATCTTTTCCTGAGCTGAGACCACATGGAGAGGAAGTGGACATAGTGATTTTAGTAGTTCTTTACCTTAGAACATATTTAGGGAGTACATTTTGGTTAGTTAAAAGTTACTCTGCTTAGCTCTAGAATCACACCCACATCCACGTCTCCCCTTTCACAGATCTATTCGATTACTGACCAAAGTGAGAATTCAAAGTGGATTTTAAATTAAAGGCTAGAGAAGCAGAGTTTTTTCCAGTTTGGCTATTTTCACCTTAAAACTGAAATTCACTTTGAATTCAACTTGAATTGTCACTTTAGTGTTTAGAATTTTCACGAATTACATTTGAATGGAATAATTCAGGTAAACGTAGCGTAAATGGAAAAACTCTCCAACTTAGCCATAATTGCAACTTGGTTATTTTTGCTTCAGTTTTTAATTTGCGAAAATTCTAAATTATGTGAATAACCCTGTCAGCTGTGATATATGAAAATGCTAGTCTGTGACTGTCCACGCATATACTCATTCACACACACAATCCAGTTCTGACAAGAAATACCTCATAGTTATCTAAAAATCATCATGAAAAATGTAATTAGACTTCTTTGGCTATTGATATAATGTTTGTGAGAGGCTGTTAATATATTAATCTTTTTAATATTTATTTTAAGCCTTAATTTCATCCTAGATATAAATAAAGAAAATATGGTTAATGACAATTGGAAATGTTGAAACCTGCTCTATACAGCATTATTATTGTATTGCATTTATTTTATTTTTTTCAATATTTATATGTTTCTGACAAAAGATGAAACATAAAAATAAATAAACGTATGAGAAAACTGATAAAAATGGATGATACTGTTTTTTAGATCAACGCTTTAGTTAACTGGAAAGTCACAATAGAGATCTTGAATTTAAAATAGGGTTAAGAACGATTAGCTGTTAATGATTAGGTACTTGGGTATGGTGTCTGGTAAGATTGCAGAGATACGTTACAGGACAAAATAAATTTTCATCTGAATCTGAGTAGGCGTTAAACTCGTCAAAGTGCTTCATAATCATTGCAAAGGTGGCAGAATATAATATAATGTAATCTGTGGATGTGTTTGTTCTGAGAATTTTTTCTAATAAGAATTTCTGAAATTTCGGTTTAACGGAGTTACACACAGGTCAGTTGATGATTACTTACAAAAGTGTAAAAAGTAGTCTAAAATCTTTGCATCACTAATTAGATGACAACTTCTAAACAACCGAGTTTATGATGGGAAAGTCCAAAAACTATACTGTGTTGATTTTGCAAAGCATGAGAAAATCGTGATATCAATGGAAAAGTCACTTTTAATTCATTTTGCTTTGTCAATCTATATGCAGTATTAGAAGTATCCCAAAATATTTCTCAACAGACTGCTGCTAAAAAAGTTAACTCTAAATCTTGTTCCCATCTAGATGGTAGTGTTATATCTTCCAACTTGAGTACCACACTGACAAGGATAGACTTTGTATTGAGTTAATTTTTCAAATTGCAGATTATTCAATACATGTAATGGTGGTATCCTTTATTTTGCAATGTGATATTGAACAAAATTGATTAAATAAAGGAATCTAATCATTTTATTAAGGCATTTTGAACTTCGGAAGCTTTAGAATCTAGAAAACATGATTGCAGGATGATGCAAGGTATAAAACTTAGATTAAAGACATGAAATGAGACTCACCTAAATTGCAGACTAAAAAATGTGCATCCAAATCTGGAGTATAGAGTAAAGAGTGTGCGGCATGTTAGTGTTTTCTTCCATTCCATATAAAAAATTTTTACCCAACTTGTGGTTTTTATGTTCTTGGAAGAAAGTAGAACTTGACACTAGTTAGATATCTGTGTCATGATGCCTTTACCCTTATTACCTGTCCACCCTAAATATATAATTGCCTTTCTCATATGCTGATAGACAGTCCTTCTAACCTGATTGTATATTTTCAATTCTTAATGCATACTGACATAACTATCTTTTACACATTTATCCAATGTGAAAGTCTTCTATTATCATTCTCCTTTTCAAATTACCCATTGCTTTTCGCAGTTAGTTATAGTGTGGCTACTAAATTTATACAAAAAATAGAAGTATATTTTATGAGGAAAAATAACATAGTATGTGTAAATGTCACATTTAACATAAATCTTGATGAATGATCTTTGTTAGATTTATATAACCTGCATGGAAAGGATGATAAACAGTAGTTGGAGAATTACATTTGGTTGCCCCTGGTCTACATAAACTAATGCAGATATACAACATTATGTACCATGATGCTTGCAAGTAGAGTTTGAGTTGTTTCCTGGTACTTAAGAATGAATTAGTTGATCATTAGTTGTTCCTGTCAATATACTGTAATCTGAAAACCCGATCCACATGGTGAAACAATCTGTTCTTGCTCATTAAATACAATAACATTACTCTGTCCCTTTGTCTTATTAGGAAATATGTTTGTTTTGCTTTAGCAATGTCCCATACAAAGTAGTCTTGTTTAACACGTCCGTGGTGTTTAAAGACATGTGGCTGTTATTAACTCTGTCAATACTGGGTGA
>OW240916.1:81220758-81268258 GCA_933207985.1 Pelobates cultripes | reverse complement strand
ACAATGACAAAAGCAAAACACAACGGTAGCTGATAATAAGCTAATTTAGGCTAAGAGCCTACAAACTATTATTTCAGCATCTCTTTAATTTAGTAATTGTAACATAAAACAATGCAGCACTATAGGCAGGGGCGTACCTAGAGTATTTGGCACCTAGGGCGAATCCTGTGTTTGGCACCCCTACCCCCTTTAAAAATTTAAAAAAGCACCCGCAATTTTTTATGGTTTCAAGAATATATATATATGTGTATTCTGATATTAATATATATTTATATCAAAATACATTAAGAATGAAAATATATAAGCATATTTATTTATTTAGTTCTAATTAAGACTGATACCTCCCTAGGCACATTCACAATCTACTGCCCTCCTTCTACCAAACCCCCTGTCCCCCTTCAACAAAACCCCCCCTCTAAAAAAAAAAAAAACCTGCCCACCTCTACAAACACCTGCCCCCTCTACAAATGCTCCCCCTTACAAACTCCTGCTCCCCACTCTATACAAACCCCTGTTCCCCCCAGAAACCCGTGCCACCCTCTACATCCCTGCTCACCTCCACAAAACCCTTAGCTCCTCTACAAACTCCTTCCCATCTGTACAAACCCCTGCCACCACCCAGAAACCCCTGCCACCCTCTACAAACACCTACCTCCCACAACAAAACTCTTGCTATCCCCTACAAATCCCTGCTCCCCCTTACAAACCCCTGCCACCACTTACAAACCCAAGCCACCCTCCACAAAATCCCTGTCCACCTCTACAAACCCCTGCCAATCTCTACAAACCCCTGCCACCCCCCCCCAGAAAACCCCTGTCCATCTCTACAAACCCCTTCCCTTTTCTAAAATTCCCTGCTCCCCCCACGAACTCCCTTATAAATCCCTGCTCCTTCCACCAACCCCCTACAAATCCCTGCTCCCCCTACAAACCACATTATCCATTAATTAATATATATTTTAAGAAACCCCAACAGACTCACAATTAATGACAGACACTACTATTAAATGAAAACTGGACAGTTATAAGCCAGAAATCTCTCAAAAGTTATTTGGACCTTTCTGAACCTTTTGGACGTACGTTTGGTATTGTGTTTTATATTGTTTTGATGTCTCATCCCCAATGCTTCTCTATAAGTAGTGAGCAGCTGCATCGTAAGTGGCTCGAAACTAGAAAAGGGCAGAGTAACTGGATTACAATGAGTGCAGGATCCTCTGGACTTATATATATTACATATCTATCTATCTATCTATCTATCTATATATATATATATATATATATATATATATATATATATATAGATAGATAGATAGATAGATAGATATGTTTATATATATATATATATTTATATATATATAAAATTTAGAAAAGGGGTAAGTAATCTTTATTTTTCTGGACTGTCTTACATAAAGGAGATGGAATGGTTCTATTTTCAAATAAATATTTTTAAATATTGTATATGGGAAGTATATATTGTCACTATTTTTGGTGTATTAAATTGCACAATAAAAGATTGAAGATTCATCTATTGAGTCCTGTGAGTGCACTTTCCCGGATTATATATATATATATATATATATATATATATACATATTTATAAAAAAGACAAAAGATGATAAGGTAGCACTCTCAGGGCTTCTTTGTAATAAAATATAACTTTTATTTGCTTACAAAATAAAAAAAACAACGTTTCAGTCTGACAAAGCAGACTTTTATCAGGAAAGTCTTCTTTGTCAGACAGAAACGTTGATTTTTTATTTTGTAAGTAAATAAAAGTTATATTTTATTGCAAAGAATACCTGAGAGTGCTACCGTGTCATCTTTTGTATGTTATGCTAATAAGCACCGGGCAGAGTAACTGGATTACAATGAGTGCAGGATCCTCTGGACTTATATATATATTATATTATATATATATATATATATAGATAGATAGATAGATAGATATGTTTATATATATATATATTTATATATATATATAATTTAGAAAAGGGGTAAGTAATCTTTATTTTTCTGGACTGTCTTACATAAAGGAGATGGACAGTAGTTACACTGATCAAAGGGAACATATAGTCCAAAAAATATATTTTTCAGCCTATAAGCTCCTTTTAATGTCTTTATTTCTGGATGTAATGATTGGATCAGTTGTATCTGTCAGCATTATTTTGTGCCCTAATTACTTGCTGTTATTTATCCTCACTGTATCATTTTAAAGTGCTGTGGAATATGTTGGTGCGATTAATAGGTTCATAATAGTGATAAAATAGCTCATCAGTCACTTACAATGTATTTGGTTAAGAATATAGTGATGTACATAGCACCAACTGTGTACTGAACTAAAGGACATATCATTGGGGGTATCAGAAAGTAACTGGAGTAGGATGCCACAGAAATGGGCATTGCATTAATAGACATCTCAGGCCAACTACCAATGAAGAAGAAAAAAACACCATGCATTATTATTATTATTATTATTATTATTATTATTATTTAGTATCCTTGATAATAAGCATTAGTATTTCTTTTATTTTATTTCTACCCTTGAACATAAGTGGGTTTCTTATATATTTTATGAATATATATATATATATATATATATAATAACAAAAATCTATTCCAGAAATATTTGAAAACCAGGAGAAATGTTCATATATTTTTCCAAGTTGAATAAAACACTTTAATATTTTTTTATCTAAATACAAACTCAAGAGTAGCAAAAGATTCAGCTGGGGATAAAATTAAATTCAGCTAAAATAATGTGTACTTATAATCCTCGAGGAGCCACCAGTGTTGCGGCAAACACAATATAACTTTAAATATCAATTATAAAGAAAAAGCTTTGTGTGTGCATTACGTGAATTGGTTCCAATAGATAATTAAGTCAGGGCCAGTAACTTTGTACATGAAGCACAATACATAACTAAGTCTCGAACTGGGATTCTATTACTTATAATAAAGTACACCCAAAAAGACATTAAAACTAGTCATCCTAACTGGTGAAAACAGTAAAAAAATATGTATGCAAGTGCAAAATCATCAAACAATAGACATTTATTGATTTAACTTATTAAAATATTTAATAAGATGCCAACACAAAAAATATTATACGAACAATAACTATATCATTAGGTTAGACATCTATTGTTAGTGAATGATTTCTATTTTAAAATTATTTAAACAATGGAAAAATACAATTTACAATGTTCTACGGTATATTAAATAAATTTCAGGTATGATACTTTGTTAAAACCTTACCTACACACATGGCTCTTCTCATATCAGTAGATATAGTCACTGTGATGTCTTTATTATTAATATTAGAATTATGCATTATTATTCAGAAATTGAGGTGTTGGAGGTTTTGCTCAATAAACAATGAGTCATTGTGACTTGCAAAATTATTCTAAAACAGCCGTGTTGGATGAATTCGCCTGTCTCGTTGAACACAACTTGCTGTTTAGTTAAATTAACACCTTTATATGCAATAACATGCATTTTAAATTAATACTCATTTTACCTGATGAAAAGATTTTTGACCTATTTTGATCAGTTTAACAACTCTCAGTATAGTGAATACACCCTATAGTTATTTCTCTATTGGAGTTGTTTTGTATCAGATTTACCTTTTTTTAAAACAGTATGCATATTTCATTATTTTACATTAGATGCAATATTTAACAAAAGTAAAACTCTTATATTTGTCCAGCATTTAATGAAGACAAAATGTTGCAACTTGAATGTTCGCTGTTGAATAAATTAACCACTGATATTAAAATATCTTTGTTTTAAGTGTTTTTTTTTTAATATATATCATATTTACTAATGCATAAAAGATTGTACAATCAAATTCTGTAATATAAATGAAAACGAAGAAGGGATGATAAAAAAAAAATGGACTTACAAATACATGGTCCTTGCACCTTTACACTTGAAAGTACAAGGAGAGTATTGTATATCATTTCTCTTGGTGGAAAAGCCACAGTTTAACATGACACATACATTAACCCCTCAGAAATCTATGATACTTAATACCATCATCAAATGCTTTTCCATGTTCTGCTTATTTAGCGATAACAACTCTATACACCCCTGACACCGTTCATTCTAATCTAATATAGAATCTTTAAAGGATGGTTTGTTATGTCAGAACTATTTCATTTTTGATCATGAAGGAGCTAAAAAGTAGCATTAAGCAATACCTTCATTTGAGGATATAATATGACACGGCATATTCAATAAATAGTAAGTTGTCATGTGCGACAACTTACAAAATTTAGATTAAAAAATTAGATTAAAAATGTTGATTTGCTTACATTTTGCTAGACAATAGTCTACTCGCAGTATCTAACTTTTTAGGAAAATACTCGAAGGAAGATAATTTACAGGTATATCATATTAAATATGAAATGATATAATTTCTTTTTAAATTGCAAAAGTTCTTTTTTTCAGAATATTTGGGTAAACAGTGATATATGACTTGCAAAGTTTAATAAGAAATAACAGAGTTTAAATAATTTGATATCACGAATGAATTAAAAATTTTTCCCCAACCTAACTATTTTTATCTAAATAGTTTCTTAACACATTTTATCAGCTATTCTTTTATGTGGACTCCATTAATGTTGAATGGTTCTATTTTCAAATAAATATTTTTAAATATTGTATATGGGAAGTATATATTGTCACTATTTTTGGTGTATTAAATTGCACAATAAAAGATTGAAGATTCATCTATTGAGTCCTGTGAGTGCACTTTCCCGGATTATATATATATATATATATATATATATATATATATATATACATATTTATAAAAAAGACAAAAGATGATAAGGTAGCACGCTCAGGGCTTCTTTGTAATAAAATATAACTTTTATTTGCTTACAAAATAAAAAAAACAACGTTTCAGTCTGACAAAGCAGACTTTTATCAGGAAAGTCTTCTTTGTCAGACAGAAACGTTAATTTTTTATTTTGTAAGTAAATAAAAGTTATATTTTATTGCAAAGAATACCTGAGAGTGCTACCATGTCATCTTTTGTATGTTATGCTAATAAGCACCGGGCAGAGTAACTGGATTACAATGAGTGCAGGATCCTCTGGACTTATATATATTACATATATATATATATATATATATATAGATAGATAGATATATATATATATTTATATATATATATATATATATATATATATATATATATATAATTTAGAATAATATAAAATATATATAATATATATTATTATACAATATTTAGAATTATTGTTGCAGACTGAATACATTGATTATTTTATTACAAATTCTCAGAGTAAAATGCTTACCAGCTTCAGATGTGTAAAAGCTCACTCTTTAAAAATGAGACATTACCTTTGCTCCAGAGATCGGATATATGATGCTAAGTGGGAATTCAACAATGCTTAAACTCTGTGGGCAGCCTATTAATAAAAATAAATTGTGGAACAAGAGGGATGGAGAGAGAGAGACATATAAAAAATTGTCAGCCCTAGAGCTACAGGAAAATAATATGTACATAGGAAGCTTGCCTGTGATCCAGTCTTTTATCTCTGCTGTGCAGTATATCAGCCTGTCGAAACATAATTCATAGAGTGAAAAAACAAGTAGATCTTGTGTTGATTTGTGACTATTCGCAACACTCCTGGCAGATTTCAACAGGATTCCAGATGAACAAGACACATTTCATCCTTTTAAAAGGGTATTTCCCCTGTACGTTTATTTTGTAAAGAATTTTCTTCACTGTATTAAATATGGGGTATGGCTTTGCATCTTGTTTTTATTTAACATTGTAAGCTTTAAGCTTTATGATATATTGAACATGTAATCACTATTTCATAATGAATTAAATAAGTGAGGTCATGATAATATGTTCAGCTACGGGGTTAATTCACTAAACATTCAGTTCTGATGACATTTGCATGAAAATTGCAATTTTAGACCTAAATAGCCAAGTTAGATAAAACCTCCAAATACAGGAAGTTGGATTTCTGTGTTCAGCTCAGCTGTTTTAGCCTGAACACAATCACTATTTAATAAGTAAACCTTTTAGTGTAATTGGAAAATGACCAGAACCTTTCATATTGGACATTTTGGAAAAAAAGAGCTGTATATTATTTATAAGCTGAAATTATCCAATTACATTTATGTACAATGTTTTCTAAGAATTCTGAAAAATAAGAAGATGAAAGAAAGATCCGATCACCTTATGGACTGGTTTTTTTTTTGTTGTTTTTTTTTTTATGAACTGTTGATTTAGTTAAAAAACTACTTATAACAAATAATTGTAACAAAAAGTGGCAAAACTTTAGAGCAGGCTTTGGGCCTACTGATAGGTTTAATAAAATACTAAGCAGCATAGAAATTCTAGAACATTGTTAGGGTTATTCACTACCTTTCGAACTGTCAGGTATTGATCACTGAATTTGAAATTTTAGACCAAAATAACTAAAGTGGAAACATTTAATGCCTCCCAAACTTATCAAATTTGGCAGGACAGTGCAGATTTTCAAGTCCTGTCCTGCAGTACCGTCTTAGTTCCCTCAACTCCCATTTTGGGGGAAACAAGAAAACTGTCCCCTATTCATGGCACAAGCGCATCATTAGTTGCTCTCACGCTATGATTATGGCACTAGGACCCTTCTGAGAGCACTTAAACTGTGCCTCATGCAGGGTCTGGCCTCAGTGGACTGGCCTCAATGACAGACAGAGAGCCTGACCTGCCATTAACTCGAGCACACACACCCTTTTTCCAAGCTAATGTGTCACTGGCCCTCACCCTTTACCTCCCTCCCACCGTCGTCCCAACTCACAGGATGTCGGAGTTGGGAGGTATGAATTCTGAGCTATTCTCAACTATATTTTCAGCTCATCTATTGTGGCCTAATATTTGATATAGCCTTGAAAATTACTGACAAATTATGGTTTTAGTGAATAACTCTTATGCTGTAAGCATGCATGCAGACAGAAAATACCTTTTTATAGTTATTTTCTTTGCAGCTTTTACCTAGAAAATAATTCTATTCCATTGGTTATTTTAGTTAGTTACATTAATTAAATTTGTAGCATTTGTAGCTCTCTAATGAAATAAGTACTTAAATAGATCATTTTGGAATAATACCTTCTCTGTAATGTTTAGTACTGCATCTGGTAAAAATGTATTAAATAAGTAAAACGATAAATAATAAAAAAAAAAACAACAACTTCATAACTGTCTCTATACCTCCTTAATATATCCTCATTGCTTAGTGACTTGCTCACATTTCACATTGCTGAAGATATCCGATGAAAACAGATCTGTGTTATACACATGGAAGTCTGTCTAGTGTTTATATTGCTCAAATCAACCTTGGAGTCCTTTGTACACAGAAGTTCTTGGTTAGAATCTGGCTTACATTTGTTCCACTCTACTGGTTACAAAGGTAACCCTTTCTGTGCCAGTAGAATTTTAAAACACTGAGTCTAGACTGAAGAGAAACAATTACAGTGATAGGAGTGTTTTTTTTTTTTGTGTAAGTACATAGGGCAACAATGACAGTGAGAACTGACAAGCACACAAATAATATTACTTGGCATTTAATCTAGGACCATTCCCAGGTTTATACTTATAGTGTTCAATCTATAGAATGAATGTATAAGAATGATCAATGTATATTTCGCTAACAGTGCTCAATGCTAAGCCACTTTACGTTTGAAGACCTCTCTGTGTGCTCTAACGTTCTACATTAGACATAATTTTCATCTCATATTAACATGTATGGCAGAGCGCCTCAGGTACACACACCTTTTATTCGTGACATGTTTTGTAGGTTGAATATAAACTTCGGTAGCATCTAGTCACAATCACAGTGACATTTCCAACTTCTCCACTGTGAATATTGTGCAAAACCATATTAAGGCCCTCAGCCTCTCATCCTGCAGACCTCCCCTTCCACATGGACCACTAGATTAGTGGATAGGCTACTGATAAAGTCACCCCTTAGATTATTTTATACATTATTTTATTTTATTATTATACCTGTTATTGGCCTCTGCAAGTGGTGGCTCACATATAGTCGGCTATGGAGCTAATGAACACAGAACATTGACACACCAGAGAAATCCAATCACCTGTCGGACCACCAACTTGTGCCCTTACATTTTTCTTACAAAAATAAAAACCCCTTAGCTCCCTGGCTAGGTCTCATCTGTACGCAGTGGGATTTTGTTGATATGTGCATGATGTTATATTCCATACAAATGTGCCATTGTCATGTATGGAACTACTCCCTCACACAAGTGAGTTGAACATAAATAAACAATTTAAAAAAAAACATTCTCAGAGATTTTTCTTCTCAGAGCTGCTGTTTGGACTGGTGAAAGCATCACAGCCATGCCTTTTAGATAGGGAATAACCTTCAGCTTTTGCACCTAAAAGTGTCCCAATTGCTCCTGCAGTCCAAACTTATCTTCTCTCAGGATAAGAAATACCAGTGCAGAAAACTGTTACTACCTCCTCTTTTATGTCACTCTTTTAAGTATCTGTATGGTAAATTATACACATTCGTTCCGAATGTACATTTGGAAAAATTTTGTGAAATTCGGACATTCGGATGCTTACGAATGTCCGAAGTTCGAATTGCAGAATTTCCAAATTGCTGAAGTGCCGAATTTTCAAAGTGCCAAACTGAACCAAATTGGCAAAATTCCGAATTGCCGAAGTTCTGAAGTGCTTCAGATTTCTGAAATGTGGCAAAACAAGTGGTTAGGGTTTAGGGTCCAAATTACTGAAGTCCTGAATTGCCAAAGTTCCGAATTGCTGAAGTTCCAAATTGCCAAAGTTCCAAATTGCAGAAGTGCCGAACCTAACCGAATGCCATTGGTCCGAATTGCCGATGCAGACAATTTTTTTTATTTACCCAAATTTCCAAACCGAACATGTGCGATTTGTGTCATTCCGAATGTACATTTGTTGGAATTTCATGCCATTCGAACATTCGGATCCTTATAAATGTCTGAAGTGCCGAAGTCCTGAAGCGCTGAAATTCCAAAGTGACCAAGTTCAGTAGTTCGGAAGTGCCAAGGCTCCAAAGCGCCGAAGCTCAGAAATGCCAAAGTGATTCGGATTTCTTAAAAGGGGCAAAACAAAAGAGAGGGTGTGAAAATTACATGAATGATGACAGGAATCTTGACCAATAAGCTAATTCCTTTAGTGCAATGATGTCATATCCTTTACGTGTCACGTATAGGCTGCCAGCGGACCCTGAAGAACGTGCGAGGGAGATGTGCTGCAAGAGCACAGTACGTAGTTTGCTCCCTCGCTGCCTGGCATGGGATGTTTGTCCCATGCAGACTCGCACAGTCTCTACTGCGCATGACTGCATCGGACAAACATCCTTAGCCAATTATTATATTGCAATTCGTTTCGTTCCAAATGTATATTCGTATGAATTTCATGCCAGCGTTCAGCAGTTCCAAAGTGCCGAAGCGAATGCCATTGGTCCGAATTGCCGAAGCAAACAAATTTTTTTACTTATCTGAATTTCCGAACAGAACCAAATTTTTTGCTGATGCACATCCCTTTTGTAAATGGCAAATCCAATCACATATCAAGGTTCTGAAATAGCTGACTCTAAATATCATGCTTTGAATTCTTGCTAACCAGTAGTGGAGCACATACTTCCTCTATCTTAGTGCCTCTCTGTGTACTTTTTCCTATATATAAAAAAAAACAAAATACATTATGTCTTCAGTAAATACTACTACTTTTCTATCCCTACCCCTACATTTTGTGTCACTTTACCGCACTCCATCTAGCATGTAAGCTCATTGAGCAGACCCTCAACCCCTCTGTTCCTGTTCGTCCAACTTGTTTGGTTACAATTACATGTTTGTTAGTCCACCCATTGTACCCATTGTTGGTGCTATATAAATAATAATGTTAATACAAATATAAACTAGGTCCAGGACTGCATATATAGTGGTGGACACAGCAGCAATTAAGAATACATTTACATATGTTTAAAAGTTCTTTCTGACATCCTCTCAAACTAAGGTGCTCAGGAGGTCCTGTCATTTTTTGGGGGGGTTTTCTTTTCCTTAAGACCCCTTATGATTATATTACCCCCTTGTAACTTTCTTTTATTAATATGATCTTTTCGTCCTTGTTCCGGATCCCAGTACTTGGTTGCAGCCATTTTGTTTTCCTCTGCCCATGTTGTCTGCTGTTTGGCCTTCTGTGGGATTGATTTTACTGATGGATTGTAAATATAAATCTAATTTACAACTGAAGCAGATTCTTGCTTAAAGACTTACTCCATGCTGCAGTCTATATTTATTGCCTCTAAGCATCAGCTGACTGCTCTCTTCTCCGCAATGAAAGCTGCACAAAATTGACAGCCATTCCGAAGTCTAGTTCCACGCTGACTGATGACACCCTTATGGTGCCTAAAGGGGTGGGGTTACACATCTAAGGTTTTAATCTCTTTGTCAAACTCTAGGCACCATGGCCACTTAAAATTACTGAAGTGGTCATGGTGCTTGAAGAAACCCCTTGCGCTCTGAATGAACAGAAATATGGCTCAAGGGCACTGTTTTTCAAGAATGAAGCTATTAACAGCTGTGCATGAATGGGACTTCAGTATAGGCTATCTAAAAAAAAGACGTCCTATAAGAGGTCCAATTCAAGTTGTTTGGAACTTGAGCTTAATTGCATATAAGCAGACAGAATTCTGGTTTCCCTTCGCAACATCACTGGGTGGGTAGTGGGCTTCATAGCTGCAGTCTTATATTATTATTATACTGTATGGAGACATGGATAGGGAATTCCTTGAACCCCAAAATGTAAGTCATGATATTTTTAGCATATCTTTAAATTGTCTCCATGAAAACCTGGCAAGCAGCAAAACAGCTGTATACAGATTAGTAGAAACACCAAGCTTTATACATGTGAATATATAAATTCTGTATTTAATTAGGCACAGTTATATTCTATATTTAATTTACACTTTATCTGGGCAGTAGAACTATGGGCCATTTTCTTCTGATGTCTTATTCTCATCAACTGTTCAGCACTCTTGTGCTTGCTTGGCAGAATATGCAATACTTTGTCTACTAAATATTACAGAGGAATTTGCTTTATTTTCCTTGCTATAGCTGTTCACATGATTATACTCATTTTAGTCTCCGTGTTCCCTGTTTAATTATGTTTAGCCTGAGCACATTCAAGTCACTCTAATCAAGTTCAAATTACTACAGTATGTTACAAGACCATTCAAACCAAAATAAAAGCAGCCATATGCTTTCATGTCAGAAAATGGAAAATATTTTACAGTAACATAAAATTCTACTTAAAGGGGAACTGTCACATTTCTATTGTTTGTGTTTTATAGTATTTCCACTATATATATTAGTTGGTTATTGTTGAATAGCAGAAATATGTAAATGTAAAAGTTAAACCTTAACTATAACTGTAACTTAAACTAAAAACTGTGGCCAGAACAAAGAAATCAGCTCCGACATAAATATTATCCAGATTAATTTATTTATACTATTATTTCTTTATTTTTTTAATCTTTATATTTCTTTTATTGGAAATTGGTTTAACACAATTATAAAGAAGACATTAAAACATTTATCAAAAAGTCCAAGTAGTATAAAATATACATAATTAATATAGATATATATCCACACTATGCACAAGAAAAAAAAAGAAAGAAAAAAAACAAAACAAAAAAACACAAGACAAACTTAAATAGGCAAAAAAGCACAAGGCAAAAATACTAACAGTGAAGCCCACTTTTATTTAAGTGGACCTGTCAGGACCTATTCACCCCTTGACATGAGCAAACAAAAAACACATTACAAAAACAAAAAAAAGAGTGTCAGGAGAGTAAATAGATCTTTATTTTTGCTCTTGTCACTTTTGTCACTTTTTGTGTGGTCATATCTTTCTTCTATGACTAATCAAAACTATGTAAGAACAGGTAGACAGTCACTGGTCTTTTTAAACCCTACAGTAGAAGTCAGCAAATGTATCGAAACTACAGAAGAAGATAAAATAACTTGACCAAAATTATATTAAAGGAACACTATAGTCACCTAAATTACTTTAGCTAAATAAAGCAGTTTTCATGTATAGATCATTCCCTTGCAATTTCACTGCTAAATACACTGTCATTTAGGAGTTAAATCACTTTGTTTCTGTTTATGCAGCCCTAGCCACACCTCCCCTGGCTATGATTGACAGAGCCTGCATGAAAAAAAAAACTTTTCACTTTCAAGCAGATGTAATTTACCTTAAATAATTGTATCTCAATCTCTAAATTGAACTTTAATCACATACAGGAGGCTCTTGCAGGGTCTAGCAAGCTATTATCATAGCAGGGGATAAGAAAATCTTAATTAAACAGAACTTGCAATAAAGAAAGCCTAAATAGGGCTCTCTTTACAGGAAGTGTTTATGGAAGGCTGTGCAAATCACATGCAGGGAGGTGTGACTAGGGTTCCTAACAAAGGATTGAGCATTGAGGCTGCAGGGGCATGTTCTATACACCAAAACTGCTTCATTAAGCTAAAGTTGTTCAGGTGACTATAGTGTCCCTTTAATAACCTTTCAAATACTTTCAAAGTCACAGAAGTTAAGCTCACAGGTCTATAATTTCCTGGCAAGGATTTCGAACCCTTTTTAAATATCCGCCTTCCTCCAATCCTCCGGAACACTTCATGATAAGAAAGAATCTTGAAAGATTAAAAACAGCGGTTCACTTATTTCCACACTTAGTTCCTTAAGTACGCGTGGATGAATACCGTCAGGCCTTGGAGCTTGGTTATATTAACTTTCTTTAGTTGCCGCAGTGCCTTGTCTTGAGTTAGCCACTTACAATTTTTCTGCACTTTTTTTGCAGCAATTATTTGCATATGTATTGCCATAGATTCTTCCTTAATATATTCTTTTCCTGGTCTTCATTAACTAGCACCCCCATCCCGGTTTTAAGTGTACCTACACTTTCATTTTTTATTTTTTTATTTTATTTATGTACCTAAAAACTTCTTTGGGGTTGATTTTGCTCACTTTGGCTATACTGCCTACATGCTAGAGGGAGTGGAGTGGAGTGATACAAAAGGTAAGGGTATGGTAGAAAAGTAGGTTGTTAGAATAGTATTCATGGAGGGCTTAGTGTTTTGTTTTGATGACAGTTGCAAGAGAGGATTCAGGGTGCGGAGAGGGAAAGCTGTTGACAGTTTAATTGATATGCTTTCCTGAAGTGGAGACTGGGTGAAAGTCTAATAGAGAGGGAAAGGGTGTTCCATAGGAATTGTGCAGCCCTAGAGAAGTCTTTAAGGCGAGCATCAGAGGTAGGAGTATAAACAGAGGATAGATGTAAGTCTTCAGCAGAGCGTAGGGGCCTAGATGGCACATATTATGTATTGGTGAGGATAGGTAGGTTGGAGCAGCATTGTGTAGAGATTTGTAAGCAAGTACCAGGGTCTTAAATTGAGCCCTATATCTTAAGGGAAGCCAATATAGGGACTGGCTGAGAGGGCCGCATTCATTATAGACTGTAACGGGGCAACTGTTAGGCACACGTAAGACCACTGGGAAGTGGATTGCATTAGTCAAGGTGAGAGAGGACAGCAGCATGGACAAGCAACTTAATCGCATCAGGCGCTATATAGGGGTGGATACGTGCTATGTTTTTGAGATGGAAGCGGCAGGATTCGGTGATTGAATGGACATGAGGAGTAAAGGAGAAGTCGGAGTCAAAGAGAATATGTTGGCTATATAAATAATTGTAATTGAAAAAAAAAGATAAAATAAGTTACCTACTTAATCAGGCATTCCTGATGGAGCTCTAAGACCTCTAAGACCTTACCTTATTCTCAATAGTCAAATGTAAAAACAATTACAATAATTTAGATGTAATTTAAGCATTTTTAATACTTTTTGTTATCCACGCATCTATAATACATAGCAACTACTTATTTCCTCCACTTCTAAAATCCTGTCACTAGCAGTATATAAACTCATCATCCTGTGTCATCACCCTTGTTCCTAGTCTCAAATTAATAGAATGGAATGTTTAGCACATGAAAATACACATGAAGCACATCAGTAGAAGCCACAAAGAGTGGAGATTGAAGGAAAAAAGAAAATGTGAGTGAGTATATAAATAATACTAATGGTGAAATCATTCCAGTGAATATGAAATACAAAGCTTTGTTTTCAAGTGGCACTGGTTACAGAACTTTATTACTTTCACCAGAAAGATATAGAAATGTAATTGCTGTTAAATCAATTTGTTATATAATGCGTTAGCACTCGTTCATCATAAGGTTGAAACCTTCTGTTCCATTTGGGAATCTAAATGCAGTGGGTGCGGTGTAATATACCTACGTGTACCTGTATAAGCATACGTAGTGTGTAGACACTGTAACACACCGATTTGATGGCAGTTGGATGCCCATGTTCTTTCCATGTTATCTAAAAACAATGCAATTACTGTCACATTACTTTTTGATAATACATCTGCATAATATAAATAAAGAATTATAAAAAAAAAAAATCAATTTGTTATACTTTTTTGTACAGCACATATTTCCCATAACAGACTCATATGAATAAAGACATTACGGGCAACATTGTTATGTTGACAAAGGAATAATATCTAATAATAATTGTAATAATGCATATCAAATATTTGCTAATGACAATGAACATCTGGTGGTTAGGATTCTTTGATTAAAATGTGCCTGTCTTTTAAAGCATAAAAATAAAATGTAGATTTTTTTTACATTGCTGAAAGGCTACCACACACACAACAACTATAGCACCTAGTTTACAGAACATCGATTTAGGGCTGTTTTTCAATAATATATATTGTGTATAGGGTAAGTATATATATTTTGGTTTTATAAAATTTTTTTACATTCTCTGAATATGGAATCATATAGGAGGTTTCTTTTTAGTTATGAAAATAAAATGTAACAGAATTTGCTCTCGGGTTTAAAAAAAAAAAAAAATTATCTGGAATAGTGAAACTGTAAAAACCTGCTGATTTTAAATTGCTCTTCACAGTGAAGGGCCCACCACAAAACATCATAAAAAAACTAAATACTTGTACTAAGTAGACCTATAGTGATAAGGGACCGTTTGATCACCGTTCCTATTTTCAACCCCTCTATTGTATCTGTTTTTTGTATTTTTATACTTTAGGTTATAGGTGATGGACCCCTCCACTCCAAGTGCAGCAAGATTGTACAGTTCCCAATTTAATTAAAACATTTTTAAATTTTTATTTTATTTTATATTTTTGCTGTGCATTAGAATATAACAGACAGGCATGAGGTACCCCAACGGCATTCCTCAGGCTTTCATATCACGTTTTACATTTGGGGTATCTGGGAGCATATGCAAAATTTTATATTATAGGTAGAGTACAACAATAGAAGTAATTCAAGAAGCACATTGTTAAGTATATTGCAGTAGATTAGGTTCTCGTTTAGGTTACATGCTGTTCTACTCGTTTGTAACACTGGTATGCTTTGTGGTTATCGCTAAATTTATATGCTAAACTTATATGCTAAACAAATGAACATTTATCAGATAAATGATAGCTGAAGGAGAGAGCCCCAGCGTGTGAGTGTGTGAGGCTTATGCGCTAGTCATCCGACCTGCCTGCACCTCATGGTTGAGGGCCAGTGCGTCGCTGGTGTGGCGGTTTCAGCGGCATGGTCGGCATGGTTCCGCTTTGGGTCTCTGCAGTCTCTTGTGCGTGTTCCCCACCTGGTGAGCGCTGACTTTCCAGAGGGTTGCGAGGCTGCGAAGGGGTAGTCCCTGCTGGGGGGTAGGACGACTCACCGCTGGTCTGGGTCTTCTGTTTAGAGGTTTGTGTCGGGTCGTCCGGCTATTCCTTCCTACCCTCCGAGCGTTGCCAGCACCCTGGTCGGGGGCCGCAGGTCTCAGCACAGCCTCTCCTTGGGTCATTGCTGGTGGGGTTTCCTCTTCAGCCTCCCCCCCCCCCACAGCAGTAAGAAACTAATCATTCTTTATTGTATCATTTTGCTTATTTCACTGACAGCTCATTCTTTTAGGGTACCATACATTTTTGAAGATACTTCATGATTTGCTTTGGAAATAAATCACAATCTATTTGCATTTCCTCTATGATGCCATTTATCATTTTGAATTTTTGCTTAATTAAAAAAATACCGAACTGATTAACTTGAACTATTTCCATTTTTTTCCCTGCAGATTACTATTTAGTGAAGTAATCTAAAAAAAAATCCAGAAGAGTTGCTTTTAAAATCCCTAGTTAATACCAAAGTTTGCAATATGTTAGAAATCTATTAGGTTTTCTGGAAGATAGCCTGTTATATCCAGAAATATTCATGTAACAAAGTCTCTCACTGATGTGGGAAGCCAATCAGAAGCAGGAGGAGTCACACAGATAAATTAATAGTTGTATAATTTGTGGACAACGCAGTAGGCTAGCTGTTACAAACAATAAATCTTTGAGGCCCTGCATGTGGTGTAAATTATACTTGGCATATCACAGTGTGCATGTATCAGATCCCTTACTGAGTAGTGTGAAAAGGGAAATTAAAACTTCTCATTGTAGATCATGTGTGCATGTTATTACTAGAAGCCGTTTTGTATGTATAGTGAGTACCGGAGTGTTTATCAGATGCTGTCTTAGAATAACAGAGTTAAAACAATATCTCAGTGCATTAGAATTTGCTTAGCACCATTCCTGTTCTTCAACAAAGCCTGTCATGAAGCTATTCAGAAATTACAATTCAGAAATTTTAAGTTATGAATTTATTATATATTTCAAATTTAATAAATAAGCGCTACATACTCTTACATGTGATAAATGATGGTTAGATTTAATATTCTTCTAAAGCCTATGGAATGAAACAATGGTTTTCACCTGATTTTGTCCTGTGGCTAGATACTAGGTCTAGTTATTGTATTAATGGTACGTAGTAGTGAACACATACGACTGGCTCTATTTTGCAAGATAGGCCATGACAATTTTACCTTCTTTATCTCAACATTTTCTGTTGTATATAATTAGTATATTTGGATATATAATTAGGAAAATGTGTTAACTTAGTTATCATGTAAATCAGTTAAAGGAGTACTTTATTAGTAAAAGCACTAGTAACCACTAGTACTACAGCACACTAGTGGTTAGGTTCCAGTGGCTGAATTAATGTAGACAGGGCCCTGGTGCAAGAATTATTTTTCTGGGAGCCTGTCTCTATTTTTTTCTTTGAGTGGAGAGCTTGAGTAAATGTCCCCAAATGAAACACTAATGTTAAAAACATTAGTGTCTTGCAACAGAGTTTCATTAGGTTTCCATGACCACTCCTGTGGTCAGACCATGTGGCGGAGTGGATCTTTGCTGATTGGAGGTTTGGGAGTTGTTCTTGTTGCACAAACAAATAGTGCACTTCTCCTTAAAGTCCACGTGTCTAGACATAAGTACCCCCAACCCAACTTTTTTAGGCCAGGGCCGATCCTAGGGTCACTGATGCGTGGGTGCAAGAATCATTTTGGTGCTCCTGGGTCACAAACATAACACTTCTAACTACATCCATTTTCAATGGAAACCACTCCTACATTTTGGGCCCTCCAACTTCACCAGGTAACATGTCACCAACTTACTACACTTCCTACATCATTGTGTCCAGCTTCCCAGTGCCATCGTTATCACAAAATAACTTATTAGTGCCATCTTTGTTCCCAAAAAGCTCATCAGAACCTGATCACGGGTTGTGCACTGGTAGCCGGCTGAAGTGGGGTGATAGGGACTGTAATTGAAGATTTAGTGGCTGTTACATAGTTACATAGCTGAAAAGAAACTTGCGTCCATCAAGTTCAGCCTTCCTCACATTTGTTTTTTGCTGTTGATCCAAAAGAAGGCAAAAAAAAACCAGTTTGAAGCACAATTTTGCAACAAGCTAGGAAAAAAATTCCTTCTTGACCCCAGAATGGCAGTCAGATTTATCCTTGGATCAAGCAGTTATTACCCTACATTGAAAGATTATATCCTTGAATATTCTGTTTTTGCAAGTATGCATCTAGTAGCTGTTTGAACATTTGTATGGACTCTGATAAAACCACTTCTTCAGGCAGATAATTCCACATCCTGATTGTTCTTACAGTAAAAAAAAACATTCCCTTTGCCTTAGATGAAATCTTCTTTCTTCCAGTCTAAACGCATGACCTCGTGTCCTATGTAAAGTCCGGTTTGTGAATAAATTTCCATACAATGGTTTGTATTGGCCCCGAATATATTTGTATAATGTTATCATATCCCCTCTCAGGCGATGTTTTTCTAAACTAAATAGGTTTAAATTTCTTAACCTTTCTTCATAGCTGATATGTTCCATTCCTTTTATTAATTTTGTAGCCCGCATCTGCACTTTTTCTAGTGCCATAATATCCTTCTTTAGAACAGGTGCCCACAATTGCACAGCATATTCAACATGGGGCCTGTGATTTATAAAGAGGCAAAATTATATTCTCGTCCCGAAAATGAATGCCCTTTTTCATGCATGACAATACCTTACTGGCCTTGGCCACTGCTGATTGACATTATACATTGTTGCATAGTTTGTTGTCTATAACAATTCCCAAGTCCTTTTCGTGTGTTGATATCCCTAATTCGTTGCTTGTGTATTCTTTACGCCGAAGTACATAACTTTGCATTTTTCAACAGTAAATTTCATCTGCCATTTGAGTGCTCAGTCCCCCAGTCTATCTAAATCCCTCTGCAGCAAAGTAATATCTTGCTCACATTGTATTATTTTGCAAAGTTTTGTGTCATCTGCAAACACTGAAACATGACTTTCAATGCTGTCTTCAAGATCATTTATAAACATGTTAAATAGAAGGGGTCCCAGAACAGACCCCTGAGAGACACCACTTGCCACCTCTGTCCAGCTTGAAAATGTACCATTAATGACAACTCTTTGTACTCTGTTTTTAAGCCAATGTTCTACCCAAGAACAAGCATTTTCATCTAGACCGATTTCCTTGAGTTTGAACACTAATCTATTGTGTGGAACTGTATCAAATGCCTTGGCAAAAAAACAAATAGATCACATCCACAAGGGGATAGAGGCTGAAGGGGAAGTGCAGGGGCTTTAGTGGGGGATTAGAGCTGTAGTAGGGGGTTTAGGGATTGTAGTGGGGTTTAGGGGCTGTAGTAGGATATAAGGGCTGCAGTTGGTGGTTAGGAGCTGGAGTCGGGGATATGGGGTGTAAAAGGGGGTTAGTGTCTGTGGTAGCTGGTAAGGGGTGCAATTGGGGGCATAGGAGCTGAAGAAAAAAATATTAGTTTATTCCCCCTTCCTGTGGGCCAGGGAGGGGGGAATGCTGATACCTTGTGGTTCCAGGCCCCGAGTATGATAAGTGGTGCCTAATAGAAGGGGGCAGAGTCTAGTGCTGCACTCCTGGTCGATGCACCTCTAGCTACAGAGTGCCCGATCAGCTCTGGCCCCAGCTTTGTCTGCATATAAGTCTAATGGAAAGGAACAATTGTGTAGTGTAAGTGCTGAGCCTTCCTTAAAATTTGTTTCCTGAAGAAAAGCTACTTGTACTTTATGTTGGTAAAGTTCTCGAAATAATGTAGATCTGCACTCTGGCATATTTGATACCCAGGAGTTGAGGGAGTGGATACCCAATCTGTCACTGGTATGCCATGTTGCTACGACCACTGATAATAATTTGTCTGTCATGCTCTTTATCAGGTCAGGTAGGAGATGATTGCCAGAGTTAACTAAAGTGGCTTTATTTGCAGGTTGTGACATATAAGCAGTATAATGTATAGAATGAAATAATAAGGGGGAGGAAAGGGAGAAATAAACGTTAAGGCAATATGCCCTATAAAGATAAAAATGGTTGCAAATAGTAAAACAGCTAGCTATAAAAAGAATAGATAGAATAATGAGACAGGTATAAGAAACAATAAGGATTCAGGTTATGAAAATAACACATTGTAAGTCAGAGTGAGCAGTAATGTCCAGATAGTGGTTATGCAGGTTTGTATTAATCAGGTAGGCAGTATAAAGCAGAGTTGAAAGTAATCCAGGATGGTATGTAGCAGGGTTGGAAGTATAACAGGTAGGCAGGATAAAGTAGTGTTGCAGGAATTCCAAGTTGGTATGAAGCAGGGTTGGTATGGAGCAGGGTTGTAAGTAAAACAGGTTGGCAGGATAATGAAGGGTTGTAAGTAATCCAAGTTGGTAAGGAGCAGGGTTTGTAGCAAATCAGGTTGACAGCAATGAAGGTAAGTCAAAGGTTGTTTCAAGAGCCAGGATCTGAAGTCTTTAGTATGAACATCAACTTCAATATAAAAGCCACTTGGTTTGTCTGGTGTGACCTTTTATAGCTTGATTTATGCTATACAGGTGTGAGATGAGGTGACTAGTGGCTAGGGAGGCCACTAGAGGTGAGAAACAGGTACTGTATTTAAAGGGACAGTATTAAACTGAAAATGTCTTGCTAGTCAGGATAGGAACCTGACATTGCTTTTTCTATACACAGACCCCTGTGCTACCCTTTCTTGCTGTTAAACTTTGGGTCCCCTGGCTTGACCTCACCACCTACCCTCAGTGGAGGAGCCAAAGGAGCCAATGTGATGGGGAAAGCTGATATGTGCCATACAACAGATAAAGAGCAAGGCCATGTAAGGTCACATGACTAAATAAAATTGAAATGTAAACAATAAAATAGAAATATAAAAAAATAAATGAAAACATTTCTATAATTAGAAATGTCACCTGAGAGATATGACTCACCAGAAATAATGTGGTTGTCTACAGGCCTCACCTGCAAAAAGTCTAGACTGTAATGGGAAACATGACTGACCACTTGAACTCGAATGTAAAGGCTCTGCTAGTATCTATTATTAGGGTTGGATGCCTTACTTAACCAACTTGGGGAAATAGGTGAAAATAGGAGTGTGTTCCCCCTTCTATCCCCAGTATCTTTCTACTCTTTTAATCTTCCCCTCTACCCCTTAACTATATTGCTCTTCCCCTGCTTTCTCCTCTATTCCTGTTTCTTTTCCCTCCTTCTTTTTACTTTGTTGTCCATTATTTATAGAAAACAATAACACCTCAGCTATTACTGTGCACCATGCTATGGTACATACTAGAGTTGTAGCATATATTTCCCCATGTCAAACCGACTAGACCCCAATATCTTCTGCCCTATTTCAGGGGGCACCAATTACTAACATCAATGATCTGAGTGACCCTACCCGTCTATTATCTGCACAAACTCCCAGAACAGGAGTCGACAACCCACCCTGGCATATGTTGTACCTTACTCCTTGAATACATTTAAACCCACCTCTGTCCAACACCTTTCTACAATTCACAATCTGGACATTAATTAAAATGACACGTATGGTGACTGTCTGAACATATATAACTTCTAAGCTTCTGTCCCTTTCCCATTCTATGGGTTCTCATTCCAGTAACATACACATATTAGCAAATTAAATGTGCTGCATAAATGAACAGAAAAAGAGAAAAATCCCCTCTTTCCCCCTTTTAACCTGTCCAATGGATGAAATGAACCTCTGGAGGACTTGGATCGCTCCCCCCTAGTTTTCGGATGCTCATGGGGTGGACAGGATCATCCCAATTCCAGGTGGAATGGGTGATAGGCATGTTTCAGGCACAACTCCCTTAACCAGCTAGCTGGCTGCCAGTGAGCTGATGTGCTTCTAGTGTTCCTTAAATACAGGATCAGGAAGCAGGAGCCTGGGGAACCAAGTAAGTGTCAAACTATTTCACTTAGGGAACAGGAACAGAGGACTTTTGGAACCATAACCACAACAGCATGCTGTAATGATTATGATGCTTTGCCTTATATTAACATTTTATATACATTTATCTAAGTTGAATAGAATTTTGTATACATTTATATAAGTTGAATAGAATTTAATATGCATATACCGGTCATTTTCCAGTGTTAATAATGATCGGGAATGAAGTTGAGCAGACTTGGACTGGAGTATTTATTTATGGTATACAAAGGGTTCTGCAATATATTATTCTCTACATTAAATGTTATGGTAAATCTAGCCTTGACAGATCTTTTCTTTGTTTTAAATGTTACCATAACCCATGAATATCCATAATCATTGTAGGTATGTCTTTTTAGAAGTGTATCAAATTATGGTCAAGAAACGTGTTAAATGTCTGTATTCAAAGGCCCCAAGCAGAGATAAATCAATTTTTCGTGATGATTAAATAAGGGCACATGTATAAGAAGAGAGGGCCAAAAGTCATTACTTCCCCGACAGTTTTATGTGTACACGGCATGGTATGTTTCTGTTTAATTCCTAAAATGTGTTATTTATTAGCGTTAATGTATATTTTATTCAATCATTCTGCTCTGAGAGATATGTATTAAATATTATACAATAAAGTAATTCAACTTATCCTCTTATTTATGATGGTGATAGGCATTTGTCTGATTTTTATGTACTACTTATTTTATATTGTTAACTGAGACTTCAATAGTCCATGTAGTTGGCTATACTATAAAATACTTGTTTTTGCTCCTATGGGAATATGAGACAGTAAAATGAATTGCATTGTAGGTGTAACTGCTATGTGCTGAAAGGTTTAAAGATAATGCTAATACGCAAAGATTATAAAGTCTTTAGCAGGCAAATGCTGTGTTTATTTTCTGAAAAGTGGATATTGCTTAACTGAAATCCTATGTTGATATTTTAGCTTCCAAATTTTAAATGTCATCACCCTTTAGCCTATCACCAGCCTCTGTGACGAGGAATCCACGAGGACATCTCTTGAATCCAGATATTGCAAATAGGGCAGATGCATGAACTCAACATCCAATCCATAGGATATAAAACATGTCTTCAAATAATAAACTAAATTAATAATTAATAGTTATAATAATAATAATATTAATAATAATATAATATAATAATAATATAAAAGTAATAATAGTTAAAATAATAATAATAATATATTATATAATAATAATAATAATAAAATAATAAACTAAATTAATAAATTTATAGTTTGCTTGAGAATGCCACTAAGCCCCATCATTAGCAATTTGCTGTAATAAAAATATCATACCTAATAAGCTGAAAGGGAAACTCCTAGTATTGAGGGCAGATGGTGCATACTCTGTGAAAAGCATTGATGTATTAGTAGGCTGGGGAAAGTGATGTGTGTGTGTGTGTGTGTGTGTGTGCTCTTGTGTCACAGCAGAGACTTGTGGGTTTCTAAAACTTGCAAGTGCATTCCTGGAAAAGCGCCATCTAGTATTAAAGACTGCATTCATCATTAGCACTCGGTGTTTACAGGCGCCTAAGATAACATTTGAACAAAACTAGTATACCTAACATATCATATCTACCTTGGTCAACAGCCAAAAATAAACAAGTTTCTTTCCAATCAATAGACATATACATTTTACTGAACTCCATATCCTTCTGATACCCAACCAACCAACCTTCCTTTTTTTTTTTTTTTAAAGATAGAACAAAGCTTTCCAAACTTTTCATGTTGGTAACACACTTTTCAGACATGAATAATTTCGCAACACGGCGGCGGTTAAGACGGTGTTATATTTCTTGAACACATCACTTCAGTTGCGGCAGCCTCATTTCTGGTTATACCCATCCCAAGTTGGCTTTTCTCACCGTATTTACTGTTGCTGACTTGCTGCTGTGGCTGGCAGGCTGCGGCTGGCAGACTGGTGTGGCTGGCTGGCAGGCCTCTTTCTTCCCCCAGCCCCTTTGTGCATCAGTTTTTCCCCCTTCTCCTCTGTATGTCTCTTTTTCCCCTTCCCCTCTATGTGTCTCTTCCCAACAGACTCTTTTATGTGTGTCTCTTTGTTTCCCTCAGCCCCTCTGAGTGTTTTTTTGTCCCCCCTCAGTTTCTCTGTGTCTCTTTGTCTCCCCTCAGTGCCTTTGTGTGTCTCTTTTTGCCCTCTCAGCCCCTCCATTTATTTTTTTCCCACCAGCCCATCTGTGTGCCTCCTGTTTGCCCCTTCCCTCTTGTGCCCTTCTTCTGTCCCTCTCCCCTCCTGTGCCCTTTTTTTGTCCACCTTCCCCTCATGTGCCCTTCTTTGTCCCCTCCCATGTGCATGCTCAGCCTCACCTCCCTCACCTAGTCTGACAGGAAGTAGTTTTGTGCTCTCAATGTGCGCTTCCTGTCAGACTGGGTGGGGAAAGCAGAAACACCTCTACCGTGGTCCGCCTGCATTTCCACACTACATGGAGTGACTGGCAAGAGGGGAGTGCTGTGGAATGCGCTCCCCTTCTGGTCAGACACCTTATTTGTGTGACACACTAGCCAATTGGAATACAAGTAACATTTAAATCAGTGACCAGAAAATCCACAGATGAGCACTCCAGTGCATAACTACTTGGACAATACAATAAAATAATCAAATCCCATGGTATTATCTTTTATATTTTTAGAATCCCCAAATGTTCTCTTTTATATAAATAACTTACATTCAAACATTAGTTTTCAGAATCTTTACATGCATGGACGACTTTTATATAAACACATTTATTGTAGTTTAAAGACACCTTGCTGTGAGAATTATTGCTGTGGGGCTCTGTTATACACACAGACACACCAACAATATGAAGCTAATAGAAAAGAAGGGTTTTAGAATAGAAAAGCTGGGCAGAGGTGATGTGGGAACAAAATATGGACTGCCCACTAGTAGTCCACCTATTTGTTTATGTCACACCTACAGTATGTGAGACGAATTATAGTTTTGTTTTTATACGAACCTTGCGTGAAATATTGAATAAAAAAAGAGTCACTGTATTCTCAAAAAATGTCTATAAAAGTTCAACAAATGTAGTAAAAATAAAGTGTACATTTATATAAAGCAAACTATACACTACATTCCTGTTTTATTATACATACATGTGCTAGCTATTTCAAATAAGAATCATACTAAGGCCTGATTTTATACATCGGTCACCAGTGTCACACATTGCAATTCAGTGCTCAACCGTGGTGTAATTAACAGACTCGTTTTGGGACTGATATCATATTTGTCTAAATAAACCTCCAAGTTAGTTTGAAGGCTGAATAATGTCTAAGAACTGTGAGCTTTAAGTTCCCGAATTTCTGTTGCCTGCTAACTTACTAAGATTTGAAGGAGGATATGTTCACAAAACTCTTTCTTTATGTTTTTTTTTTTTAAATTTTCTGTTTCTTGAAGGTTGAGTTTTTTCAGCTGTCTACAAAGCATAAAGTCTCATACTGTCAGGGTTAATTTCACATTAGTATCGGAGGTAATTGCAGACGAATTGAGACAATTATCTTGATGGCAGCAGAGTTTAAAGTGTTTTATTTCACAAGTGGACTGTCCCAATGACATGAAAATGGGTAACAGCAACAAGGGAAATGGGGCCTAGTCAGGGATGAAGCCCTTGGAATGAAAGTGCTCAAATGTTTTCTACTCTGCTATAAATGCTGTGTGGTGTTTTTAAATGTAACAACTTTTGAACTTGTGACAGACATATGGATGAACACTTCAAGGGTATTATTACTTCAGACATGATTAGTGAAGGATGTATTAATTACTGCCCAAGGCTGTCTGTTTCAAGGTTGAAAAAGGTATTATAATGAATGCAGGACGTTAGGGTCTGATGTCAAGAGGTTCAAAAGTCATTGATGTGAACAATGTAATGTGACAGCAAATAGGATATACTTGTTTCACCTAGTCTACTCTTTTCCTGCATCTTTTAACATCTTAAACCCTAAGATATGTTGATGTAGCAGTTAATCCCAGGTAATTAAGATTTGAGACAAAATCAGTCATAGGATTTTTTTTTGTTGTTGTATAAATGCAGGGTCGATTCAAGGGTTGTTATTGTAGCACCTTTATGCATCCCACCTCTGCCATCAGTCGTGTTTGCCACTCTAATTCCTAATTCTACCCGTAATTATATTCTTTCTTTTACCTATGTTGTGTTGTCTTTTTTTCTTTTTTTTCTCCGCTTTTCCAAACAAATGTTTAAATCTGTGTTGCTCCAGTTTCTGTTCACCAGTTATGTTTGCATCTAAGTCTTCTTGCTATTTTTTGTCAGTATCTATCCACTTGTGTCTTTCACCCAGACTCCACCAGTTTCCCTTTCTATTCAGCAGTGTCTTTTCCCCCACCCTCCAATTGATTGCATTGTCTATTGTTACTCTACCGGTCTGCTTTATTCCCTTTACCAGGGGTAGGCAAGTTTCGGCACTACAGATCAGATGTTGTGGACTACATATCCCTTGATGCTTTGTAGCAATATGGCTGTGTGAGCACTTTGGGAGATGTCGTCCACAACATCTGCAGTGCTGAATGTTTACCACCGCCCTATACTATATGTTTGAGTTATGTGTTCTTGTGGCTTAAAGTGTGTGATAGGAGCTGTGTGTGAGGTGAGCTGCTTATGAGTGTGTGTGTGTGTGTGTGGATGCATGTGTGTGATGGGATGCTACATGTGTATGATGAAACATGTGAGTGTAATCTGCATGTGTATCACAGGACTTGTTTTCCTTTAGCATACCTCCCAACACATACAAATTATTTAAGTCCTAATATTTATAAATAATTTGTCTTCAAGTTAAATAGAAAAAAGCCATTATTTAAAAGCATATATTCATGTCCAGCTATCAGTTGTGTTAATGCTTTCTCTTCTATGACATCTAGTTTCATGTGTGGCTACATGGCAGCTAAAGTGTGTGTAGAAGCTGGCACAAAAAATAAATATGTGGAAGGAGGAATATGCAGATAGTTACCTTATTATTTTGGAGGACTCCTGCTACGGCTGCCAAATGTAACTACGCTCCATATAGGGCAATTTCTTCACATGACTATTTTATTCCTATCTGTGACCATGCCTTGTAAAATCAAACTGTCTAAAGTGTTTAACTTGTTTTGACTAAGGGAAAAAAAAGAAAAAGAAAAACATTCCTGTGTGACTTTTCTTGGGGACAAATCTGTTCAAAGGAGAGATCAGCAATATATATTTTTTTAATTGCACGTATAGGCATGTATTAACTCGTTCAATGCCAACACCACCTAAAATTGCTGGCAAGTGCCATGATCAAGCTTTGGCTATTGAGTTTAGCATGTTTTACCCTCCATTCTCAGCCAGCCTTCACCTGGCGGGGAAACTAATATCTTCTCTGGGAGTCTGCATCACCATTATTTATTAGGTTTTACTTTTAACCTAAGCCAGAAGCAGTGACAGAAATAATGCAGAGAGGCCCCTGGTGAAGACATTTTTTTTGGTTCCCCCCCCCCCATCTCGAGTGCAAGGGTGGCCAAAAGGTATATCCACATGTGTCATAAAATTCTCATGATACTATGCCAGCTGGGGATCTACCGTTTGCCCATCCTTGCAGGGCTGTGTTTGTGAGCAGTGTTTGTGTGTTTGAAATATTTTTGGATGGATTATGTGTGTATATGTACGGGTGTATTTGTATGTTCTGTTGCCATTGGAATGCAGTGTAGTGCTTGAATGTAGTGTTGGTGCTTGAATGAAGGGATGTTTGTATATAATTTGGGCATTTTAATACAGGGGTGTGTTTGTATGTAAGTTTGTGTTTGATTTCAGGGATGTGTTTGTATGTAGCATTGTCTTTTAAATGCAGTTGTAATGGGCGTCCACGGGGAGCAAGAGCCCCCCTTGGATTTTTCAGCTTGCCTCCTCCCCCAGGGTCAGCCCTTCCCAGCTCACTGGAGGTGCTGCAGAAAAGAGCCTGCTGCTGATTGAGCTGGCAGGGAGATCAAAAGATCTCTCTGACCAGTGAAGCGTAAATCCCTTTACAGAGTGGCAGGGAGATCTAAAGATCTCTCTGACCGGTGACGTATCAACCCCCCCCCCCCACCCTTATCCTTTACAGAGCTAGACCTGGCAGTGTTAGAAGTCTCCCTGCCAGGTCTTGCTCTCTGTGTGCAGGGAGGAGAGCTCAGAGCTGAATACAAGGAGGAGATAGGGAGTAACATCCCTTCTTCCTTCTACAGCATGCTGTGTGCTCCCAGCACGTGTGGGAGGAGCTGCTTGCAGGAGGAAACACTGTGGGCAGGATTACTGCAAAGGCATGCTGCTCAAGGGCTGGTGTAGAGAAGAGACTCAAGTAATAGGTAAGTTAAAAGAAATAAAAGTGGGGGCTTGAGAAGGAAGAGATTAATAAATGATTAATGGAGGCAGAGGTACAGCTGGGGTGGGGGTGGGGTGTAGTGTAGTGTAGTGAGAAACTAAGTAGTGACAAAGACAGGTGTGTGGGGTAAATACTCACATTCTGTATATATATATATATTTACCACACAGATAGTACCACAGCAGCTATCAGTTTCACATAGCCCAGTTCACTGTTTAGTGAATCAGGCTATGTTCAGTTTTAGGCAGAACCACAGTCCATGGCTCTCTCACCTGGTCCTAAGCCCACACTATTGCCACTAAGCACCCACTACAGCCCTAACCCATCACTATTGCCACTAAGCACCCACTACAGCCCCTAATCCCCTTTTATTGCCTATGATCCCCCACTACAAGTCCTGACCCCTTCACTACAGGTATACATACATATACATATACATATACATACACACACAATACACTCACACTACATGGCCCAATGACTTATGGGGCTGGCATACATTTTTTTCCAAGGCTGCTTTTTAACCCCGGTCCGGCCCTGCAAAAAGGGTCGGAGCATCGATGTCATTACAATTATGCCCCCCCCAGGAAAAATTCCTGCGGACGCCCATGGCAGTTTATAATTGTGTGTAGTATTGGTGTTTGAATGGAGTGGTGTGTTTGTATATAATTTTGAAAGCAGGGGTGAATTTGAAAGCAGGGATGTGTTTACATGTAGTGTTGGTATTTGATTGGTGAGATGTATGGACAAATACACATACATTGCTACATAAAGTGAACAATAAAAATAGTGTATGCGAAACAATGCAATAAGATATACAGATGCCAATTCCAAATAGCCCAACTAGGTAGAGTTTAATGTGAGTCTGCAGTATGTGTGTGTCAGTGAGTGTGCATGTTAGTGGGTGTATGTGTTAGTGAGTGTGTATGTTAGTGAATGAGTGCGTATGCATAAATGTGTGTCAGTAAGTGTTTATGCCAGTGAGTGTTTTTTCAGTGAGTGCCAGTGTATATCAGTAAGTGTGTGTATGTGAGTGTGTGTGTCAATGAGTGAGCATCAGTGAGTGTGTCTTGACAGCAAGAGACATTCAGCTCTTGGAATTCATAGTCAATAAAAAGAAGTCTTTATAAATGCCAGTAGGTCATATATGTAATCATTTAGTGTAAGAATGATAAGTATAAATATATCATACCTACCAATTATTAGGTATAATTAGGCAGGGAAAATCCCTATTATGGGCCCAAATTTTCTGTACCCCTTTTCTATTCTAATGGCCCTCTTTTCTATAATAATGGTGTTTAGAAATCAGTTAAATAAGATAAATTATTCTTGTTATAAATAACATTTTAGTTTTATAAATTATTAGTAAGTGATCTAAAATTTCTTAGAATAGCCCTGCCACTGGCCACACCCCGACTCGCACTCCTAAAATTAAAGGACCACTCTAGGCACCCAGACCACTTCAGCTTAATGAAGTGGTCTGGGTGCCTGGTCCTTCTAGGGTTAACCCATTTTTTAATAAACATAGCAGTTTCAGAGAAACTGCTATGTTTATGAATGGGTTAAGCCTTCCCCCATTCCCTCTAGTGGCTGTCTCATTGACTTTCACAGTGAGAGCACGCCAGCGTCCATAGGAAAGCATTGTAAATGCTTTCCTATGCGACCGGCTGAATGCGCACGCAGCTCTTGCCGCGCATGCGCATTCAGCCGGTGGGGAGGATCGGAGGAGGAGAGAAGGAGGAGAGCTCTCCGCCCAGCGCTGGAAAAAGGTAAGTTTTTACCCCTTTCCAGAGCCGGGCGGGAGGGGGACCCTGAGGGTGGGGGCACCCTGAGGGCACTATAGTGCCAGGAAAACGAGTATGTTTTCCTGGCACTATAGTGGTCCTTTAAAGTGCCCTTCTTTGTCTATTTGAAGTGTTGGTAGGCATGCCATATACAGCTGAAATAGTTACACTTTAATACATGCTGCAACGGTAAAAGAAGGTACAATGGAAAATGCATTATACCCTTAAAATAATGTTCTTTTGACTGCAATGACTATACCACCACTAGTGCTCACAATCTATTTTTGCCATCTGTCTTTGGTGAGATGATGAGTAAGTGAAATAACTAATTTTGACAGCAGCAGAGAGCACTGTGTGTGAGGAGATCCATGCTTTTTTTTCTTTTTTTTTTATAATTATCATGAAATCTCTAGACACATTTCTATCTAGTTTTCAAGTTGTCATCTCCTCACTTTGTGTCAAATGTTAAGCCTATGATTGGTCTTTACAAAGGAATTGATGTGTAAACAGGTGACCATTTAAATGCCCAATAATCTTGAAACAGTTGGTCAGACAATTGGAATGTAATTGAAATAGAGGAAAGGTCAAACTGATTGATCAATGGAAGGACTTGTGTGTTATTGCTTACTTGTTAGAGTGACATGGACCTTAATTGAGCCTACAAAGTGGCTGTAATAATAGGCCTGCTATTAATAAACCGCTTGACTTTTAGCTCATCAACACACAGTTTAACCTGTATATTCCATTCTATTAAACTCTAACATAGCTTGGCTAATTGCCACAGAATTATCAAGTATTTAAATAATAATACACTGGATATTGTGACTTCACTGGGTAGAAAGATAGAAATAATTATACAGAAATAAATAATTATACAGAAAGTAAAGAGCATTAAAGGGACACCATAGGCACTGTATCTGCTTCATCTCATTAAACTGGTTATAGTGTCTGGAGTTCCTTGGTACCATCATTTCTTTCAGCATTAAACAGTTTTTAATGTTTTAATGCTAAACAAGAGTTTCCGGCAGTCCATCCCCTCTATGCTGCTTTGGCTAATAAGAAAGTGTTAGCCTGAGCAGCAATGGGCAGCTGTGATTGGCTGAGAGTGTCAGCTGACTGCTTTTAGCCTGTCAGAATTTCAACTGATGGTATGAATGGGTATGACAACAATGAAGTGTGTAATCTCTGCCTTAGCTACACGTACTGTGGGTGGCTAGGGACTCTTATTTTGTGGCATACTGCACGAACCTGGTGCAAAACTGAATGGAGGGACAGTGCCAGGGCACTCCAGGCACTCTAACCAATTCAAAGAGATGAAATGGTTATAGTTACTACAGTGTCCCTTTAACCATCATCATGACACACTGCAATAACTTAAATTGCAAAGTAAACTAGAAAAATTGCAACCTACTCCTAGACACTGATATAATGAATATACAAACAAAAATGACATTAAGAATAGCATTACGTGTAGGCGAAAAAGTGATCATACACATATTATAGTAATTACTAGTGAGATATCTAAAATCTGGTCATTAGTTGTTACTGTACTTAAAAAGCCCTATACAACTAAACTCAAACTAGGTAATTGTAACTGTACACTTTGCTGTAAAAATGAAGGATGTTTTTATCTCGCATCACACGTCTCTTATTTTGTAGTGATGTTTAAATCATGTTTTTTTCACTAAACTGAGAATTGTGGAAAATTGACAGAGGCATTGTAACATTCAAGCCAAAATAAGTGAAAAGGATTTTTTCATATTTGTCTGTTTTGGCCTAATATTTGTAATCTGTTGTGGTGACTAATTAAAAAAAAAACAAAGAAACATCAAATTGGGATTTACCTGTAATCTGAATTTTATTGTTTAGAATTTTAAATTTTAAGGCAGAAAAGTTGTTCAAAAGCAGAATTTAAAAAAACTCAGCTATTCTTCTATTTCTACTATTTTGTCATAAAATATGCAAACCTGTCCGGAAGACAGCCACTAGATGCTGGATTAACCCCAAATGTAAACATAGCAGTTTCTCTGAAACTGCTATGTTTGCATCTGAAGGGTTAAAACCTGAGGGACCTGGCACCCAGACCACTTCATTGAGCTGAAGTGGTCTGGGTGACTATAGTGTCCCTTTAATGAGAAGTATTTACAAGGTTGGTACTCCGAGCAATTACATGCATCTCCAGTTGAGCTCCACTGTGTTAAACAATGTTAGTGGTAATGGAAATCTGAACTTTTATAAATAGAAAAAAGAGGATACACTCTTCACACATAAAGCACTTCAGCAAGCTAAAGTGCTTTAGGTGTTTGGGGTGTTCCTTTAAGAGTAAGAGTAAGTACTTCCAAACAATACAACAAACTACTTACCAATCTCCTTGGAAGAAGACTAGCTACGTATATTTTTGATAATATTGTAATACTTTTTTTGTATGTTGCAATGTGCTGCTAAAGAGTAATTGCTACTTGTTTTTTGTTTTTTAAAGCAATTTTGAAAGATGCAAGCATTTGTTAAGGCCAACAGATGGCAGACTAATGCAAGCTGTGATACAAATCACTATTTTTAAAAAAAATTTGAATGAAATATATTCAATTAAAAATAACCAAAAAATTTTAACAAAAATGATGCAAGGTACAAATTACACTGAACAAAATTATAAACGCAACACTTTTATTTTTGCCCACATTTTTCATGATCTTAGACTTTTTCTATGTACACAAAAGGTCTATTTCTCTCAAACATTGTTCACAAATCTGTCTAAATCTATGTTAGTGAGCTCTTCTCTTTTGATAATTCTCTTTTGATAACCCATCCACCTCACAGGTGTGGCATATCAAGATGCCGATTAGACAGCATGATTATTGCACAGGTGTGCCTTAGGCTTGCCACAGTAAACGGTCACTCTAAAATGTGCAGTTTTACTGTATTGAGGGAATCCAGGGGGGTCCAAAAATCAGTCAGTATCTGGTGTGACCACCATTTGCCTCACGCAGTGCAACAAATCTCCTTTGCATAGAGTTGATCAGGTTGTTGATTGTGGCCTGTGGAATGTTGGTTAATTCCTCTTCAATGGCTGTGCGAAGTTGCTGGATATTGACCTGGAACACGCTGTCATATTTGCCAATCCAGAGCATCCGAAACATTCTCAATGGGTGACATGTCCGGTGAGTATGTATACCCATAACCATAAAAATGGGGGCAAAAACAAAAGTGTTGCGTTTATAATTTTGTTCAGTGTATATATAATTTCTGGTGATGCAGGTTTAAAACAAGTGTGAGACATTAGACATAACGAAAACATGTCATTAATTGGTAACATGTCAAATACTGAGTTTTATTACCTGCAAATACGGGATTACTGGTATTCACCCCAGCAACGATTATCACTTTCCATGTGATAGTAAAAAATATAACACCACCATTGTTATGAAATATACATTAGAATAAATATTACCGTAGTATGCTACATTATTTTCCCTTTTGTAAAGGAAGTTTTTATAGTATTATATATTTTAACCCCTTCAGGACGGAGTCAATAGTACACGTTCTGATCAAAACAAAACGTAAACAAAAACTGGAATTTGCGCTATATGTCTGTTCAACCGTTATTCACCTCTTTCATATTAAATGCACCCACACTTATTATATATCATTTTATTCAGGAGAAACAGGGCTTTCATTGCATATCAAATATTTAGCTATGAAACATAATTTATTATGAATACAATTTAAAAAACTGTGAGAATTTTTAATTTTTTAAAAAAAAAATTGTAGTTCCGCCTCACATTTTTGCTGTAAATGCCATAATACTGTTAGGTTTTACTGCAAAAAAATGCACATATTTGTAATCAGCAATGTCTCACGAGTACAACAGTACCCCCCATTAACAGGTTTTATGGTGTTTTGGAAAGTTACAGGGTCTAATATATAAAACGTTACATTTTCAAATAGAAATTTGCCAGATTAGTAATGTTACCTTTGAGACGGTGTGGTAGCCCAGGAATGAGAATTACCCCATAATGGCATACCATTTGAAAAAGTAGACAAGCCAAGGTATTGAAAGTGGGGTATGTTTAGTCTTTTTTAGTAGCCACTTAGTCACAAACACTGGCCAAAGTTAGCGTTCATATTTATTTTTGTGTGAAAAAAGCAAAAAACTAATATTTGGCCAGTGTTTGTGACTAAGTGGCTACTAAGAAAGACTGGACATACCCCACTTGCAATACCTCGGGTTGTCTACTTTTGCAAATGGTATGCCACCATGGGGGTAATTCTCATTCCTGGGCTACCATATGCTCTTAAAGGCAACATAACCAATCTGGCCAATTTCAATGTCAAAAAAATTAAATGCAAGCCTTATAATTGACTCTCTAACTTTCCAAAACACCATAAAACCTGTACATGGAGGGTACTGTTATTCTCGGGAGACTTCACTAAACACAAATATTAGTGTATTAAAGGACCACTATAGTGCCAGGAAAACATACTCGTTTTCCTGGCACTATAGTGCCCTGAGGGTGCCCCCACCCTCAGGGACCCCCTCCCGCCCGGCTCTGGAAGGGGGAAAGGGGTAAACTTCTTACCTTTTTCTGGGCGCCTTGGGCTGAGAGCTCTCCTCCTCCCTCCTCAAGTATTCTCGCTCAAGCTGAATGCAAGACGCCGCTGCAAGAGTTTTCGGCAAGCATCGCCAAAGAGCTGGCGCGACGCTAAGGCAAGAGCTGCGCGCGCATTCAGCCGGTCACATAGGAAAGCATTCTCAATGCTTTCCTATGGACGCTGGTGTGCTCTCACTGTGAAAATCACAGTGAGAAGCACGCAAGCGCCTCTAGTTGCTGTGAATGAGACAGCCACTAGAGGATTAGGGGGAAGGCTTAACCCATTCATAATTAGAGCAGTTTCTCTGAAACTGCTATAATTATGAAAAAATGGGTTAACCCTAGAAGGACCTGGCACCCAGACCACTTCATTAAGCTGAAGTGGTCTGGATGCCTAGAGTGGTCCTTTAAAACAGTAAAACATATTACAACAATAATATAGTCAATAAAAGTGCTGTTCGTTTGTAAAAAATGCAAAAAAATTCACTTTTACTTAAAATATCATCGTTGTAATACAATTTACCAGTTTTAAACACTAATATTTCAGTTCAGCAAAGTCTCCCGAGTAAAACAGTACACCCTATGTAAAGGTTTTATGGTGTCTTGGAGAGTTACAGGGTCAAATATAGTGCTTGCGAATTAAATTCTCAAATCACATAATTATGTTAAAAGATTACTTAAATATACATGTAGAATTTTAATATATATGCATTTATAGGTATTTAAATTCTACGTGTATACTAATGTAATCTTTTATGTAATTATATGTATTTATCTATATGTATATATTTGCGGTTATTTGTATTTTATATATAGATAGATATATATATAGAATGTCATTCTAAGTGTATTTTGTTACCAATATATATATATATTAATAACAAAATACAGTTAGAATGAAATTACATATGAATATATAATTTATATTAAATTTTGTTTCAATATTTTATTTATTTATTTTATTATTTTATTTATTTATTATTGTAATTATACGTATATATATATATATAATATATGTGTATATATCTATTATATATATATAATATATATACATATTATATATATGTAACGTCATTCTAAGTGTATTTTAATATTAATATATATGCTGCAGTTTGCCCTCTTCTATTATATATATAAAAATACTTTTAATTTAATTTTAAACCTGTTTAACTTTTTTTTTTTTTACACTTTCCACCAGCAGGGGGACTGTCTGACATTTCAGACAGTCCCCCTGCTGGCAGATCCACAGCCAGCTATAGGGGGCCATGTGATCGCTCTTTTAGAGCGATCACATGGCCCCCGGGGGCCTCATTTTCTGGGGGAGGGCAGCCCTCCAGAAGAAGATCGCGGCGGAGGTAAGTAAATCTTACCTCCCCTGGGCTTAAGCCGTTACGGCGTTCTATGCTGCCGCAACGGCTTTAAAGCAGCGATGGCATAGAACACCGTAACGGCGTTAAGGGGTTAATTTTTATGGTTTTGAATATAGACACACAAAATCTCATCTTAAACAGTCACAAAATGATCAAGCATTATTAGGATCATTTGAAGGCTTATTTACTAAACAATATATTCTATCCATAAACTTATAGATATTTATCAGACAATTTAATTTTAGGGTTGTTCAAGATGGCAGCTTGAGGACACCCCCAGTAAGAAAGTATTTCCTAAGTAAGTGGATTAATCTCATAAGAGCAAGCATTAGGCTTCTAGAGTAGGTCCTGCCAAGAATGGGGTACATTGATGTTGTGGCAGGCTAATGCAATATATGATCATATAATGTAACTAAACCCCCATTATTTTTTGCCTAGGTGAGGTGTTTTTAAATAAAACTATTACAATCTCTAAGATTTGAAATCATTGTTTAGTGAATAAGCGAGTGTGCTGGATTCTATATTTTGTATATTTTGGCCCTAGCAGCACCCTATAATGTATATGATGTCAACTAATAGCTGAGTATGAAGAACACTTACTAACAGTCTACAAACCTTTACAAACTAGAGAAGCCACTGACTTCTTATCAGCCCTCTTGATAATAACTGGCTGTCATGCACCCAGTGAAAGTGTACAAGTCTTTGATTGATAGATGCTATCACCAATATTAGGTCAGAGAAGAGAATCTAGTAAATCTGCATCAAGAAATAAACTAGTGGACTGAAGGAATGCTCACAGAGGTAGTTACGTGTGAAAAACTCACAGTAGAACAATTTGTTTCAGCTCAACCACTTTGTTTGAAAATGTTCTTTGAGGGATGGCAGAACTTGTCCAATGCTGCAGTTTGCCCTCTTCTGTCCCAAAATTGTTTCCACCATGTCTAAAGTGGAGTTCCACCGTGTGCTGACATCCTGTAGTGTACCGTGTCTTGGAAGTCCTGTTTTCTCTTGCCTCATAAGTTGACCAGCTATGGCATAAATTCAGCAATGCTCAAGTATGGTTTGCAGTTAGGTTGGACCTCCTCCATTGCTATACCCAAGAACTTTGTGCTGGCACCAGTGTGTGGTCAAAAAAATGAAAGGCATGCTGGCCAGTAGGACTACTCTGTAAATCTGGGTAATGAGGTGTTTTTTTTTTGTAGCCTGTGGATGATGAGGGGCCCAAGTGTTCCTGATCAATGTGCCTCTGTCGACTACAAGCACTATAATCCTTACCATCCCTTGTGCTCTGCATACAGATGGTGGCGGTACTAGTGGAGGAGGTAGCGCTAGTGGGGAAAACTGTTCTGAATCAGATTCATGCCCTTGTAATTTCTTGTTCTCCTCTTTCCTCAGTAATACATACTTGCAGTGTCTGTGAAGATGTTGCTTTATACTGGCACTAGTGAGAGGACCCTTTTACACACCCCATACTCAATTCCTTGCCACAGAATGTGCATTTTGCAAGTTAGCTGTCTTAGAGGCACTCAAAGTGATCCCAAGGTTTACTTCATTGGCACAATACTTTATTGCTCCATTGGCTTCAATGATTTGTCTTACATCTGCTAAAAAGCATATGTGGATTTGCATCAATGGCAGTGGACATTTTTGCAACAATAACGTATGCAGTAGAAATTGGTTGATTAATGCTAATGGAAATATTGATGATAGTGGTACTGGTGAGGTTAATGGTGTGGTACAGGTGCTGGTGATGGTAACAATGACAGTGGGTGAGCTATTTGTGCCACTGGCAGCAGGAGTAGCTGATGATTTTTCTTTTTACTGTTACAGGTCAGAGTCATCTATAGGAAAAGGTTACTGATTGCACAACATTTGATTTCCTGTTGGTAATTGGTGAGGCATTTGATTAGCTAGGTATTTGCTATTGATTAAAAAAAAAGGGGGGTTAGGATCAGCGCTTGGTGCTATACAGGGCGGTAAGTGAAGCTGCAACCTATGGGTATGAGGTTCCCTCCAACGTCCTCAAGAAAGAAATGGCAAAAAACACAATGATAGGTCGCGCTAAAAAAGTGAAAGGATAAATATAAATATAAATAAAATAGTAAATGATAGAAAAATTATAAAAATATATATATATAGATTTACTCACATATAAAAAAGGCAAATAGAGAATAAAAGATAAAAATGTACATAAAAGTCCCAATATATGGTAAAATACTTGTAAGTTCCAATGTATGGTAAGATTCTTGTAAGTTCCAATAGAATAATGCAGGCTTGATGATGAAATCAATGAGAAGTTTAGATCTTCTATAGCTGGGGGAATCTTGACTCAATGTCGAACATATAAGTAGAAGAAAAAGAGAACTCCAATAGTGTAATTCTGTGATGAAATTGATAAAATAAGAAGTAAGGGAGGTATTTCACTCACCTATCCAAGAGCGTGTACTCGCTCTAGTGTAGTTGGCATTCAGTGGCGTTGACCCCCCACTGTCGGGATATAGGTGTGAATGATTCCTCGGTATGAAAAGAGAGGTAGAAACCAAATATAGTGCTCACTGTATAATAACAAGTAAGTCAGAGAAGTAAAAGGCGTACTTACATTTATCTGAGCAGGGTATACTGCTCAGTTTAATGGCGTAGGTGGTACAATCCCCACTTAGGATTCTTTGAACGATGGTCTGCTCCAAAGTAACGTGTAACCAGGTTAAAAAATAAATAAAAATAAAATAAAAGGTATATGGCAAATAAATAGTAAAAAGGCCAATATTCCTTTATTAATACAGTAAAAATATATAGCAATAGCCAAAACGCGTTTCGCCACACAGGGCTTTATCAATTGGCAATAATGGGTGTTAACCTGGTACATAGAAGTTTATATAAACTTAGGAGATACATGGTTATTTGAATTTTGGCGCCAAAATTACGTCATCATTACAGTGAGAATATAATAAAAATATTAAAAAACATAAATATAATAAGAACATGGATATATGATTAAAAGTACAACTCAAAACTTTATAAATTTTTCAAAAACGAGTGTTTATGGTAGTACTTGAAAATAGAATAGATTGTCATGTGATCGCGAGCTGCCGCGATCACATGGTGTATCCCAATGCTTGTTGGGAAATATAGTATTCTACTAAGCATACAGGGAGACCGGAAAGAGGAAGAGGAGCACGTGATCGCGATCACTCGCGGTCACGTGATTGGGAATAGGATAGATGAGGAGTGGCACGTGACCCTACGCGGTCACGTGATGGAGAGGAGGCTTATGGGGAATGTAGTAGCAGGACGGAGGTCGGCTACAGAAGGCACGTCTCCGTCCTGTGCCGGCAAGTGTATGTATGAGGCACGTGATCGCCGACGCGGTCACGTGTCTAGGCGCCGAGCACCATGGGAAATGTAGTGCCTAACGGGGCACAACCCAGATAAGGGGAAAATGAAAAAAAAAAAAAAAACGTGGTATAAAAGAGGAGAATATGTATAAAGAGAGTCTAGATATCAGCAGGAAAAGTAGAAGTATGACTGCAGAAAAAGAAGAGGAGGAAATAAAAGACTAAAAGAGACTAATAAAATGTATAAACAATATAGGAGTAAAATGTATATAAAAGTAAATATAAATATAAAGGGAGAAAGAAGAAAAGGAGAGAAAAAAATAGAGATATAAAACAAAGAGATGTATGGATATATAAAGCATACTATGTGGAAAAGAAATAAAATGGAAAGAATGGAAAGTAAGAGATTAAAATGAATAGAAGATGTGTTAATACATAGAAGGAGGGTGAATAAAGGGCTAATTAAAAGGAAATACATAAATAGTCGGACATATAAATCAAAAAGGAAAAGTGGAGATATTAAAATGACTGAAGTATTGAAAAGTATTTAATGGTGGAAGAAAATAATAAAAATAGTTTTTATAAGAAGTTAAAAAGGTCGAATTCGGCGTTAAGTCCTTCTGGAGCAAGAGTTTTCAATTGGAAAACCCAGTACATTTCCCTTTTTCCTAAAATGTTTGTGATGTCTCCACCTCTCCAAGGAAGGGTAACTTGTTCTATCCCTGTTGCTTTTAAAAGAGTCGGGTCTTTATTGTGGCTGATAAAATGTTTGGAGACTGAGTGTTTATCATAGCCTCTCTTAATGTTACGGCAGTGTTCTGCCAGTCTCACTTTAAGACATCTTTTGGTCATGCCCACGTATTGTAATCCACATGGGCATTCTAAAAGGTATATAACGCCTTTAGTGTTACATCCAATGAAATCTTTAATGGGGTAGGAGATTTTTGTTCTAGTGGAAGAGAAGTGAGTAGTTTTTGAGTTTGTAGTACCTTTTGTGGTTCTGCACACGATACATTTATTACACTTAAAGAACCCTTTAGGTTTAGATAAAAAATGTTCATTATGATGAACGTTTTTTTTAGTGTAATTTCTAGTTAAAATTGATCTGAAATTAGGGGCTCCTCTAAAAATAACATTGGGTTTGTCTGGAACTTGATCCTTTAAAAGGTCGTCCTGTTTCAAAATGTGCCAATGTTTGTTTATGATTTTTTTTAAAATTTTATTTTTATTATTAAAATCTAAAATAATAGGGAGTTGTGGAAGGTCTCCTTTTTTAGCTTTGTATTTTAAAAGCTCCTTTCTTTCCTTCTCTTTTACCACCTCTAACGCTTTGTTTAGTTTACTTGCTTCATAATTTTTTTCTAAAAACATATTTTTTAATGAGGTAGACTGAGCATCAAAATCGGCAGTTGTTGAACAATTACGGTGGAGGCGGAGAAATTGGCTTTTTGGGATGCCATCCAACCAAGGTTTATAATGACAGCTTGTTTGGTCTATTATTGTATTGGTGCAGACCTCTTTAAAAAAAATTTAGTTCGAATACTTCCATCTTGAATAAAAATATTTAAATCTAGAAAGTTGACTGACACATTACTAAAATCTGATGTTAGAACAATACCTCTATCGTTGGTGTTTAAGTGATCTAAAAACAATTTAAGAGACGTATCAGAGCCTTGCCAAATAAAAAACAAATCATCAATGTAGCGAAAGTATGAGACCAGGTTTGCCCGCCAGCCGTGATCACCCCAGACGGCAGAAGACTCCCAGTCTGCCATGAAGAGGTTGGCATAGCTGGGGGCAAACCTGGTTCCCATAGCTGTACCCTTCTTTTGTATATAAAATGAATCAAAGAACCAGAAGTAGTTGTTGGTGAGTATGATTTTGATACCTTGTATAATAAAATCTATTTGAGAATTTGGTATTAAACCACTTTGTCTTAAAATCCTTTCAACTGCTTGGCAACCAATATTGTGGGGAATTATGGTGTACAATGATTGCACATCACAAGTTACTAACATGTAATCATGGCACCAATTAAAATCACTTAAAAAAGATAAAAGAGTAAGAGAATCTTTCAAATATGACTTAGTTTCTTTGACAAAAGGTTGTAATAAAATATCAATATATTCGGAAAGATTAGATAAAACAGAATTGATACCAGATACTATGGGTCTTCCAGGGGGTTCTGTTGCATTTTTATGTATTTTGGGGAGAAAATAAATTACTGGAATTTTGGGATAAAGGATATTAAGGTAGTCAAATTCTTGTTTGGTTAAAATACCCTTATCCAATCCTTTTTGTAGGAATTCATTTAAAGTCTCTTTAATGTTGGAGGTGGGGTCGGAGGATAATTTATTATATATCTCCGAGTCGTTAAGTTGACGATTGGCTTCTTTTATGTACATGGATTTGGATAAAATGACTAAGCCTAAGTCATCCAATTATCACACTCACAAACATCACGATTCACCTGATTACCAAAATTTTCCTCACCGTACTACTGCAAATAAATTTAGCTATACCCAACCTTCCACACCTACACCCAGACCGCAGAGGCCCAGATTTGGTCACAAATACTCAGATATTCCTAAGTCTCCACCAAATTACACTCACAACAACAGATATCAATTACTGTCTATTGATTCAGAGATTGAGGAAAATTTTTTAGACATACGCACACAGAATCTACCTCATACACAAACTCCATACCTACCCAGAGCAAGGAAAAGAAGTCTAAGTATAGAGGAGGGAGAAGTGGCAGAAGACTACAAAAGAGAAAGGAAGGAAAGACAATAAGTACGATAGACGAGAAAAAATTCGGAATTTTTAACCTCTCTCAAAAAGTTTTAACCTCTACCCAGATTCTAGTTTTAAGTAAAGGTCTTAAATATGCTCCCACTAACTCTTTCAAACCCTTTCAAGCATTTCTGGACATAAACAAATTCGTTAGGAAAGCCACTATAAAAAGATTTTTCACTCAACATAATAATGTCTCCACTGTACCAAATCCAGTTCCGCAAATTCAGAATTCAGATACCTCTACCGAATGTCCCCCCACACATACTGTTTTAAAAAATCCCTCTAAATTTTATCCTTCTAATTTCAAATCAGGGCCCATAGAAGTCTTTGAAAAATTGGTCCTAAATGACTTCGAAAAGATCAAACACAAGAAGTATGACTCACAGAACCTTACTCAGAAGGAATGGAGAGCCCTAAAGGAACTCCAAAAAGACGATGAAATTGTTATCAAACCCGCCGACAAAGGTGGAGGCTTAGTCATTTTATCCAAATCCATGTACATAAAAGAAGCCAATCGTCAACTTAACGACTCGGAGATATATAATAAATTATCCTCCGACCCCACCTCCAACATTAAAGAGACTTTAAATGAATTCCTACAAAAAGGATTGGATAAGGGTATTTTAACCAAACAAGAATTTGACTACCTTAATATCCTTTATCCCAAAATTCCAGTAATTTATTTTCTCCCCAAAATACATAAAAATGCAACAGAACCCCCTGGAAGACCCATAGTATCTGGTATCAATTCTGTTTTATCTAATCTTTCCGAATATATTGATATTTTATTACAACCTTTTGTCAAAGAAACTAAGTCATATTTGAAAGATTCTCTTACTCTTTTATCTTTTTTAAGTGATTTTAATTGGTGCCATGATTACATGTTAGTAACTTGTGATGTGCAATCATTGTACACCATAATTCCCCACAATATTGGTTGCCAAGCAGTTGAAAGGATTTTAAGACAAAGTGGTTTAATACCAAATTCTCAAATAGATTTTATTATACAAGGTATCAACATCATACTCACCAACAACTACTTCTGGTTCTTTGATTCATTTTATATACAAAAGAAGGGTACAGCTATGGGAACCAGGTTTGCCCCCAGCTATGCCAACCTCTTCATGGCAGACTGGGAGTCTTCTGCCGTCTGGGGTGATCACGGCTGGCGGGCAATCCTGGTCTCATACTTTCGCTACATTGATGATTTGTTTTTTATTTGGCAAGGCTCTGATACGTCTCTTAAATTGTTTTTAGATCACTTAAACACCAACGATAGAGGTATTGTTCTAACATCAGATTTTAGTAATGTGTCAGTCAACTTTCTAGATTTAAATATTTTTATTCAAGATGGAAGTATTCGAACTAAAACTTTTTTTAAAGAGGTCTGCACCAATACAATAATAGACCAAACAAGCTGTCATTATAAACCTTGGTTGGATGGCATCCCAAAAAGCCAATTTCTCCGCCTCCACCGTAATTGTTCAACAACTGCCGATTTTGATGCTCAGTCTACCTCATTAAAAAATATGTTTTTAGAAAAAAATTATGAAGCAAGTAAACTAAACAAAGCGTTAGAGGTGGTAAAAGAGAAGGAAAGAAAGGAGCTTTTAAAATACAAAGCTAAAAAAGGAGACCTTCCACAACTCCCTATTATTTTAGATTTTAATAATAAAAATAAAATTTAAAAAAAAATCATAAACAAACATTGGCACATTTTGAAACAGGACGACCTTTTAAAGGATCAAGTTCCAGACAAACCCAATGTTATTTTTAGAGGAGCCCCTAATTTCAGATCAATTTTAACTAGAAATTACACTAAAAAAAACGTTCATCATAATGAACATTTTTTATCTAAACCTAAAGGGTTCTTTAAGTGTAATAAATGTATCGTGTGCAAAACCACAAAAGGTACTACAAACTCAAAAACTACTCACTTCTCTTCCACTAGAACAAAAATCTCCTACCCCATTAAAGATTTCATTGGATGTAACACTAAAGGCGTTATATACCTTTTAGAATGCCCATGTGGATTACAATACGTGGGCATGACCAAAAGATGTCTTAAAGTGAGACTGGCAGAACACTGCCGTAACATTAAGAGAGGCTATGATAAACACTCAGTCTCCAAACATTTTATCAGCCACAATAAAGACCCGACTCTTTTAAAAGCAACAGGGATAGAACAAGTTACCCTTCCTTGGAGAGGTGGAGACATCACAAACATTTTAGGAAAAAGGGAAATGTACTGGGTTTTCCAATTGAAAACTCTTGCTCCAGAAGGACTTAACGCCGAATTCGACCTTTTTAACTTCTTATAAAAACTATTTTTATTATTTTCTTCCACCATTAAATACTTTTCAATACTTCAGTCATTTTAATATCTCCACTTTTCCTTTTTGATTTATATGTCCGACTATTTATGTATTTCCTTTTAATTAGCCCTTTATTCACCCTCCTTCTATGTATTAACACATCTTCTATTCATTTTAATCTCTTACTTTCCATTCTTTCCATTTTATTTCTTTTCCACATAGTATGCTTTACATATCCATACATCTCTTTGTTTTATATCTCTATTTTTTTCTCTCCTTTTCTTCTTTCTCCCTTTATATTTATATTTACTTTTATATACATTTTACTCCTTTATATTGTTTATACATTTTATTAGTCTCTTTTAGTCTTTTATTTCCTCCTCTTCTTTTTCTGCAGTCATACTTCTACTTTTCCTGCTGATATCTAGACTCTCTTTATACATATTCTCTGCTTTTATACCACGTTTTTTTTTTTTTTCTTTATTTTCCCCTTATCTGGGTTGTGCCCCGTTAGGCACTACATTTCCCATGGTGCTCGGCGCCTAGACACGTGACCGCGTCGGCGATCACGTGCCTCATACATACACTTGCCGGCACAGGACGGAGACGTGCCTTCTGTAGCCGACCTCCGTCCTGCTACTACATTCCCCATAAGCCTCCTCTCCATCACGTGACCGCGTAGGGTCACGTGCCACTCCTCATCTATCCTATTCCCAATCACGTGACCGCGAGTGATCGCGATCACGTGCTCCTCTTCCTCTTTCCGGTCTCCCTGTACGCTTAGTAGAATACTATATTTCCCAACAAGCATTGGGATACACCATGTGATCGCGGCAGCTCGCGATCACATGACAATCTATTCTATTTTCAAGTACTACCATAAACACTCGTTTTTGAAAAATTTATAAAGTTTTGAGTTGTACTTTTAATCATATATCCATGTTCTTATTATATTTATGTTTTTTAATATTTTTATTATATTCTCACTGTAATGATGACGTCATTTTGGCGCCAAAATTCAAATAACCATGTATCTCCTAAGTTTATATAAACTTCTATGTACCAGGTTAACACCCATTATTGCCAATTGATAAAGCCCTGTGTGGCGAAACGCGTTTTGGCTATTGCTATATATTTTTACTGTATTTTGGCTATTGCTATATATTTTTACTGTATTAATAAAGGAATATTGGCCTTTTTACTATTTATTTGCCATATACCTTTTATTTTATTTTTATTTATTTTTTAACCTGGTTACACGTTACTTTGGAGCAGACCATCGTTCAAAGAATCCTAAGTGGGGATTGTACCACCTACGCCATTAAACTGAGCAGTATACCCTGCTCAGATAAATGTAAGTACGCCTTTTTACTTCTCTGACTTATTTGTTATTATACAGTGAGCACTATATTTGGTTTCTACCTCTCTTTTCATACCGAGGAATCATTCACACCTATATCCCGACAGTGGGGGGTCAACGCCACTGAATGCCAACCACACTAGAGCGAGTACACGCTCTTGGATAGGTGAGTGAAATACCTCCCTTACTTCTTATTTTATCAATTTCATCACAGAATTACACTATTGGAGTTCTCTTTTTCTTCTACTTATATGTTCGACATTGAGTCAAGATTCCCCCAGCTATAGAAGATCTAAACTTCTCATTGATTTCATCATCAAGCCTGCATTATTCTATTGGAACTTACAAGAATCTTACCATACATTGGAACTTACAAGTATTTTACCATATATTGGGACTTTTATGTACATTTTTATCTTTTATTCTCTATTTGCCTTTTTTATATGTGAGTAAATCTATATATATATATTTTTATAATAATTTTTCTATCATTTACTATTTTATTTATATTTATATTTATCCTTTCACTTTTTTAGCGCGACCTATCATTGTGTTTTTTGCCATTTCTTTCTTGAGGACGTTGGAGGGAACCTCATACCCATAGGTTGCAGCTTCACTTACCGCCCTGTATAGCACCAAGCGCTGATCCTAACCCCCTTTTTTAGACAGTCATATATACACACAGAGGCAGACAGTCACACACACACACACACACACAGGCAGACAGTCATACACACACACACGCACACACACAGAGGCAGACAGTCACACACACAGACAGTGTCACACACAGGCAGACAGTCATACATACACACAGTCACATGCACACAGACAGCGTGACACACACACACACAGGCAGACAGTCATACATACACACAGAGGCAGACAGTCACACACACAGACAGTGTCACACACACAGGCAGACAGACAGTCATATATACACACAGAGGCAGACAGTCACACACACACACGCACACACACACACACAGACAGTGTCACACACACACACACACACACACAGGCAGACAGTCATACATACGCACAGAGGCAGACAGTCAGACACACACAAACATGGTCACATACACACAGGCAGACAGTCATACATACACACAGAGGTAGACAGTGTCACACACACAGACACACACACACACACACACAGACAGACAGATTCATACATACACACAGAGGCAGACAGAGTCACACACACACACACACACACACACACACAGGCAGACAGTCATACATACACACAGAGGCAGACAGGCACACACACACAAACATGGTCACACACACACACACAGGCAGACAGTCATACATACACACAGAGGTAGACAGTGTCTCACACACATACACACACACAGACAGACAGTCATACATACACACAGAGGCAGACAGTGTCACACACACACACACACACGCACAGGCAGACAGTCATACATACACACAGAGGCAGACAGGCACACACACACACAGACAGTGTCACACACACAGGCAGACAGACAGTCATACATACACACAGAGGCAGACAGTCACACACACACACAGACAGTCACACACTCACAGGCAGTTACACACAGACACACTGACCTGCTTCTTACCTTCACATCCCTTGGAGCTCCTGGAGGCTGGTTGTTGGGGAAGCAGCGACTCCTTCATGCTTCCAATGCTGGATTAACCAGGCCCCCCGCCGCACGCTAAGCCCCACTGCACGCTAAGCCCCGCCGCATGCTAGTTCCGCCCCCAACGCAAATGTATTATTATTTTTTATGATC
>OW240916.1:81186450-81220658 GCA_933207985.1 Pelobates cultripes | reverse complement strand
AACGTTTTTTTTAGTGTAATTTCTAGTTAAAATTGATCTGAAATTAGGGGCTCCTCTAAAAATAACATTGGGTTTGTCTGGAACTTGATCCTTTAAAAAGTCGTCCTGTTTCAAAATGTGCCAATGTTTGTTTATGATTTTTTTTAAAATTTTATTTTTATTATTAAAATCTAAAATAATAGGGAGTTGTGGAAGGTCTCCTTTTTTAGCTTTGTATTTTAAAAGCTCCTTTCTTTCCTTCTCTTTTACCACCTCTAACGCTTTGTTTAGTTTACTTGCTTCATAATTTTTTTCTAAAAACATATTTTTTTAATGAGGTAGACTGAGCATCAAAATCGGCAGTTGTTGAACAATTACGGTGGAGGCGGAGAAATTGGCTTTTTGGGATGCCATCCAACCAAGGTTTATAATGACAGCTTGTTTGGTCTATTATTGTATTGGTGCAGACCTCTTTAAAAAAAGTTTTAGTTCGAATACTTCCATCTTGAATAAAAATATTTAAATCTAGAAAGTTGACTGACACATTACTAAAATCTGATGTTAGAACAATACCTCTATCGTTGGTGTTTAAGTGATCTAAAAACAATTTAAGAGACGTATCAGAGCCTTGCCAAATAAAAACCAAATCATCAATGTAGCGAAAGTATGAGACCAGGTTTGCCCGCCAGCCGTGATCACCCCAGACGGCAGAAGACTCCCAGTCTGCCATGAAGAGGTTGGCATAGCTGGGGGCAAACCTGGTTCCCATAGCTGTACCCTTCTTTTGTATATAAAATGAATCAAAGAACCAGAAGTAGTTGTTGGTGAGTATGATTTTGATACCTTGTATAATAAAATCTATTTGAGAATTTGGTATTAAACCACTTTGTCTTAAAATCCTTTCAACTGCTTGGCAACCAATATTGTGGGGAATTATGGTGTACAATGATTGCACATCACAAGTTACTAACATGTAATCATGGCACCAATTAAAATCACTTAAAAAAGATAAAAGAGTAAGAGAATCTTTCAAATATGACTTAGTTTCTTTGACAAAAGGTTGTAATAAAATATCAATATATTCGGAAAGATTAGATAAAACAGAATTGATACCAGATACTATGGGTCTTCCAGGGGGTTCTGTTGCATTTTTATGTATTTTGGGGAGAAAATAAATTACTGGAATTTTGGGATAAAGGATATTAAGGTAGTCAAATTCTTGTTTGGTTAAAATACCCTTATCCAATCCTTTTTGTAGGAATTCATTTAAAGTCTCTTTAATGTTGGAGGTGGGGTCGGAGGATAATTTATTATATATCTCCGAGTCGTTAAGTTGACGATTGGCTTCTTTTATGTACATGGATTTGGATAAAATGACTAAGCCTAAGTCATCCAATTATCACACTCACAAACATCACGATTCACCTGATTACCAAAATTTTCCTCACCGTACTACTGCAAATAAATTTAGCTATACCCAACCTTCCACACCTACACCCAGACCGCAGAGGCCCAGATTTGGTCACAAATACTCAGATATTCCTAAGTCTCCACCAAATTACACTCACAACAACAGATATCAATTACTGTCTATTGATTCAGAGATTGAGGAAAATTTTTTAGACATACGCACACAGAATCTACCTCATACACAAACTCCATACCTACCCAGAGCAAGGAAAAGAAGTCTAAGTATAGAGGAGGGAGAAGTGGCAGAAGACTACAAAAGAGAAAGGAAGGAAAGACAATAAGTACGATAGACGAGAAGAAAAAATTCAGAATTTTTAACCTCTCTCAAAAAGTTTTAACCTCTACCCAGATTCTAGTTTTAAGTAAAGGTCTTAAATATGCTCCCACTAACTCTTTCAAACCCTTTCAAGCATTTCTGGACATAAACAAATTCGTTAGGAAAGCCACTATAAAAAGATTTTTCACTCAACATAATAATGTCTCCACTGTACCAAATCCAGTTCCGCAAATTCAGAATTCAGATACCTCTACCGAATGTCCCCCCACACATACTGTTTTAAAAAATCCCTCTAAATTTTATCCTTCTAATTTCAAATCAGGGCCCATAGAAGTCTTTGAAAAATTGGTCCTAAATGACTTCGAAAAGATCAAACACAAGAAGTATGACTCACAGAACCTTACTCAGAAGGAATGGAGAGCCCTAAAGGAACTCCAAAAAGACGATGAAATTGTTATCAAACCCGCCGACAAAGGTGGAGGCTTAGTCATTTTATCCAAATCCATGTACATAAAAGAAGCCAATCGTCAACTTAACGACCCGGAGATATATAATAAATTATCCTCCGACCCCACCTCCAACATTAAAGAGACTTTAAATGAATTCCTACAAAAAGGATTGGATAAGGGTATTTTAACCAAACAAGAATTTGACTACCTTAATATCCTTTATCCCAAAATTCCAGTAATTTATTTTCTCCCCAAAATACATAAAAATGCAACAGAACCCCCTGGAAGACCCATAGTATCTGGTATCAATTCTGTTTTATCTAATCTTTCCGAATATATTGATATTTTATTACAACCTTTTGTCAAAGAAACTAAGTCATATTTGAAAGATTCTCTTACTCTTTTATCTTTTTTAAGTGATTTTAATTGGTGCCATGATTACATGTTAGTAACTTGTGATGTGCAATCATTGTACACCATAATTCCCCACAATATTGGTTGCCAAGCAGTTGAAAGGATTTTAAGACAAAGTGGTTTAATACCAAATTCTCAAATAGATTTTATTATACAAGGTATCAAAATCATACTCACCAACAACTACTTCTGGTTCTTTGATTCATTTTATATACAAAAGAAGGGTACAGCTATGGGAACCAGGTTTGCCCCCAGCTATGCCAACCTCTTCATGGCAGACTGGGAGTCTTCTGCCGTCTGGGGTGATCACGGCTGGCGGGCAAACCTGGTCTCATACTTTCGCTACATTGATGATTTGTTTTTTATTTGGCAAGGCTCTGATACGTCTCTTAAATTGTTTTTAGATCACTTAAACACCAACGATAGAGGTATTGTTCTAACATCAGATTTTAGTAATGTGTCAGTCAACTTTCTAGATTTAAATATTTTTATTCAAGATGGAAGTATTCGAACTAAAACTTTTTTTAAAGAGGTCTGCACCAATACAATAATAGACCAAACAAGCTGTCATTATAAACCTTGGTTGGATGGCATCCCAAAAAGCCAATTTCTCCGCCTCCACCGTAATTGTTCAACAACTGCCGATTTTGATGCTCAGTCTACCTCATTAAAAAATATGTTTTTAGAAAAAAATTATGAAGCAAGTAAACTAAACAAAGCGTTAGAGGTGGTAAAAGAGAAGGAAAGAAAGGAGCTTTTAAAATACAAAGCTAAAAAAGGAGACCTTCCACAACTCCCTATTATTTTAGATTTTAATAATAAAAATAAAATTTTAAAAAAAATCATAAACAAACATTGGCACATTTTGAAACAGGACGACCTTTTAAAGGATCAAGTTCCAGACAAACCCAATGTTATTTTTAGAGGAGCCCCTAATTTCAGATCAATTTTAACTAGAAATTACACTAAAAAAAACGTTCATCATAATGAACATTTTTTATCTAAACCTAAAGGGTTCTTTAAGTGTAATAAATGTATCGTGTGCAGAACCACAAAAGGTACTACAAACTCAAAAACTACTCACTTCTCTTCCACTAGAACAAAAATCTCCTACCCCATTAAAGATTTCATTGGATGTAACACTAAAGGCGTTATATACCTTTTAGAATGCCCATGTGGATTACAATACGTGGGCATGACCAAAAGATGTCTTAAAGTGAGACTGGCAGAACACTGCCGTAACATTAAGAGAGGCTATGATAAACACTCAGTCTCCAAACATTTTATCAGCCACAATAAAGACCCGACTCTTTTAAAAGCAACAGGGATAGAACAAGTTACCCTTCCTTGGAGAGGTGGAGACATCACAAACATTTTAGGAAAAAGGGAAATGTACTGGGTTTTCCAATTGAAAACTCTTGCTCCAGAAGGACTTAACGCCGAATTCGACCTTTTTAACTTCTTATAAAAACTATTTTTATTATTTTCTTCCACCATTAAATACTTTTCAATACTTCAGTCATTTTAATATCTCCACTTTTCCTTTTTGATTTATATGTCCGACTATTTATGTATTTCCTTTTAATTAGCCCTTTATTCACCCTCCTTCTATGTATTAACACATCTTCTATTCATTTTAATCTCTTACTTTCCATTCTTTCCATTTTATTTCTTTTCCACATAGTATGCTTTACATATCCATACATCTCTTTGTTTTATATCTCTATTTTTTTCTCTCCTTTTCTTCTTTCTCCCTTTATATTTATATTTACTTTTATATACATTTTACTCCTATATTGTTTATACATTTTATTAGTCTCTTTTAGTCTTTTATTTCCTCCTCTTCTTTTTCTGCAGTCATACTTCTACTTTTCCTGCTGATATCTAGACTCTCTTTATACATATTCTCTGCTTTTATACCACGTTTTTTTTTTTTTTTTATTTTCCCCTTATCTGGGTTGTGCCCCGTTAGGCACTACATTTCCCATGGTGCTCGGCGCCTAGACACGTGACCGCGTCGGCGATCACGTGCCTCATACATACACTTGCCGGCACAGGACGGAGACGTGCCTTCTGTAGCCGACCTCCGTCCTGCTACTACATTCCCCATAAGCCTCCTCTCCATCACGTGACCGCGTAGGGTCACGTGCCACTCCTCATCTATCCTATTCCCAATCACGTGACCGCGAGTGATCGCGATCACGTGCTCCTCTTCCTCTTTCCGGTCTCCCTGTACGCTTAGTAGAATACTATATTTCCCAACAAGCATTGGGATACACCATGTGATCGCGGCAGCTCGCGATCACATGACAATCTATTCTATTTTCAAGTACTACCATAAACACTCGTTTTTGAAAAATTTATAAAGTTTTGAGTTGTACTTTTAATCATATATCCATGTTCTTATTATATTTATGTTTTTTAATATTTTTATTATATTCTCACTGTAATGATGACGTAATTTTGGCGCCAAAATTCAAATAACCATGTATCTCCTAAGTTTATATAAACTTCTATGTACCAGGTTAACACCCATTATTGCCAATTGATAAAGCCCTGTGTGGCGAAACGCGTTTTGGCTATTGCTATATATTTTTACTGTATTAATAAAGGAATATTGGCCTTTTTACTATTTATTTGCCATATACCTTTTATTTTATTTTTATTTATTTTTTAACCTGGTTACACGTTACTTTGGAGCAGACCATCGTTCAAAGAATCCTAAGTGGGGATTGTACCACCTACGCCATTAAACTGAGCAGTATACCCTGCTCAGATAAATGTAAGTACGCCTTTTACTTCTCTGACTTACTTGTTATTATACAGTGAGCACTATATTTGGTTTCTACCTCTCTTTTCATACCGAGGAATCATTCACACCTATATCCCGACAGTGGGGGGTCAACGCCACTGAATGCCAACTACACTAGAGCGAGTACACGCTCTTGGATAGGTGAGTGAAATACCTCCCTTACTTCTTATTTTATCAATTTCATCACAGAATTACACTATTGGAGTTCTCTTTTTCTTCTACTTATATGTTCGACATTGAGTCAAGATTCCCCCAGCTATAGAAGATCTAAACTTCTCATTGATTTCATCATCAAGCCTGCATTATTCTATTGGAACTTACAAGAATCTTACCATACATTGGAACTTACAAGTATTTTACCATATATTGGGACCTTTATGTACATTTTTATCTTTTATTCTCTATTTGCCTTTTTTATATGTGAGTAAATCTATATATATATATTTTTATAATTTTTCTATCATTTACTATTTTATTTATATTTATATTTATCCTTTCACTTTTTTAGCGCGACCTATCATTGTGTTTTTTGCCATTTGCTATTGATTGTTGGTTAATTAGCTATTGTTTGCAAATAAGCATAGGCCCACCCAGGTGTTAAACATTCCTAGTGGGGGGTGATTTTAGGAGTTATATAAGGGTTGTGGTCATTAGCTTGGCTAATATAGCTTGGTTGCCTCCTCTTCCAGCATGTTACATCATCCCACCCCCGTCAATCCCAATCAGGAGTGCAGCCATACACGGGTGTCCTTTTAGTCATCTAGAGAGATTTAGCAAACAGAGGCGTTCACGCAATTCAGGTTGGACGTTTTTGTGAGGTATCGCTCAATATCTGGAGGGTGGCGCAAGCCTGTGCAGAGCATGTGGTTGTGCCAGAGTACCAAGAGTCTCAGACCTGGTGCCATTAGCAGCTTTCCCTGGGTGCCCCTGGTTCGGCACTTTTCCTTTATTCGAATGGAACCGAACACTAGCTCATTGGCCACCGTTCGCATGAACCAAACCCACGATTGGTCCTCAGTGGTACTTATCCGTGAGTGCTGTGGAACTGATTTTGGCATAAGGACTTTGTGGGTCCCCGGTCACCTCAGCGGTACTTAGCCGCGAATGTTAAGGAACTGTTTTCGGCATGAGGTAACCATGCGGTTCCTGGACAACTTGGTGCGGGGTTTTGAACCATAGAAACATAGAAACATAGAATGTGACGGCAGATAAGAACCATTCGGCCCATCTAGTCTGCCCAATTTTCTAAATACTTTCATTAGTCCCTAGCCTTATCTTATAGTTGGGATAGCCTTATGCCTATCCCACGCATGCTTAAACTCCTTTACTGTGTTAACCTCTACCACTTCAGCTGGAAGGCTATTCCATGCATCCACTACCCTCTCAGTAAAGTAATACTTCCTGATATTATTTTTAAACCTTTCTAATTTAAGACTATGTCCTCTTGTTGTGGTAGTTTTTCTTCTTTTAAATATAGTCTCCTCCTTTACTGTGTTGATTCCCTTTATATATTTAAATGTTTCTATCATATCCCCCCCTGTCTCGTCTTTCCTCCAAACTATACATGTTAAGATCCTTTAACCTTTTCTGGTAAGTTTTATCCCGCAATCCATGAACCAGTTTAGTAGCCCTTCTCTGAACCCTCTCTAAGGTATCAATATCCTTCTGAAGATACGGTCTCCAGTACTGTGTACAATACTCCCAAGTGAGGTCTCACCAGTGTTCTGTACAATGGCATGAGCACTTCCCTCTTTCTACTGCTAATACCTCTCCCTATACAACCAAGCATTCTGCTAGCATTTCCTGCTGCTCTATTACATTGTCTGCCTACCTTTAAGTCATCAAAAATAATCACCCCTAAATCCCTTTCCTCATATGTTGAGGTTAGAACTCTATCAAATATTCTGTACTCTGCCCTTGGGTTTTTACGTCCAAGATGCATTATCTTGCACTTATCCACATTAAATGTCAGTTTGCAACCCGCCAGGAGAACACTTTTTGGAGGGAAGGTGTCTGAGACTAAGGGGAACAAACGCTACTTATGAGCCAGGCGGAGCAACTTGTATTGCGGTCGCAGAAGCTATCAAAAGTTGACCGGCAAAAGCACCAACGTCCTGGATCTATTTTGGGCATAGGACCACATCTGCAGCCAGTCAAAACTTTAACATGGTGGCACTTCCCCTACACTGCATGGATCTGAGCACTATTTGGAGAACTGGGGATGAGATAATTGGGGATGTATGTTATGTGGGGTTACTGTATATTTTTATGATGTTTTGGGGTATTTTTATGTTTTTGGATTTGCTTGTCTGTTCCTGGGAGATAATTAGCTTACCAGTCTGTAACGCAATTATCTCCCAGGCACAGAGATCTTTGGGAGGTGCTTGCATTTTATTGTGTATAAAAGTGTATAAAAGCAGGCAACCTGGCCATAATAAACCAGTTCCTTTTGACCCCTGTTTGGGTGGATCAGCTATACTCCCTGCAAGTCTCGCAAGAGCCGCGGGGTCAGAGCATTGCCATGGGTTACTGTGGCAACGCTCCGCGCGGCAGTCACATCGCGAAAATTACAGTGGAGCTGACCGGACCGGAGAAGAAAGAAGGGAGCTGACAGGAGCTGCAGGAAAGGTAAGTAAATGCTTCATGCCAGCCCCCTCCTACACAGTGCACACCACTGGACCACCAGGAAATGAGAGCCCCCCTCCCTGGCCAGCTAACAAGCAGGGAGGGGGGACGAAAAAAAATAACAAAAATTTAAATAAAATAAAAATATTAATAATATAAAAAACATATTAAAATAATAATAATAATAATATAAAAAAAATAATAAAAATGCCAACCCCCCACCAAGGCTCTGCATCACATACGCATACACACACACTGCACTGATATACACACAAACTGCATTCATACACACACACTGCACTCATTCATACACACTGCATTCATACACACTGCATTCATACACACACACTGCACTCTCACACACACACACACACACACACACACTGCATTCACACACACACACTGCATTCATACACACACTGCACTCATACACACACACTGCACTCATACACACTGCACTCATACACACACACACACTGCATTCATACACACACTGCACTCACACACACACACACACTGCACTCATGCACTCATACACACACACACACTGCACTCATACACACTGCATTCATACACACTGCATTCATACACACACACTGCATTCATACACACACACACAGCATTCATTATATACACACACTGTAAATAAATATTCAATTAATATAATTTTTGGGGGATCTAATTTTTTTTAGAAATTTACCAGTAGCTGCTGCATTTCCCACCCTAGTCTTATACTCGAGTCAATAAGTTTTCCCAGTTTTTTGGGGTACAATTAGGGTCTCGATATTCGGGTCGACTTATACTCGAGTATATACGGTAATCCACAGGAAGCCTGCATCTTTTAGTGAATTATTGCACTCACTTTTTTTAATCTTTATCTGATGTATGCAAAAATAATGAATAATGAACTGATTACAAATGAGGTTTGTTGATAAAATAAATAGTTTATCCTAAAAACTGACACTGGAACAACTTACTCTAGAACTCTGAATAAAAAATCAATTACAGCAAGAATGATTTTATATCCTTTGTCAAGATTTCCAGAAATAACAGGCGGACATTTTCAACTACAGTAAATATATCACCTTCAATATTTGTGTCACATAATGTGGTTATTTCCTCAACCGTGTGACTCCTAGAAATTGTTTAAATGGTACCCACAATTCCACCAATCACTCATTATAGTTTTTAGTTTTTTTTTAAAGGATATTTGCATATGAGCACAGATTAATTCATTTGTAATGTCAGATTATTAAACAGATTTGGAGAGAAGAATTGAACCTACAGAGTTGGAGTAGTTGGAGAGAAGAATTGAACCTTGTGAACTGATATTTAGTAGCATGTCTGAGCAGGCGGCATTACTAGGTCCTAGAAACACATGGGCCTCGAGTCCAAAGCAGAACTCAATAACCCCTACTCTAACCGATGGGGATATGTCATGACATACCGCTGATCTCGATGTTATGTCTCCTCCTCTCTATTTCTCTTAGGTCTCCATGGACAGCATGCTGCTTAGGTTCTGCAGGGTGCTAATGAAAGCATAGCCATAAACAAGCCCATACTGCACAGACAGATATTTAGCGTAATTAGACCATGCTACCAACTAATAGAGGGTTGTGCAGTACAGTTTTATTTCAAAGTAGCCTCTCCTGACAGTTACTTTGCAGGAAACTATATTAGTGATCTTTGGGTTTTTTTTTATCTGGTGGCTGCTTTGAGTAAAATAAATTATTATAAATAATAAGTAAAATAATAAATACTAAAACTGTAAAAAAAAGTTTTAATTATCCTCTTCACTCCACTACCTGTAGAGGTCCTGATAAAAAATATCACAATTTGTCACAAACATAACAATAGATGATCAGGTCATGTACCCAGCCAAATATGTATGTTACTTTTATGTCTGTTAGCTCATAGAAGCTCAAGGAAGCAGGAAGAAATCTCCCTGGCTGTTTGATTGAGAGCCAGGGGGGTGTTCCATTAAATCGGCACTTGTATAAACTGCTTTTTAAGTGGGATACTCTACACCCATAAAGTACTTCACAAGAGTGCTTACTTACTTCAGTGAGCTGAAGTGCTTTATGGGCGTGGAGTGGTCCTTTTAGCAAAATCCTCTTCTTCTGAACAAAGCACAGGATTGCAGGCATCAGGTGATTGATTTACCAAAAAACAAAGTCCACCTTGACTAGTTATGAAAACATATCCTCGTTGTTCACGATGATATTGTTCTGAAACTTCTGTTAGAGATAATAACATATGGAAGGCAAGTATACATTTAGCTCAGTATAATTCAAGGAAATACCAGAAATTGATCCTGTTTTGGATTTAGGGGTGGCATAGTACAAGACCTTTTTTTCAGTGAATTCCAGCTAATGTTAACAAAGCACTCCAAACTCAGAAATCAAGCCCCATCATAGTAGCATAGAAATAATTTTATCTTTGTTCAGTTTTGTCTATACATGTGATATGGAGGCAGTATAGACAGCTACTACATAGAATGGATATTAGATGTGTGCATTCCATTTGAGATTCATTTGTCAAACTTTTGGGCTATCAGCAATTTGAGCAACTCCAAAATGCTGTATGGACACATCATACAGCAAACTAAGCTTGCAATGGTCAATTGTTTTGTGATTCGAGGATGGAAAACTGCCACTGATCCTCATGTGCCCCACCTAAGGACATTAGGTGGGGGCAGAAATGAAATAAAAAACTGGTGCTTTATGAATCATCTGAATCCTGTACTTGGTATAGGATTTGGATGCTAGAGCACAGATTTTAATCCAGACACTGAATGCATGCAAGCAATTGCTTCAAATCCATTTGTAAGCAACTAAATTCCAACTGGAATTCAAACTTGAATGTGTTTAATAGATCTGTGAATTGCCAATGTGGTTGAAATTGAATGACTTGCACAGGATTTTGTCCAGTCAGACAATATCTGGTGTTAAGTGAAAAACCCTGTAAGTTATACTCTCTAATTCAAGATTAGTACCATGACTTAAACGTCATACTGAATGCTGAGAAAGCTCTCTGCTGACCCAAGGCTCATTTCTTCAATGTACTCCATCCCATCATACATATGAAGCCTGGTGTGCGTGTGTTTTTGGATGGGTGTGACTAGTTTGGGGTATGTGATTGGATGGATTAATTTGAGTAGTTTGGGATATGACTGTATGGTGATATGACTAGGTCGATGGTTGGACAGCAATAGGTGCAAGGTGGGTGTTTTATGTGACTTTATGTGGCTAAGTGTATAAATGTGACAGGGGGAATGGGTATGACTGTGAGGGAAAATGGTACTATCAGTCTGGGTGGATAGGGAATATGATCAGTTCAGGGTATGTGTATGACTGAATGGTAACATGCATGTAATAGCATATTTGTGTGGAGTGTTAGTGAGTGCATGTGAATGATGGGTGTATGTGTAGAGTGCTAGTGTCTAAGCTTAGTGGTGTGTTTTTATAGAATGTCAGTGTGTACATGAAGGGGCATATTTGTATGACATTTTAGTGTGCATATGCAGGCATTTAGTGTGCATGTATCCCATGCCCATCTGCCCCTTTTTATCTTTTCATGCCTCTCTATTAATTTATCCCCCCCTCACATTGTTTTTGCCTCTACCTTTTCCAAATTATTCCCCTCTCCCCGTAACTCTCCCTTTTTCCAAATGCTCCCTCTTCTTATTCCCCCTTCCTTTACTTGTTACTCTCTTCTTCCCCCGATTTCTCCCTTGTGCCCTTCTTCTTTCCCTTCACTTGTTCCTCTCTCCCCGCCCATTTCTTACTTGTTACCCTCTTCTTTGTCCCCTTCTATCACTTAAACACCACTTCTCTCCTCCTTAAATCACCCATTCCACTCTATGTTGCTTCCAACTATCAAGGAGAAAGAGCTATTATTATTCTTCGAGCAATCCTTGTGTACCACCAAGGATACAGGGTTTCAGCAGTGCTGCCTCTCTCCCATGAACCGCCATGAGGCCATTATGGAAAATTTGGCCATGACTAACACAGTGGGCCTTAGTAACATCTGACTAATATAGGAATAATGAAGTGGTCTGTGTTCCATGTTGTCCCCCTCCCCCTTTTATCCCTACAGGTGAAAACATTGCTGTTATGTTTTCATTGCAGGGTTTAAATGACTCAATGTCACTCAGACAGCCACTAGAGACGCTTCTGATAAATTAGCGCAACACTCAGATCTGATTGGCTGCATATGCACACAAGCCTCCCAATGCTTTCCTATGCGAAAGCATTGGATTGGCTGAGATCAGCGATCTTGATGATCTCAACCAAGGAGACGGAGCTTCTTCATGAAGACCGCACTGCGAGAGACAAAAGGTAAGTAAAATTTAATTTTTTACTCCCTGCAGATAGGGGCTGTGGATCTAAATGGCCAAAAAGGGCCCTATAGCTTTAGGAATACACATTTGTCCAAATTAATTAAACATCACACTGTGCACAGCTGTAACAGACTGGCCTGATATAATGATTTACTCATACTATTATACTCATAACTACATTTACATACTACTTAATGAATTACTAGTTGTTGTGCTAACATTTCTGAATTGACCCCTAACAAGCTTCCCCATTCCTAATATTATATATTTATCCACATTTCTCTACAGATCCTGCTGTAATATCCCCACAAGACCCAACCCTAATGATAGGATCATCATTAACTGCAGCTTGCTCAGTGGACTCTGACCAAAGCCTGAAAGTAGACGACCTATTCTGGACCCTTAATGGGAAGAGGTTACCATCAGAGCTATATGCGATAATCAACGGCACAGCTATGAGCGTGGCCTTGAATAACTTGAATGGATCCAAGCAGCAATCAGGAGATAACCTGGTGTGTCACGGCAAAGACGGGAGAATCCTGGCGGGCTCATGTCTTTATGTTGGATGTATGTCTTTGATTCTCAGGCTTAGAAAACAGGCATGTTTACCTGCTTAGATGTCCCATGAAGTATCTCCAGAGGCCTGGCACTTTGGAGCTTCAAGACAAACTCTCAGAGGGTCCATTCAGCACTCTGGAAAAACTGCTATAGACTTCCAGAAAGCTGGTTATAAAGGGCAATCCAGCAAAATATTTCTGCTGACTATTCTCCTGACTACATGAGATCCATAGAAAGCAGGCCTCTTTACTCTAAGTAATATCTGCCAGCAATATGTATTATCCTGAATTTGTATCCAGACAGCCAGCATTCTGGAAACGATAGCATAGACCTCCAGATGTTCATCAAGCAGGCACTTGAACTTTATCGCATGTCATGACGATCCTTAATTTCTTTGGGAGTTTTCAGAGGGTACCTGGCACCATTTCAAAGGCAGCAGTAAACTCCAATCAGTGTGTTAACTTCTTAGACAAAGCTGCCTGTAAAGGATTACAATGTGTTTGAAAATATTTTTATAAAACAATCAGTCTAGTATGGACAGATGTGTGATTTCACTTTTTTTCAATATAAAAAGACTTTGATTGATACGGTACAGTGTTACTGAATTTTACCAAGTACCCCTAATCTCTATGTTTTTTTTACATAATTCAGTAATATACATTTTATCAGGTATTTAAAGATCCTTCTGGCCATGTCACAAATATCTCATATGTGTCCCATAGATTATAAAACATTCCTTTTAGTATCTGTAAATGTTGAGATGATATCGTATAATTTGCAAATCTTGTTGAGCCTTTAAAAGCAACTTACATGACCTTGAAAACTTGAGGAGGAAACCAATCTCATCATCAGAAAGTTAGCAATTGGTCCCTATACCTCAAAAACCCATGATCAGATAATGTAGTAATAGCATAGGCTTGTTTGCATAGAATTTCAATTTGTTTTGCTGTATTGCTTCATGTGCCAGTGAAGACATTTTAATGGCTTTCCCGAAGTTCTTTTGTTTGACTAAGCGCAGAGGGTTTAGCCATTAAGCCAATTACTTCGGTAAGTAACGATGGCAAGGTTATTACATTGGATTATTTACTATAGTAAAAGATTCTTTTTTGACTTTCCATTAGCAACCACATGTAAAATAAACAATATGTTACAGAGTGGGGAATATTTATTTTAGAAAACATGGCTGAAGGAACGTCTTACAGCTGCAAGGAAGTATAGATCTGATTTTAGCGTTTAGCACCAGTCGCAAAATTTGCACTGGTGAAACTATACTAGTCCTATGGGAAAATTAATTTTGGAATGCCTCTGTTTGTAACGTAAGGTGTTACACAGCTGTAAAATCTGTTAACAAAGTCTAAGAATTGGGAAATTAATCTAATGTAATTAATAACAGGACAAACATTCTCTCAAGAGCCCTTGAAAGAAAGCCATAGTTAGCACTCAAGTTTCTCCAACATGGGAAAATGTTTTGTAACATGTAGAAAGATGTATATGTTACATATGTAAAAATGTCGATGTTACCATATTGAAAGTATTTAAAAATGTGCTTTCAGCATGCAGACAAAATCATTTTTAATTACATGTATTCTTTTAAACAAAATAAGACATTGACGTAAGAAAACATCACTAATTAAAAATATACATTTTAGGAAAAAAAATCATAAGATTATATTGTACATCTTTCACTGTGCAATTGTCAAAAATAATGAAACTAAATAAAAACCAAAATGACAACATCTGATACAGTATATAATTGTAGAAAAGTAATCCAGGCACTCCAAAATGTTCCAAAAGATAGGCAGTTTTATTGGACCCAAGAACCAAAATACAACGTTTCGACCCCTTAGGGCCTCTGTCAAGCGGATTACTTTTCTACAATGATATGATATATCTGGTCCCTTTGGTACTGGGACTGATCCAAGAGCACCCTAGGATTCCAGGGCGAAGGGTTGAGTGCGGTTCCACAACCTGTTTATGAACATCTGATACAGTGTCTGTTTAGACACTGTAATAGTTTAGAGTTCTTGTGAGTTCTAAAACTGCATAGCAGTGGAATTTAACATAATTTTAATGAAAAAATGCAAAGCAATTGATGCTATATAAAATAATAATATATTTACAGCTTTTATATACATATACATACCCTTTTCTCTGTGACTAAAAATTCATCATGCAAAACCTCAGATTTTAATGGATTTAGTAGCGAATATATATTATTATTACCCAACTCAATGGTACTGATTTGTTTCCTTTGAAGAATGATATACAAAATTGACTGCCAAGAATAAAATTTGTGATAAAAACATAGAAGGTGACGGCAGAAAATAATCGGTTGTTCCATCTAATCTTTCATTAGTCCCTGGCATTATCTTAAACGGACACTGTAGGCACCCAGACCACTTCAGCTCATTGAAGTGCATTTGGGTTCACACTCCCATCACCTTTAACCATAAAGTGGTAATTATTGCAGTTTTGATAAACTGTAATAATTATCTGCTAGGGTTTATTCCAGTCACTAAAGGGACTTCCGGATGCTTAGACGACTTTTGGTCGCCTAAACAATGCTGGACGTCGTTACGCTATGCATGAGAACTTTCAGCGTCCCCGGGATCCCCATAGGAAAGCATTGGATAATGGCTCAGCCCCGCCCATGCTCCTCCCCCTCAATGGCTGCGCGGGGACGAGGTGAGCGGACCTGAGCCAGCGCCAAGGGACATCGGCGCTGGACCCAGGTAAGTGATAGAAGGGGTTATTAACCCATTCTGCACCCCGGGAGAGGGAGGCTTGACAAAGGGGGAATCTATAGTGCCAGGAAAACAAGTTTGTTTTCTTGGTACTATAGTTTCCCTTTAATTCTAGGATAGCCTTATGCCTATCCCACGTATGCATAAACTCCCTCACTGTGTTATCCTCTACCACTTTAGCTGGAAGGCTATTCCATGCATTCACTTCCCTCTCTGTAAAGTAATAGATGGATTCAGAACATTAACCAAATGAGCTATAGCACAGTTTTCTTTTCTGTTGCTTTACGTTTACGGTTATCAAGCAGGGTCTGCACTCTGGTTATTGTGAAAGACCTTATATTGTCAAACCAAAGAACCTTACAACAGTATATGAACAGAAAAAAATGATATTTATAAAGGGACACTATAGTCACCAAAATAACTTTAGCTTAATAAAGTAGTTAGGGTGTATAGGTCATGCCCCTTCAGTCTCACTTCTTAATTCTCTGGCACTTTGGAGTTAAATCACTTTTTTTTGTCCACACAGCCCTAGTCACACCTCCCCTGTAAGTGATTGACACAGCCTGCATGAAAAAAACAGGGTTTTATTTTTAGTCAAGATGCTTTAGAAGTTTTTATGAATTAAACTTTAATCACACATTGGAGACTACTGTAGGTTTAGCAAGCTATTAGCAGAGCAGGAGAAAATATATTCTTAATTAAACAAAATGTGCAATAAAGGACATTTAAACATTAGATCTTTCTTTACAGGAAGTGTTTAGAAAGGCTGTACAAGTTACATACAGGGAGCTGTGACTAAGGCTGCATAAACAAAGGGATTTAACTCCTAAATTGCATGTATTTGAGCAGTGAGACTGCAGGGGTATGGTACACTTAAAATCTGCTTAATTAAGCTAAAGTTGTTTTGGTGACTAAAGTGTCCCATTATTGTATTCTAAATGCATGTTAGGCATTGGTTACATTTCAAATAGATTATTAGACTCTCATTCTATCGAGCGATTTACTTTATTTATAATAAAATCATCTATCTCAGGTCAGTAGGTTAAATGTCAGCTAGATCAGCACTGAGGCATCATACACATGCTATGAACAGACCCTTGGGATACTATTAATCTCATTCATGAACTGGAGATTCAGGACATGCATCGGTATCTCTGTACAGCTCACCTTATCAACGCAGATGAAACTAAATAATGTGCAGGAATATAACTTCGTCAGAATGCTATGACAGGGGATTAATATTTGATCTACAGTCATTAAGTAATCCTAGGACACAAGAAACCTTTCATCGGGCATGTACATCAGAATATTTTTATTCCACAGAATGTGTGCACATGAGATTTTCCATATTATGTTAGCAAAATCAACTTGTTTAACATAACATTGTTACCGTGGTTGATGGACTATTCTACAAGTTTCAGCTGTTCAGTGCTTGTCAATACATTTCCTATGTATTTTACCTGGGGCCACCTTCTTGGAGAATATAAGAAGGATACTTGTTATTAATTTATCCATTTCCATCCACAGCCATACATTTTGTTTGGCAGACACTGAAGATAACATACAGATTACAGCATTGATTTAAGTTGGCCCTGAATTCCCAAGTTGATAAAGACTTTCCAAATGTAAAAAATATGTTCATTACATTGGAAATCTTTATAGAAATTGTTTATTATTGGTAGTTCTACTGAGTCCATCATGATACAGGTATATTAGTGGTGGGGTGCCTGGGAATTATGTATTTTATATTATCTCTACATTGGTGGAAACCATCACATGACTGTAGGTCATATCATTAAATATTACTTATTAATGATCTATGGCTATTTATAAATATGCATGAATAGTTGGACCGTTTCAAACATGCCATATTTAAAATGGTATGGAATGCTGGGACTTGTAGTTGCTGTAAATTGTAGATTATACTAGCTTTAGTGTAACTATAATCTTAATTTTATTAATGACAGGAGGCGACTATTTGCTTAAGTCTCTCTTTACTAGAACTCCACAGCAGCACATTAACATAGAGAGAAAAACACCAGAGACAAAAAAAATCAGGAATCCATAAAAGGCTTCTTCCAACCAACTAATTCCTCTTTCACGCTACGACAAAATAAAGTACACGAACGATACACCACAAATGCAATAACAAGAGAAACAACATAAGATAACGATGAATGCCATCCGAAATTGGAAACGTGGAACCAGTGGATGAAGCCTTGACCTTTATCCTGTAGAGTAGTCGGATCTAAGAACTGGAGCCCAACCATTAAACTGAAACGAGATAAACAGAGTCGAAAACACTGATTAGCGAATGAAATGTACTGAGAAAAACATGAATCCCCATTGTCAATACTGACAATATAACATCCCAGATACTGAGAAAACATGAATCCCCATCATAACATACTGATGGTACCATATCCCAGATAAACCCCAACTCGCCCAGATTAACAAATTTAGCCCAGGAGACCAGGAATAAACAAAAGTCAGTCAAACCAACCAACAAACCAGGGAAGGGAGAAACTGCGAGGGAAATATTCGCCTCCTGTCATTAATAAAATTAAGATTATAGTTACACTAAAGCTAGTATAATCTACAATTTTATAACATGACAGGAGGCTTCATATTTGCTGTTTTAACGCTCGGACAGCAAAGCCCAAAGAAACACGATCCGCCGTACCAACCTAACTTAGCGAAGATAGTTCCCGTAACTGTCAGGAAAGTGTACAATGTCCTGGAGAAAAACGGCCGCCATGACGGCGCCTGAAGTCGCAGAGTATCGACTGAAATGAATTGAAAGACCTATACGCCCCGCCAATGCCAACAACCAACGGGCGGTACATGCAGTGCGAAGAAAAGGAAAAGAGCCGTCTAAATGGTGGCGTCGACCGCAACATAAAGAGGGGCCCGCAACCAAGACAAGAGTATAACCCTCTGGTCCGACTAGAGCCAATAGACAACTAAGGTCCGAACATCCGAACCCATCTGAAAGAAGAAAAAATGGTATGATGAGTCTGAGATGGACAAAAAAAACAACGAAAAATGCTGATTGAGGCATGCCAAACAACACGTGCACCCCTTGGGGAAATGAATACCCATCCTCGGGAATCAAGAGGACTCACACCCCTAAGAACCCACACGTCTAGCTCGAAGGGAGATACCAACAGAGCGAGGCCCGCCGTACACCCTACCTAATCTAAGTGATACGACAGTCCCCGGTCAATAAAACGACCAAACAATAATCGAACCCTGTAACAGTGTTTGCAAAATTTCTGTTAATCTGTACCAGACCCAACTCCGTCAGGGTCGCCATGCAGGCAAACGTCTTATGGTCCCTGAGATCAAGTGGGACAGGTCCAGGGAATCCAGGCACTAGTCTCGACTCGGCCGAAGCGGAGGTCATAAAACCAAGGTACCAGCAGACCGAGACACTTGTAGTAAGGTCCTGGAAACGACAATGGAGGGGCCTCTTCAACGTCTCCATGTCGAACACCCCTTGAGGGAAACATCCATCACTGAGCAAACTGTTCGGATAGACCGTCCTGCAAAGCGTCCTCATGGAAAAAATGAGAAGGAACTCTTCTGATAGTTCTGATATGCCCGAACATCCTAAATTCATCCAAACCTGCCAGCCAGGCTGTATTGATGCCCCAGGCCCAAGGTTATCTTGCCAGGGAGAAACTTGAGCCCGCCTTACCAGGAATGGGCCCCGCGGTCCTGGAAGTTCCCTGAAGACCGCGTCTAATTCAAAGTAACTAATGGCTATACCTTCAAGCGTAGTCTCGTGCGGGCTCCAAAAGCCTCAGATCCTTTGATCCCAAGCACCTCCAGCGGTCCGAATTGACTAAGATAGGGTCTCCTGCAATCCCCAGGTTCGGGGTCCAGTCTGTTATGTCATCCGAAGGTGGAGGCAACTGTGACATTCCGGGCCCAGGGTCCAATCCCTTATAACAGGCATGGGTCGGAGCTTTAGATATGTCTCTGTAACGTTTTTTCATATGAAAACTGGGACCCAATATTCTTCCCCGTATGTCCCGTAGGACAACCCACTCGTGTGGGAAAGAACCCTTGGCTTGTCAGTGCAGACTGAAAAGTAGAGTACAGGCACCGCAGCGGGCGTACTCCGGATCTCCTTTATACTAGACAGGTGTTGCCACCAGGACAGCAGTAGCACCCCATCGGGGTCTATATCTGGGTACGAGGCTATTTTGTTTGGGAGCCCGGCTGGGTATACCACTCCAAGTATCTTGCGGGCTTCTCAAGTCATCGATCTACGGTCCCAGCAACGAACCGATGGTGCTAGGTGCCCGGGCCAAGACCCTTTCCGAAGAAATGAGCAATTGGTCGAGGGTCGCACAGGGGTTCGTTCAGGGCGACCCACGAGACAACCTCTTCTTCCACAGTCGTCGGAGCCCCTGTAGTGGGCTTGTTCTCCATCCCGCGGTGCCACTTGGGGGCATCATCATAGTCCACCCCCCATCGCCCTCTCCTTCCGAGAAGGACTGGTCCACCTGCCATTCGGCTAGGGCGGCCGTGGTGGGTGTGGGGTTACGAGGACTATCACCCCTGCGCCACCTAGGCAGTGTAGTCTGGCCACTGAGGCCGATCGTATCGAGGTTAGATGCGTCTCCAGAGTCCAATCTGTCCGGGTGCCTGGTTTAGGGCCTTCACCCCTATAGTAGCGCTTGTGCGCACTTGCCTGCTCTCCTCTAGGAGAGTCTGACTCATTCAAGTCGTCTGTCTTTATTAAAAAGGTGGTCACTGCCGCATCCGAGGGACACCTCCTCCCTCGCGCCATATTGGCAGTACCGTCCAGCCCGATTGCATCAGGGTTAGATGCTTCTCCGGAGTCTATCTTCCGGGCGTCTGATTAGGGCCTTCACCCTTCCAGTAGCGCTTATGCATGCTTGCCTGCCTTCGTCAGGGGGGGGTCTGACTCCTTCAAGTCTCCCGCCTTCTTTAGAAGGTGGTCACTGCCGTAGTAGGCATCCCCTGTGTGCATTCCCCTGAATGAAGGGTTGACCGTGGAGCGGTCCTAGGCAAGGCGACCTCTAGGGGTATAACGGACATGTGTCACCGGCAGCAGCATTGGGACAGCACCCCATCTAGTGACAGAGGCAAATTTGGCAGCGCGTGCAATGTCCAAGCATGAGTATGTAGTTGCAAGGCTTGGCATGCAGATATTCTGGCACAGACAACGCATGCCAGATCAATGGGGCACAGACAAAGCAGGCCAATCAATGGGGCACAGACAAAGCAGACCAATCAATACGGCTCGGACAAAGCTGGACAAATCCTGGGGCACAGACAAGTCAGGCGCTATAGGGGTGCACAGGCGATAAACTAACCTTCCATTCTTCTGATTAATTGTACAATTCACTCTTCGGAGAAGATGTACCTAACACCTCTTCAGATTAATGGCACATAACATCATAGTGTTTCTCCTGTGTAACTGTAGTTAACACTTTTCTGTGTAACTGTACATAACGCTCTTCTGTGTAACTGCACGTAAAATTCTTCTGTGTAACTGCACATAACATTCTTCTGTGTAACTGCACATAGCATGCTTCTGTGTAACTGCACATAGCATGCTTCTGTGTAACTGTACATAGCATTCTGCTGTGTAACTGTACCCAGCATTCTTCTGTGTAATTGTACCCAGCATTCTTCTGTGTAACTGTACATAGCATACTACCGTGTAACTGTACATAGCATACTTCCGTGTAACTGCACATAGCATGCTTCCGTGTAACTGCACATAGCATGCTTCTGTGTAACTGTACATAACGTTCTTCTGTGCAACTGCACATATCGTTCTTCTGTGTAACTGTACATAGCATTCTTCTGTGTAAATGAACATAGCATTCTTCTGTGTAACTGTACACAACATTCTACTGTGTAGTTGTACATAGCATTCTACTGTGTACAGAACGCTCTTCGGATGAATAGTGCCTAACACGCTCTGTGAACTGCAACCAACTCTTCTGTAACAGAGAGTAAAAGAAACAGCTTTCCATAGGAAAACAGAGAAAGTGAGGTTGAAGAGATGAAGTGCCTTACTCTAAAGGGCTCAAACCTAACACTCCAGAAATTTATAGTAATGACATTAGAATTTCCAAAAGGCAAACTCTTATAACCTGCCTCCCCACGGGCGCCCGGACCGAGGGCCCTGCGGTGTGGAAGGCCAAACGAGGTCGGGAACCGTCGCTCCCACGTGGGCGGGAGCCGTCACTCCCACGTGGTCGTTCATCCCTCCCACGCCACCCGCGGCCGTGAAAGATAACTGCTTCCCAGCGGTACGGGGAGCGTGGGGGGGGGGAGACAGGCGAAGGGGCAGTTCCCACGCGCCGCGAGAGCGGCGCACGAGATAACCATGTGGGACCACCGGAGTCGTTCTCTGCGGCTCCGGCGGCTGGACAGGACGGGAGGCGGTACTGAAACGCTCCCCACCGGCCGCTAGGAAAACAGAAAGACAACAGGAAGAAAACAGAAGGAAGCCAGAAAGAACAGAAAGAAAATGAAAGTAAAATGCCCGCAAGGAGAGCAGGGAAAAATAGAGCGAGAAGGGTGGAGGAAGGCACCCATACAGACCCCACAGAAAAATGGGGGGAGGTAGAAAGAGCAGGCAGGAAGAACACCCGCAAAAGGCACAATAGATGACTTCACTTCCTAAAATAAATCCCCAAATCAACACACACTATCAAATCATGAAAATCGAATCATACAATCAAATCAAGGAATTTAAATCAAGTCATACAATCAAATCCTGAAATCAAATCCTGAAAACCAAATCATACAATCAAAGCATGAAAATTAAATCATACAATCAAATCAAATATTAAAAACAAATCATAAGATCAAATACAAGTAAAAGTATTTATCCCACAACCACCCATATAAAACAGGAGGCAGTGGTACTCTGACCTGTACTGTCTGCAGAGCAGCAAAGAAAGATGAATTAGTTGGTTGGGAGAAGCCTTTTATGGATTCCTGAGTTTTTTGTCTCTGGTGTTTTTCTCTCTATGTTAATGTGCTGCTGTGGAGTTCTAGTAAAGAGAGACTTAAGCAAATATGAAGCCTCCTGTCATGTTATAAAATTTGGTATTATTTATGAGAATAGTGTGTGTTTTTTTAATCTCTGGATCATCAATGCAATGACCTGGATGTGATTGAACACTTTTCAAAACATCAAACATAAAAAATAATACACAATATTTGATACACACTGTGTGCCAGTTCTACCACAAGTATGCAAAAAGATTACGTGTATATGTAATTGTAAGTGTCTTATAACTGACCATAATGGCACTCCTTCCAAAACTAGGCAGTGATTGTTTAGCAACTGGTATATTTCCCAACGTGTTCTTATTTGTGGACAGCCACACCATGCACTTCATTCAGAGTATACTGTCAGGGCTATTAAATAAACTGTCAGGAATTAACTAAGTAATAACAACTTTATGACCTCGATAGTCAAGGCGGAAAAAGAGCCGTAGAATGTTTCAGTCCATCTATTTTTGTCTAAATGTGATTCTTTAGGTGGACGCCATAGTTACAGTTTAGTAAGTTATCCTGCTGAATGTAGAGGCAGTCACGTTCAATGTCCCCCACCCAGGAACCAGAAGGACTAGGAGGAGCCTTATAGAGGAATAGTGAATAAAACATTGAGGGTTTATGCAAATGCACAAAAATCGAAATATTGGAAAACAATACAACCTGATGTCAAAATATTTTTAAAGAAGAGTCTACATCCTCGAAATATTTGTAGTCACAGAAGCTCACCAAATAAACGTGACTTCAAAAACGAACCCTCACAAGCGTTTTGTTTTGTTTTTTGTTTATTAGTACAATGTGAATCTGTTATTTGTAGTTGCTTCCTAAAGTCATCAGGTGCTATGCAGTAAATGATCACAGGTTTTTTTTTTTATTCTGTTAACCCCTTAAGGACACATGCCATGTGTGACATGTCATGATTCCCTTTTATTCCAGAAGTTTGGTCCTTAAGGGGTTAAACAAGTCCAGGGACCTTTTTTAAACCCGGGAGGTGAATAATAGGTGTTAGTTAAGTTCCAGGCCATTGTATACCAGAAGTCATTTCTCCAATCTGCCCCCTCCTCTGCAAATAGCTTGCTGGAAACTACAATTACCAAAAACAACTCTATTATGTGACCATAATTACTTCCTCATCACTGAATTCTGTAGCTGTTGTTTTTAAACACCAGGACTCAATGCAGGGTTGTGCATGTACTAAGCATTCATTGTTGTGATAAATGTATTCTGCATGGATGCATTGCAATCCACTATAGTATTACTGCTCGTCAAAAAATGCCTGGAATCAAGCAGGCTCATATCTGAAGTGCTATTTTTTTTTTCTTTAAAGGGAGGTCTGCTAACTATATGTAGTACAGAGTTTAATGAGCAATTAAAACTGTTATATTTATTCTAAGTAAGTGCTTCCCGTAGTCTTACATCTGTGGAATTTCTTTTTAAAGAAATGACCACCCAAAGGGATATTTTCATTGTACATAACAGTTTGGAATTTGCTTACGCATTAACTGGTAAAACTTTTCAAAAGTTTTGTTTTACAGTTCTTGCACCAAAATAAATAAGTAAGGTATACATATGCAAATAATTTAACTACATATTATTTGACCCTACCACTTCACATTTTTAATTTTCCCATTGTTTTATATTTATTATTATGATGATAGGAAGTATCAGCTAAATGGCATGTTCTGGTGGTTCCATGTCTTACATTGACATGGAGTTGACACCAACATAGCAGAATTGGATAAAATGTATTATTCACATGAGATATTTTTCCGCTAGACCTAACTGGATGTTTTTATTATTTTTTTAAAATGTGTGTTTTTTTTAATAAACTTTTTTCACAGTTGCTGTGGTTTTTTACGTTAGTTTGGAAGTGATATAAAGCTATGTTTAAGTAACAGACCCCTCAGTGTGTATATTCTCCATATTGTTTATTGACCTCCAGTGATGTAAATAATTGTGATTGGATTTGTATGTTTTCTTTCTTTTTAGCATGCATGTTATATTTTGTTGTTTTTATGAACTATAAAATTTTCTGCATTGGTAAATCTCACAAGAAAAGTTATATGTATTTAAAAAAATAAAATAATAGATATTTGTTTTGTATGATACATCTCATAGCAAAAGTGCATATGTAACAAAAATATATCACCAGTCCATATAAGCTCTATGTCTTTATTTTATATTATATTTATTTATTTTTGCTATATTTTTAGTGCCACCAGAAAAGCCCATCAATATTACATGCTGGTCCAAAAATATGAAAGATCTAACATGCAAATGGGTACCTGGAAGTGAAGGAGAAACCTACCTGCATACCAACTACACTCTGAAATACAAATTAAGGTAAGTTTGTAGTTGACAAGGAGAATAAAGATAGTATCCATGAATATGACATAATACCTAAGTTATGTCAAGATTCTTCTTGATCCGCTAATATCTCTGCAAATGGACAACATGGATGGATTCTAGTAAAAACTTGTAATTTTTTTTTTCTTCATAAAAATGTTGTCTATTTTTAAAGGAACACTCCAAGACCGAAATATACTATAGCCTGCTGTAGTGGTTATCGTGCCTTATGATGCTCTTTTAGAACCCATTTTAGTATGCTATGTCCAAGGATTATGAACTTGGGGAATCGGAGGACAAATCCCCCCTAAACCAGGTATATTATTTTAGGATCATATGTTTCATTCCAATCACAGACACAGACCCTTTTTTATTTAACGCTTTAAATGTTTCCATTGCAATGTTAAAGACACCTCTAGCGATTGTGTTCCTGATATCATGTGATCCTAGGTCTGGATTTACATGTAGGCACAGAATTCTAATGAACCCCCTGTCCAATCACTCAACAAAATAAACATGGCTGTTGAAGTGACTTTAATGAATTTATGAAATTTGATGGCTTAAAAACATCTAAAAATTAAATATTGGTATTTGATAACTGAGTGAGTTTATGCAGCTATGCAAGTGCATGAAGGGTTGACGTTAATGTTAGAAGTGTTTCGGGTAAAAGGGGGTTTAAGGTGTGAGAGGGGTTAACATCGCCATTAGTTTACTGTGAGTGTTATAAGCATAAGAGGATTTCGAGTTGTGGTGTTTAGAGTTATTCGGTTTAGGGTAAAAGATAGGTTAAGTTTAGTATTGGGAACATTGGATGTTTAAACATAAGAAACATTTTTCAGGTTTAGGCTTTGGGTGCTTAAATGTGAGACTGAAGGAAGAGTTTTTTAGATTTTGGGAGGGAGCAAAATGTAGGGTAAGGAAAATGGGGTGTTTAGATCATGTGGAATTTGAAGAGTTATTTGCAAAATACTCACTCTCCATTTTTTTTAGTCCAGACAAGTTCCTATGATTGATAACATAGAGACAAGAGCTGTTATACAGCATGCATCACTCAGTTGTGTCCCCTCTCTTCCTACAAGACTCTTACTGTCCAGCCTCATACATAGACACTGGTGGAGCTGGGACAGTACTGAGTTTTACATCCTCTACAACTGTTCCTGTAGCTCTCCAATCAAGAGTAGGAGACTGTGCTGCAGAGGACACTAGCCAAGGCTCCTGGTACTTATCTTCCCACACCAGCCTATTTAATAGACATGTGCAATTCGTTTCGTTCCCAATTAAAATTTAATAAAACTTTTTTTACTTTAGGGCCCCCTCCCGCCGCTCAGGGAGGGGGGACCCTTTTTTTTTTTTTTTTTAACAGTGATCAGCCTCAGGCTGCTCACTGTTTAATAGGCATACCCCTACTCACAGTATAGCGAGTAGTGGCAAAATTTACTAATGCTAAGTCATTTTTACTTAGTATTAGTAAATTTGGCTGTAAGACCAATTTAGGTCTTTCAGCCTTTTGGTAGATAACTCCCTAATACTGTGGGAATTATGGAGTTATCTACCAAGCGGCTTCAAGAAAAGTCCTGAAGTTGCCGAAGTTCCGAAGTGTCTAAGTTCCGAAGTGGTGAAGTTGCCAAAGTGGCAAAGTTCCGAAGTGCCAAAGTGTTCAAGTGCCGAAGTTCTGAAGTGTCGAAGTGCCAAATTGCCGAAGTCACGAATTTCGGAATGCTGAACCGAGCAGAATATTTTCTCCATGCACATACCTACCATTTAAGCGTTAAAAAGGCACATTATAAGTGCTGAAAACAATGGACAGTCACCTGTAGGCAAGTTCCTACTTTGTCCATTGAAAAATTTGGCCCTGGATTATTCTACTGAATAACTGAGTCAAACTCGATTATTATTATTATTATTCAAACAAATGTTGCTCATAAAGAGCGTTTGATTGGCGTAACACGGTAATTTGCTGTTCATGCTCACTATCCTTCCAATGCTTTCCTATGAGGTATCAGTAAGTTGGCTGAAACCATCAATCTTGATGATCTCAGCCAGAGAGGCATAGCGGCTGCATCGAGACCAAAGCAGCAATGGAGTAAAGGTAAGTGAAAACTACCTTTTAAACTCTTCCTGGGGGTGGACAGTGGACATATATATATAGGTAGGATAACACTATGGTGTCACAAATACTTGTTTGTATTTTTAACGCTATAGTTAAAGTATTATTTTAAAAGAAATAAGAAAAACTAAACATATGTTAAAAAAGTATGTTATCTTATTCTACTAATAGACTCCCTACTGATAAAATAGAATTTTGCTTGTAGAGATCTGCAGAAAACGGTAAACTCCATATGTGGTGCTGGTGTTACGATTGGCTGCTGACCAAATTTTCTTTGGTTCCCAAACTTGGCAACTTATCTGGGACCTGCTCAAGACTGCAGCCCTTGCTTCCAGAATTCCTATGTAAGAGAATGCAGTTAACTCTCCATGACTGAGCAGGGCCCAGCAGGACTGAGCTTATTTGGCTGAGAGTCAAATGAACAGTGTCAACCAGTGAGCCTGGTTCTGGATGGACCGTGCTTTAACTCTATTAAGACATACAACGTCCCCTACAGGAGAACACCAGATGTGCCCCAGGGACCTTGGGAAACTCAGATTAGTTGTCTATAGCAGGTAGTAGTTTTAGTGATTTGAGGGTTCCCTAAAGGGAAAGCACTAGTAATGGTTATGCTAGGGTTGAACATTATTATTGTTTTCCAATATTAGGGCATGTTATGCCTTCCTACAAAATGCTATCAAATTGCATTGCATGCCCTTACTATCTGGCCCTCCATCCGCCCACAGTCCTCACCCTACTCACCGGATTTTATTTGGGGGGCTGCTTGACAACCCAGGCAATCCCCCTGCAGCCAATCCAACTTATCCGAGTAATGTGAACACAATGACAAAGCAATCACATGACTCGAAATAGCTGGATTGCAAGATTGGCTACAGGGAGACTGCCTGGGTTGTCAGTTAGATCATCCAATAAATAACTAATACAAATAATATAAGATATAAATAGCACATAAATTCGTTTAGAATTGCATTTTACATATGTGTATATTATAATATTTTATTAATTATATATTGGGGAACCTGCCTGACAACCCAGGCAGAAATACCAGAGAATTTAATTTGCAAGCCCTATATATGACCCTGTAACTTTCCCAAACCCCTTAAAACCTGTCCATGGAGACAACTGTTGTACTTGTTAGACATTGCTGAACACAAATATGAGTGTCCTAGAACAGTAAAAAGCGTAATGATATAATGGTATGATATCAGTGAAAGTGCAGTTTTTGTGTGAAAAATGCAAAAGCATGCATGAACACTAACTTTGGCCAGGGTTTATGACTAAATGACTGCTAAAATATAGACGGGACATACCTCATTGTAATACCCTGGGTTGGTTACTTTTGCAAATCGTTTGCCATAATGGGAGTAATTTTCATTTTTAGGCTGCCATACGGTCTCAAAGGCAAATTCCAATGTGAAAAAACTGAAATGTGCAAACTCCTTATTTCACCCTGTAGCTTGCCAGACACCATGAAACCTGTTAATGGAGGGCGTTGTTGTACGAGTAGGACATAGCAGCATATAAATATGTGTGTTTTATTGCAGTAAAAACTAACAGTATTATGACATCGACAGTTAAAATGCCGCACGTAACTGTTCTTAATTTGATGTGAAAGGAAAGCCTTATTTCTCCTGAGCAAAATTATATATATTAAGTGTGGGTGCACTTAGTATGAAATAGGTAAATTATGGTTGAACAGAGATATAGATTAAATTCTAGGTTTTGTTTTGGTTCAGAACTTGCTCACTTGTCTCCATCCTTAACGGGTTTGGTACAAGCTAATGATTTGTTATAAAAGGCGCAATATTATTATTATTTTTTTTATATTTAATGTGAGATTTATAATCAGTGAATTCTTCTGTCACTGCAATAGCTACTAAACTGAGGATGCAATTATACTAATATAAAAAAATATGGGAATAAAAGAAAATCGAATAATTAATTTAGAACGACCTACTATCCATACAAGGCTGCAAACAGGTGGAGCAATTGACGTCTTTGTAATGTTATAGAAAATACTTGCCTGTAATCGATTCAAAAAACAGCATGGATGACAAATGTACATACATTAGTGATTTTGCTGCATGTAATATGGCATACTGGAGACATTTCAAAATTAAATAAATATTTCTAAATTTAGAAAGACACAGTGCAGAAACAGTTTTTACAACAGTAGCTAAAAAGAAGATTGTGTATTGGAGTATATTATGATACCGATTTAATTATTTGTCGGGTGTTAGAACTAACTGACGTCTTATATATTTTCCAGGTGGTATGGCAAAGATAACACCTGTCTAGAATATCACACCATGGGGCCATACTCCTGCCATATCCCCAAAGACTTGGCACTTTTCACACCCTATGAGATTTGGGTAGAAGCCTCAAACAGGCTGGGATCCACCACCTCTGACATAATAACCCTGGACGTTCTAGATGTGGGTAAGATACATTACAGCACATGCTTCTATTGCAATGCCCTACAGCATGGGTCCTCAAACTCCGGCCCCCCCAGATGTTGCTGAACTACAACTACCATGATTCTTTAAATTACATCGATAGTCAGAGAATCATGGGGGTTGTAGTTCAGCAACATCTGGGGGGCCAGAGTTTGAGGACCCATGCCCTACAGCCTTAGGAAATAATTACTGGCAAATATGTTTACGTTCTAACCTTCACCTTTGATCATTTTTGCACTAGAAATTCATTGAACTTTATATTTGTATGCGTAAAGACCCCAGAAGTGATTGAATGTAGGTTTTGTGTGAAGGTTACATAGTATACTGACCTCTTACATTACCAATCTGGGTTGTACATTGATCTAAATAGAATGAGTAATAGCGTGTAGTCAAATAGTATCAGTTCAGTGACCTGTATTGCATTCTTATTTTTTTTTTTTTTTACCTACATAGAGGTAAAATAGCTCCTATTTTTACCAGTACATATTTATAGGAACCCTAATGACTTAACTGTCTTCTGTGGTGATATCAACACAGATTAAAGAATTTTAATAAAGTAATCTCACATTATAAATTTAAATATTTATTTCAGAAGAATACAATTTTTTTTTAAATATTGACTTTGTTTCTTCCATGACATCATTACTCAGCTTCATGTGTAAATTAACATACAGTAATTGTTTACAGCAGGAGAAAGAATTTGTATAAAAAGCTGCATATAAAGGTGCATTACTTGAACCCCATATTTCTATACAGGTCGAAAAATCTATATAGATGCAGATGCATACAATTCCACCAATAAGTTTTCTGAGTGGAACTGAGCAAATGTGTTTTTTAAGTTTATAATACTTTCTACTAATAATTTAACTTTATGTATGTGTTTATATATATTAGAACCCATACTGCTTATATTGGTGTTAAAGATAGCTTTAGACAACAGTGAATATGTTGAGTCACACTGACATTCATTACACAAACTCGTGAAAGTCTTTTAATCTAGAAAAGATATGATCAAATGAGATCCATAACTCTCACATATCTCACTTATCATTGAATCAGTGCTTTGCTCAGGGGATTTTGAAGATGCTGGACGTCCTCATGCAAAGCGTGAGGATGTCCAACGACGTTTCAGGGAGCTAAAGCCCATAAAAATGCAGAAAGTACCTAGAGCGGCTGTCAGCTCTCTGGTTGTTTTACATTGCAGGATTAAGGGGACAGGGACACTGCACCCAGACCACTTCAATGAGATTAATGAAATTAGTGTCCCTTTAAGTAAAGGTGTAACAGACACGCTAGACGTCAGTATAAACAGAAGTTTATAAACCACAGATTATTCCATATTGGAAATATGGTCAGCCTGTTTTTTACCATCCACAGCCTTTCTTTAAATGTCTTCTAGGATTTTATAGTCAAGACAGGGAATTCAAAATATGAGAGTCATGAGGTGTCTGGCAGCTGCCGAATCTGCTGGGTTCCAGCTTCATTAGTTAAACCTGCCATGCTGGACCATGGCAGAGTGGTCAGCTGTTTTTCAGTTATGTCATTGGATTTCCACTGCATCATATAAAGGCATCAATGTTTTATGCACCTACCACGTGAAAATATACCACGGAACTCAGGGAGTAGAACAACACAAGTTTAATTAAAGGACACTGTAATCTGTCAGCTTGAGCAGCTGGTTTGTAAATTCTAACCTGCTTGTTCTTGAATTGGAAGAATTTTTGGGTGAACCCTTCTCAGTAAGATATAAATTAACAGTAAACTCTGCATGGAAATGAGTAGAATAGTTTTGGGACCTTAAATATATTAGGTTAATTTGCATAGAAAATCTATTTTACTTAGCATTATTTAGATTTCATTATCTTTTTTTTGTATTTGCTTACAAAAATTAAAAAAATTAAAAGTACCTAATGTTTACAGTCACCACAGATCCACCATCAGATGTCCATGTGAGTAGGGTTGGAGATTTAGAGGACCAGTTGAGTGTCCGATGGAGCTCTCCTCCAGCTTTAAAAGATTTTTTGTTCCAAGCAAAGTACCAGATTCGATATAGAGTAGAAGACAGTACTGAGTGGAAGGTAAGATCATTTTGTCTTTCTTTTTAAATTGCTTAAAATAGACATATACATTGCCTTTTGGTCAATGGGGTCCTGTAAATTATGAATGACGTGTCTGTGACAGAGCTCAACACTCTCTTTGAGTGTCTCTGTCAAGGGTCCCTCTCTGTCAGCATTGGATGCCTGGAGTGATTACAGCTGTTATATCTATTTTACTCAAACACTGGACGAGACTAGACAAGACTTTATTGAGAAAAAGGCACACTTTTATATAAATGAACCCAACCCCACCGTGAGTTTGGGAGATAACTATAGCAGTAAACTATAAGTAGAATTATCCCTAGACATTAGGACACAATTACAAGATACCCCAAAACATATGAAATTACACAAATAATCCTCACATGTCTTATATCCCCAGATTGCTCTCCACCATCTTTGGTAAAAAGAGCGTTCTTGGTGTTGAATCGCTATCAGGTTAAAGTCTGAGTTACTTCTAGGAGACTCATGGTTTTCCCTGCGGGACTTGGTTCCCGGTGCGTTTTAGTGAGAGTACTCTCCAGGGCTGTTCCTGGCAAAACATAAGGGGGAGACCATTGAGTATGACTTCAGCTCTGAAGTGAGAAATCAGGGTGAATGTCCCTGTGTAGTGGTAGAACTGTAGTTCTGTCATAATGTCAAATAAAATAAAAATGGCCAAATTAACCTGTCTCTTGATATCCAAGCCTTAGCAGATGTGTTGGAGCTATAGATATGTACCAGTTTACAAAAAATTATACCCATAATCTTGTACAGATAAAAAAGGGCATTCATAGAAATCTACTTCTAATAACTGTTCTTGTAATTATGAATGTACTATGTTGCTCTGTGCGGGCCTGTATCTGGCTGTCATTGTCATTCATTCCCCTAATCTCCAGCCACAAAAAGAGATCTCCAAAAATTCATGTGAAAGTGCATTTATGTCAAATTATAGAATTGCATTGTGCTAAATTAAAACAGGCTTTCTTAACGACTTATTTCTCAATCCACTCATAGAACTATCTAACTATAACGTTATTCTTATAATTATTATTATAGTAGTAAAATATTGCAAAGTGGTATACATTGGTTACTCCTAAGGTCAATTCATATGAAGTAGACAAATGTGCCAAACTAGATTAAAGTAACCCCTTTTAAGCTCCCTTCAACCTCTATTACTTTTTCCCTGTATTATTTCAGCAGAAATTGAATTACAATATAAGAACATAAAACTCTGAGAAATAGAGACACCTGCTGGAAGATCTCTCACATACCACTAACCATCTTTACAAATCACAAGAACATTATACAATATATCAGTTATGCCAAAAGACTAAACTCCCCAAAACATGAATGTTATCTCCTATATATTTGCCTCTAGCAAAATTATAGTTGATGCACCATTACACCATTATATAATTAATGAAGCAGACACGATGATTCACAACATATGGCACCCCTTAACTTGATAACAGAACATTCTTAAGAAAGGTTATTGGTCACATATTTTGTATCACACAATTTGCCAATGCAACTTTTTGTTTAGTTCTTCTTTCTAGTAGGTATCATTTCACCAAATGAAGGCTGCACAAAATATTCCTCTCCAACATTATTATTCTCTAGTTGCATTCCATCCTGGAGGTCACAAAAGCCCTCTCCATCATCAAGAGAACTTTCTGGTGACATTCTGGAATTAAGTCAAAGAGCATATTGCAGCCTGTTGTAATGAGTAACCACAACCAATTGTGCTTTTGTTGTATAGTTTTCTGAAAAAGTTGAGCATTCACTTTTGTTTTGATCTACCTGTCCATTGATTTATTTCTGGATAAACCACCATCTATGGAGTTAGATGCACCAGATATGTATTCTGGAATTAATCTTAAACATGGATTACCTAAAGAATTTGTGACACACATAAATTGCTAAGAATACCTCCCAGATCTGGAGTGCCATTTGGTCCTTGGTATCAGCATCATATTCTTCTCACGGGCCTACATTCCAAAACCAAACCCAACAAAAAAAGCCTAATTAGTCTTTTAAATAGCACTTTAAACCTATATACTAAGGTCCCTAGAACCCTGGCCCTCCAGCTCTTGATGGCCAATACTTACTAGAATTCTTTGAATGCAATAGATGACTAGAAAATCATGGACGTTTTAGTTCTGCAAGATCTAGGGGCTTACATACCAACGACCAACATGGTGCATTGTCTGATCGTCTAGTACATTTTGTCAAAATGCTGGCTAATATAAAGAAGCCAGCAAAACATCAGAATGATTTTATTGTTACTGATACTTTTATGCTTTCACTATAGCTTCTCATAACAAACACATAATGACAAATACAGGATGATGTAGAATTGTACTTAATTTTGTAACTCACCTATGATAAGATTTTAAATTACAGACAATAATTTTGTCCCAAACACACTGCTTTCTACACAAGTATGTATTTGAAACTATAAAGATATTTAAATTTTATACTGATCATATCATCTC
>OW240916.1:81131210-81186350 GCA_933207985.1 Pelobates cultripes | reverse complement strand
TTTGAAGATGCTGGACGTCCTCATGCAAAGCGTGAGGATGTCCAACGACGTTTCAGGGAGCTAAAGCCCATAAAAATGCAGAAAGTACCTAGAGCGGCTGTCAGCTCTCTGGTTGTTTTACATTGCAGGATTAAGGGGACAGGGACACTGCACCCAGACCACTTCAATGAGATTAATGAAATTAGTGTCCCTTTAAGTAAAGGTGTAACAGACACGCTAGACGTCAGTATAAACAGAAGTTTATAAACCACAGATTATTCCATATTGGAAATATGGTCAGCCTGTTTTTTACCATCCACAGCCTTTCTTTAAATGTCTTCTAGGATTTTATAGTCAAGACAGGGAATTCAAAATATGAGAGTCATGAGGTGTCTGGCAGCTGCCGAATCTGCTGGGTTCCAGCTTCATTAGTTAAACCTGCCATGCTGGACCATGGCAGAGTGGTCAGCTGTTTTTCAGTTATGTCATTGGATTTCCACTGCATCATATAAAGGCATCAATGTTTTATGCACCTACCACGTGAAAATATACCACGGAACTCAGGGAGTAGAACAACACAAGTTTAATTAAAGGACACTGTAATCTGTCAGCTTGAGCAGCTGGTTTGTAAATTCTAACCTGCTTGTTCTTGAATTGGAAGAATTTTTGGGTGAACCCTTCTCAGTAAGATATAAATTAACAGTAAACTCTGCATGGAAATGAGTAGAATAGTTTTGGGACCTTAAATATATTAGGTTAATTTGCATAGAAAATCTATTTTACTTAGCATTATTTAGATTTCATTATCTTTTTTTTGTATTTGCTTACAAAAATTAAAAAAATTAAAAGTACCTAATGTTTACAGTCACCACAGATCCACCATCAGATGTCCATGTGAGTAGGGTTGGAGATTTAGAGGACCAGTTGAGTGTCCGATGGAGCTCTCCTCCAGCTTTAAAAGATTTTTTGTTCCAAGCAAAGTACCAGATTCGATATAGAGTAGAAGACAGTACTGAGTGGAAGGTAAGATCATTTTGTCTTTCTTTTTAAATTGCTTAAAATAGACATATACATTGCCTTTTGGTCAATGGGGTCCTGTAAATTATGAATGACGTGTCTGTGACAGAGCTCAACACTCTCTTTGAGTGTCTCTGTCAAGGGTCCCTCTCTGTCAGCATTGGATGCCTGGAGTGATTACAGCTGTTATATCTATTTTACTCAAACACTGGACGAGACTAGACAAGACTTTATTGAGAAAAAGGCACACTTTTATATAAATGAACCCAACCCCACCGTGAGTTTGGGAGATAACTATAGCAGTAAACTATAAGTAGAATTATCCCTAGACATTAGGACACAATTACAAGATACCCCAAAACATATGAAATTACACAAATAATCCTCACATGTCTTATATCCCCAGATTGCTCTCCACCATCTTTGGTAAAAAGAGCGTTCTTGGTGTTGAATCGCTATCAGGTTAAAGTCTGAGTTACTTCTAGGAGACTCATGGTTTTCCCTGCGGGACTTGGTTCCCGGTGCGTTTTAGTGAGAGTACTCTCCAGGGCTGTTCCTGGCAAAACATAAGGGGGAGACCATTGAGTATGACTTCAGCTCTGAAGTGAGAAATCAGGGTGAATGTCCCTGTGTAGTGGTAGAACTGTAGTTCTGTCATAATGTCAAATAAAATAAAAATGGCCAAATTAACCTGTCTCTTGATATCCAAGCCTTAGCAGATGTGTTGGAGCTATAGATATGTACCAGTTTACAAAAAATTATACCCATAATCTTGTACAGATAAAAAAGGGCATTCATAGAAATCTACTTCTAATAACTGTTCTTGTAATTATGAATGTACTATGTTGCTCTGTGCGGGCCTGTATCTGGCTGTCATTGTCATTCATTCCCCTAATCTCCAGCCACAAAAAGAGATCTCCAAAAATTCATGTGAAAGTGCATTTATGTCAAATTATAGAATTGCATTGTGCTAAATTAAAACAGGCTTTCTTAACGACTTATTTCTCGATCCACTCATAGAACTATCTAACTATAACGTTATTCTTATAATTATTATTATAGTAGTAAAATATTGCAAAGTGGTATACATTGGTTACTCCTAAGGTCAATTCATATGAAGTAGACAAATGTGCCAAACTAGATTAAAGTAACCCCTTTTAAGCTCCCTTCAACCTCTATTACTTTTTCCCTGTATTATTTCAGCAGAAATTGAATTACAATATAAGAACATAAAACTCTGAGAAATAGAGACACCTGCTGGAAGATCTCTCACATACCACTAACCATCTTTACAAATCACAAGAACATTATACAATATATCAGTTATGCCAAAAGACTAAACTCCCCAAAACATGAATGTTATCTCCTATATATTTGCCTCTAGCAAAATTATAGTTGATGCACCATTACACCATTATATAATTAATGAAGCAGACACGATGATTCACAACATATGGCACCCCTTAACTTGATAACAGAACATTCTTAAGAAAGGTTATTGGTCACATATTTTGTATCACACAATTTGCCAATGCAACTTTTTGTTTAGTTCTTCTTTCTAGTAGGTATCATTTCACCAAATGAAGGCTGCACAAAATATTCCTCTCCAACATTATTATTCTCTAGTTGCATTCCATCCTGGAGGTCACAAAAGCCCTCTCCATCATCAAGAGAACTTTCTGGTGACATTCTGGAATTAAGTCAAAGAGCATATTGCAGCCTGTTGTAATGAGTAACCACAACCAATTGTGCTTTTGTTGTATAGTTTTCTGAAAAAGTTGAGCATTCACTTTTGTTTTGATCTACCTGTCCATTGATTTATTTCTGGATAAACCACCATCTATGGAGTTAGATGCACCAGATATGTATTCTGGAATTAATCTTAAACATGGATTACCTAAAGAATTTGTGACACACATAAATTGCTAAGAATACCTCCCAGATCTGGAGTGCCATTTGGTCCTTGGTATCAGCATCATATTCTTCTCACGGGCCTACATTCCAAAACCAAACCCAACAAAAAAAGCCTAATTAGTCTTTTAAATAGCACTTTAAACCTATATACTAAGGTCCCTAGAACCCTGGCCCTCCAGATCTTGATGGCCAATACTTACTAGAATTCTTTGAATGCAATAGATGACTAGAAAATCATGGACATTTTAGTTCTGCAAGATCTAGGGGCTTACATACTAACGACCAACATGGTGCATTGTCTGATCGTCTAGTACATTTTGTCAAAATGCTGGCTAATATAAAGAAGCCAGCAAAACATCAGAATGATTTTATTGTTACTGATACTTTTATGCTTTCACTATAGCTTCTCATAACAAACACATAATGACAAATACAGGATGATGTAGAATTGTACTTAATTTTGTAACTCACCTATGATAAGATTTTAAATTACAGACAATAATTTTGTCCCAAACACACTGCTTTCTACACAAGTATGTATTTGAAACTATAAAGATATTTAAATTTTATACTGATCATATCATCTCCTAGTTTATTTTTGTTTTATTGCAATTTATACTTATTTGCTCCTCTTCTATCACATAACTATATAAAACTATCACACTTCACTTCAAGTTGTGTCTAGAGCACACTACATATAATTAATAATAATCACAAAGAAAAAAATTAGGAGTTGTATTGATTGACATCTGTAGTTCATTTAAGGGTAATTCACGAACAAATGCACATTGGAAACATATGTAATCATATGAAGGATTAATTTATTTTAAAATATATCTTCCCCATTGTTTATTCTCTATCCAAACAGGTGGTTGATGATGTGGGTAACCAAACCTCCTGCCGTCTTGCTGGTCTAAAGCCAGGAACTGTTTATTTTGTTCAAATTCGATGTAACCCATTTGGAATCTATGGGTCTAAAAAAGCTGGTATCTGGAGTGACTGGAGCAATCCCACTGCTGCCTCAACCCCAAGAAGTGGTTAGTATTCTGCTTCTTCTCAAACTGGATAACAGATGCTTATTAACTAATACTTCCTTCTCAACCATGGAATCAGCAGTCAGATCTTTTCTTGGATCAAAAAGCTGTTACCCCAATATTGTATTTGCAAATATCAATCCAGTTGCTGATTAAACATCTGTACAGACTCTGATAAAACCACCTCTGCAGGCAGAGAATTCCACATCCTTGTTGTTCTTACTGTAAAAAAACATTTCCTTATAAAGAGGCAAAATTATATTTTCATCCTAGGAATGAATGCCCTTTTTTATACATGAACAGTAGCATATTGTGTGGAATTATATTGAATGCCTTTGCAAAATCCATGTAGGTCACATCCACTGCAACACCCTGATATTACTTCTTCGTAGAATGTAATTAAGCTTGACATGACCTATGTTTCATACAACCATGCTGATTTTTGCTAATAACGATGTGCAAATAACCATCAATGAATTCCTGAAAATTATCCATTAATAACCCTTCAAATACCACAAAAGTTAAGCTCACCGACATATAATTTCCAGGCAAATATTTTGAACCCTTTTTGAATATAGGAACCACAACATTATTTTTGGATTAACTTTTAAATTAATTAATATTTTGAATAACATTCTAAAATTATTTTATAAAACTATTAAAAAACAAATATATTTTTAAAAGTATAAAAAAGAAATATAATATATAAAAATGTATAGAAAATGTTTTAAAAAAATATTAAAATATTTTTCCAAAAATCCAACATGGTTTTATTTAGGTGTCTCTAAAGAGTAGCAAAGTTTATCAAAGTGTTGTAAATTGAAAAATGTTTTAAAAGTTGAATAATCACCAATGAAGTATTATACTAATACCTGTGGTTTCCATCACAATTGGACAACTCTCGTCTGTGCCTTTCAAGAACTGCTGGCCCCAAGTATTTTGCAAGTGAGCTCTTTTTGGATTTTATAAACCTGGATAATTTGAATGTTATCTACAAAAGTATTTATTTTTGTCCTATGAGAGGTTTGCCAGAAAAGAATGTTAGTTCTATCATTTTCACATTTTTGAAAGGAAAAATCAATCGTATGTCATTATGAACAATGCCAAAATACATTTAAAGCAGCATTTACCAGGTTTTTACAGTTTATGCTTTGCTTGTAGTGACATAAGTCCAAACAAGCTTCCTATATCTTTAAGAAACATGTTCGTAAAGTAAAATTTCCTTGGACTTTGCCAGAAAATTTGAAAACACAAAATTTTGCTCTTCTCTCTAGCTTGGAGCTTATCAGTGATGCATCATGTGCACATAAACTGCATAATGATGCAAGACACTAATTAATTAGTAGTACATTTCACTGAACAAACATAATTTAAACAGCTCACCTGACATGGCCAGGATTGCTTGACAAAATCAGTTCAACCAAACCCTATACAAAGTTTTCTATAAATAGTTTTTATTTTTTTTATTTTCAAGTATTTTGTCAGTGTATTATTGCTTTTTATTTGGGGCTGTGTCATGATACCTGGCCCTTGCAACCACGGACAATCACGGAAATGACGTCACTTCTGTGCACATTCTACACTCGTCCCTAGCTTCCTCGTGCCTAAACCTGAAGTTATATATGACATGGATCCCATCCATTTGTCTTCTTTTATATTGTCAGTCTATGTGCCGTTTTTTGATGTTGTGTACACACTTGTGACATCAAAGCCCTCAAATCACAAACCACTATAGGGTATATATACTTCCTGGTTGTCCTTCTTACCTTGCCCTCACTTGTTTTTTGTTTACCTGAGAGTGCATTCTTATTTTTTCTGGTAACTCACCCTGGCTTGTTTGAAATTTTCTGTTTTCCATTATCCTGACCTTGGCTTATATTTTTGCTATTCCGATTATTTATTACCCTTTGACCTTTGCTTTTCTACATTTATTCCTAACATGCTTGCAGACATAGTTAGTTAGTTAGTTAGTTACATAGCTGAAAAGAGACTTGCGTCCATCAAGTTCAGCCTACCTCACATTTGTTTTTTGCTGTTGATCCAAAAGAAGGCAAAAAAACCCAGTTTGAAGCACAATTTTGCAACAAGCTAGGAAAAAAATTCCTTCTTGACCCCAGAATGGCAGTCAGATTTATCCTTGGATCAAGCAGTTATTACCCTACATTGAAAGATTATATCCTTGAATATTCTGTTCTTGCAAGTATGCATCTAGTAGCCGTTTGAACATCTGTATGGACTCTGGTAAAACCACTTCCTCAGGCAGAGAATTCCACATCCTGATTGTTCTTACAGTAAAAAAACCTTTCCTTTGCCTTAGACGAAATCTTCTTTCTTCCAGTCTAAACTCATGGCCTCGTGTCCTATGTAAAGTCCGGTTTGTGAATAGATTTCCACACAATGGTTTGTATTGGCCCCGAATATATTTGTATAATGTTATCATATCCCCTCTCAGGCGACGTTTTTCTAAACTAAATAGGTTTAAATTTGTTAACCTTTCTTCATAGCCGATATGTTCCATTCCTTTTATTAATTTTGTAGCCGCCTCTGCACTTTTTCTAGTGCCATAATATCCTTCTTTAGAACAGGTGCCCAAAATTGCACAGCATATTCAATATGGGGTCTTACCAGTGATTTATAAAGAGGCAAAATGATATTCTCGTCCCGAGAATGAATGCCCTTTTTCATGCATGACAATACCTTACTGGCCTTGGCCACTGCTGATTGACATTGCACATTGTTGCATAGTTTGTTGTCTATAACAATTCCCAAGTCCTTTTCATGTGTTGTTATCCCTAATTCGCTTCCATTAAGGGTATACGTTGCTTGTGTATTCTTTACGCCGAAGTGCATAACTTTGCATTTTTCAACATTAAATTTCATCTGCCATTTGAGTGCCCAGTCCCCAGTCTATCTAAATCCCTCTGCAGCAAAGTAATATCTTGCTCACATTGTATTGTTTTACAAAGTTTGGTGTCATCTGCAAACACTGAAACATGACTTTCAATGCGGTCTTCAAGATCATTTATAAACATGTTAAATAGAAGGGGTCCCAGAACAGACCCCTGAGGGACACCACTTGCCACCTCTGTCCAGCTTGAAAATTTACCATTGATGACAACTCTTTGTACTCTGTTTTTAAGCCAATGTTCTACCCAAGAACAAGCATTTTCATCTAGACCGATTTCCTTGAGTTTGAACACTAATCTATTGTGTGGAACTGTATCAAATGCCTTGGCAAAATCCAAATAGATCACATCCACGGCAACACCCTGATCTATACTTCTACTTACTTCTTCGTAGAACGCAATCAAGTTAGTTTGACATGACCTGTGCTTCATAAAACCGTGCTGATTTTTGCTGATAACCATGTTCTTCTCAAGGAATTCTTGAATATTATCCCTTAATAACCTTTCAAATATTTTACCAACCACAGAAGTTAAGCTCACAGGTCTATAATTTCCAGGCAAGGATTTTGAACCCTTTTTGAATATAGGAACCACATCTGCCTTCCTCCAATCCTCCAGAACACTTCCTGAAAGAAAAGAATCTTGAAAGATTAAAAACAGAGGTTCACTTATTTCTGCACTTAGTTCCTTAAGTACACGTGGATGGATACCGTCAGGCCCTGGAGCTTTGTTTATATTAACTTTCTTTAGTTGCTGCAGCACCTTGTCTTGAGTTAACCAATTACAATTATTCTGCAAGTTTTTAGTAGCAATCATTTGCACATCTATTGCCATGGGTTCTTCCTTAATATATACGGAGGAGAAATAGTTATTTAAAATTCCTGCCTTTTCCTGGTCTTCATTAATTAACACCCCGTTTCAGTTTTTAGTGTACCTACACTTTCATTTTGTTTTTTTTTTAGAATTTATGTACTTAAAAAATGCTTTGGGGTTGGTTTTGCTCTCTTCAGCTATCATTATTTCATTTTGAAGTTTAGCAAGTCTAATTGCCTTTTTGCACGCATTATTTGCATCCTTATATCTTTTATAAGATGCATCTGATTTGTCCGATTTAAATGCTTTAAATGCCCTTCTCTTAGTTGTAATCTCTTGTTTTACTTCTCTACTAAGCCACATTGGTTTTAATTTGTTTCTTTTATATTTATTTCCCAGCGGTACATACTGAGAAATGTACCTTTGTAATATTTGTTGGAAGATGATCCATTTATCCTCAGTGTTCTTTTCACTAAAGAGTTTATGCCAGTCAATATATTGTAAAGCTTCCCTTAACTTATTGAAATTGGCCTTTTTAAAATTATATGTTTTAGTATTCCCCATGTGCTTTTGTTTTTTTGAGTTTATTTCAAAGGACACTATATTGTGATCACTATTTCCCAAGTGCTCACCTACTTGAATGTTGGTCAAAAGATCAACGTTGTTGTTATATGTTGTTGACATATTTAGTATCTATCAACAGTGCAGCCTGGCCACTCTAAGGCCAGCAAGCACTTATGTCCTATTTATATCTGGGTTTGTGTGTTATGGTTAGGTCAGTCCTGACAAGCTAAAGATAAATAAAATTCAAATGGCAAGTATATATATATTTTTTATTTCACAGGTATTATTTAATGCCCCCCACTTACAATGGGGCAGGTAGGGTTTATTTAATTTAAGAGGAAGTGGCCATACCACTAATTGTGAGACAATTGCCTATCCACCCCCCTTGTATAATTACTTAAAGCCGCCACCAGCTACCTACGGTGGGAGCTTGGAGGGGGCATTATATCTCCCCTTGAATATTAAATTATTTGAACCCCTCCTACTGCTAGTAGGTATATGAGGATAGAGGTGCAGGCTTTGATCTGTCCATCACCCCCCATTATTTATTTTAATGTCCCCCACCAAATGCCTGCAGGTGGGGGCAGAGGGGGAACTATTTCCTCACCTTATTTTATAGGACGCTTCCCTATAAGATAGGACCTTTCTAGCAAATGGGCAATAATGGCTGCCCAGTTGCTAGTTTTAAACATTTAGTAGATATTCACAGGGAGGTTTTAGAACTCCCTTATAGTTATATGGGGGTCCTTATAATGGTGCTTGCAGCCAGAAGGAAAATAGTTTGGATTGGTCATTTTTGAAGCAATTTTTGCCATTTTTTTTCTAGTTTGTTTAATATTACTTTTGGCTCACTTTTTCTCAAATAGCTGGAATACTATATACTATTTTGTCTGATCAGACTGCCAAACATTAACCATCCTTATCATCGAGCGGAGTCCAGCGATCATACAGCACATCTTTACTTGGTGCATGCACCGTACTGATTTTGTATCAATTAGATCACTGTAGATATGTATATAGGAGATGTGTACAATAGACAAATTTATTTTTCTTTATTAGACAATTATTGTGTCCGAGTGCGGTATTAGTACTTATTTAATTGTAAATAAATTAGATATTTGGTATTATATGTAATTTTAGATTAGTTCTGACAAAAATGGCAGTGATTGATTTATGCTACACAGTCTTTGCATTAAATGCACAATATAACATTTGAGAGCTTTTGAGAGGAAGAATTAGACACTGTACGTCTAAAAAGCTATCTATACCCCTGTCCACCTTACCCCACCCACTCTCTGCCCCTTGGGAAACTTGATAATCTCAACCAATCCAATGCTTTCTTATAGAAAAGCATTGGGAATCTATTGCACATGCGCAGAAAAACACCACTCTGCAACATACAGAATCTGCTCAAAGAGATCCATTGACTCAATGCATCTCTATGAGTAAAGTTCAGCACCTCCATGCAGAGCGGCAGCACTGACCTTGGAAGCACCTCTAGTGGCTGACTGAATGACTGCCTCTAGAGGTGTCCCTAGGCAGCAATGTAAACATTGCCTTTTCTCTAAAACGACAGTCTTTACATTAAAATGCATTCAGGTACAGAATACAGAGTACATTAAGCTGTAGTTGTTCTGGTGACTATAGTGTCCCTTTAAATAAAAGAAGTTTAAGAAAATACATTGGTTCCCGATGTCTACATGACTGACTGAATTAATGTATGGAGGGGGATATGTATGTTGTGAGTGTAAAAGTGGAATGGTGGTTGATGGAAGATACATCAGGCCTGATTTGCTAAACAGCAATCAGAGAATTTTCAGTTAAATGCCCCAGGGAGAGATGTTAAAGTTTGCAATATGCATAGCTGATGCTCTGCAAAACATGGTATGGGTCCCTGGGGCGGAGTATTTGGAGAGCAGGATGGGCCAATGCTCCAACAGCACTAGTTGCTGTGTAACAGACCAGAATTTGGATCTGACTTAGTTAACTAACTGGCACTCACCTGTAGCTAGTCAATTAGTAGACAGGCCTTTAAAAGAAGAGGGCAGCCTGCTGCAGAGTGAGGGAGAAAAAGACAGCTAGGAGAGAGAATGACAATTGTGTTTATTGCAAAGCCATTTCTTTTTTTTGGAAAATTGGTAAGTGGGAAAGCCACCCATTTACAGATAGTAATTCCTGTCTAGTAAGAGCAAGGGATTTTGTTTGTTTGTTATTATTTAAAGCACCTGTTTTTCTTATCAAATAAAAAGGAAAACCGAGCTGAATGTGTCCTGGACTTTGTATACCCTAGAAGGCTGTGGTTACTGCAAGATCTGTGACAATCCTACCTGTAAAAGAGGTGGTTACAATGTATGAAACCATGGAGCATAGGAATGAAAATTCAAATAATGAATCCAATCTATTGGTCCTAAATGCACCCCATACAATCAAAAAAAGACCCCAAACATCCAAGTTTGCCACAGTGGTTTTCCCATGGTAGTAAGTGTCAAACCAGTTAGTCAGATAGTCCGACCCTCTCCTTAAATACAGCTAAAGTGGAAGTTTACAATCTGTGTTAGATGTATCTGTTTTGCCCCTATTTGGTAGGAATTCACAGGTTGGGAACATCAGATGATGCTCTCAACCAATTAATTAAGAAAGGCAGAATTAAAGGGACACGCCAGGCACCCAGACCACTTCTGCTCATTGAAGTGGTCTGTGTGCCAACTCCCACTACTTTTAACCCTGCAAGTGTAATTATTGCAGTTTTTTTTATAAACTGCAATAATTACCTTGCAGGGTTAACTCCTCCTCTAGTGGCTGTCTACTAGACAGCCACTAGAGGGCACATCCGTGTCTATAGCACAGGTTTTCTGTGCTAGAGCGTCGCTGGATATCCTCACGCTGTGTGAGGACCTCCAGCGTCGCTCAATTCCCCATAGGTAAGCATAGAAAAGCATTTTCAATGCTTTCCAATGGAGAGCTCTAATGCGCATGCGCGGCATTGCCGCGCATGCGCATTAGGTCTCCCTGGCCGGTGGGCGGGATCAGTCTCGCCCACCGGCTGACTTAAGCAAGGGGAGGAGCGGCGGCAACCCAAAACCACCACCGAGGGACATCGGCAGGGGTCTCAGGTAAGTGACAGAAGGGGTTTTCACCCCTTCAGCAACTGGGGATAGGAGGTGGGAGGGAGAGGGGACCTGCAGTGACAGGAAAACTTATTGTTTTCCTGGCACTGGAGTGTCCCTTTAATGTCACTAATCTAGGGACTTTCACTAGTGATATCTAATAATATATATTATTATAAGTTTATAACCTCAGAAGTACTAAAAGAATAGCAGACCTCATCTATTTACCATAGACTTAATTCAAGGACATATTTTGGTCTTTAAGAAAAGTTCAGCTCACTACCTGTGATATATTTAAAACCGAAGTTCCCAGTGGCAAAAAATAAAGCATGTTTAGTCAAAACCTTTTGGAGAGCCAGAGGGAGGCATACATTTCCAAGTAGTTTCTTTTATTCACATTGAACCATCACCTGATGTTTAATTTCAGCATTGTCTTGTCCTATATTCTTTGACATTTCTCAGTGACTAGATTACAATTTGGCTGTATTCATAATGACAATAACATTGACACGGAGGCTTATGGCAACACACCATTTATCTTCTTTTCCATCAAAAGTGGATGATATTTGGAACAGATAGGACTTGGATAGTTGGCTGTACAGTTAATATTGTACAGGCTGCTCCTTATCCTAGGCAAGAATGTCTTAACTATGCTCAGACACCTGGTGTTCTTGCAAAAACGCCAATTCTTGAAAATTATTTCCCAGTGGGGAAATACCTCTTGTTTTTTATACCTAATCTAGTGCCAGCAGATTTCAACAGTCCTCTGTTTCTTATTTATTAACTGATCCCCATGTTATTATTTTCCGGTTTTTATAATCCTGGATATAAACAGGATTTGAAGAAAACAGCTAGGCTAACTCCCTAGGCAAATAATTTTAAAGAATAATAGATATATTCTTATTGTTTATGCCTCAGATACAGTTGATGAAACTATTAGAAAAACATTATTTTGCCCAAGATCAGGAAAGAAGGATGTGTATTCAAATTAAGTAATTGACTCCTAGAAGCTGCAAAACTGTAGAGGAATTTCTATTTCACTGGTGTATGGATGTGTGAACATGTCTTCATCTGATACAGTTCTCCAGGGAAAGGGGTTAATACCACCTGTGACCTAGGGGATTTCATGGATGAAAACATGCACGATTGTGCTAGCGCTTCCTACAAAAACATTGCCGTGTCGTGTTCTATTTCATTTAAGCAGTTATTTCTTGAACTGCTCAGAAAACTTATTCCTATGGTGTCTCTTCCACTAAGGCCTGGAGATTTATCTTTTAGCATCTCCCGTGATCAAACCCAAAACTGCTCGTCTGACATCTGTAAAGTTGCTGTTTATGCTATATATTCCTCATCTCCAGTCTAAAATATGTTCCTTTAAGCCAACCATAACTTATAATTTAATGTGTTCTATTACCTTAGCCTCATTAACATGGATTGCAGTTGTAGTTGCCTTAAAGGAACACTATAGTCACCTAGACTACTTCATCTGAATGAAATGGTTTGGGTCCAGTGGTCTTGACCTTTCTTTTTAACCCTCCAATATAAAAGATTGCAGTTTTTCAGAAACTGCAATGTCATATCCCCATGATTAGTACACCATTGAGCAGGACACAGGTGGGCAGATAGTAAATATTAAGATTACATCACCAGCTGTACCCAAATGAGGCAGCAAAAGAGGAAGGTCTGTCTGACGAATGGGCTGTTTGGGCTAGTGTGAATGCATGCAGGGCTACCTGGGTTGCCATTCTGTGAACTTGGTAAATTGATTGTTATAAACTTTATATCACTCTGTTGCATACCTTGCTGTATACAAACTTCAAAACTTCAAATAAAGATTGTCAAAAAAAAAACAAAACACAAACAAACAGACAAACTTTACTTATCTTACAAAAGTATCTTAATCAGAACAAAACCGTTAAGTTAATGAGAAGCACTTCTATTAGTGATTTCAATTAAACCGTGAAATAAATTATTATGAGCGCAGTTTTTCTTGTGTCTTATACAGAGAGGATCACTGGGGTATGCGATCCTAAGAGTGGGGAGCAAAATTCAACACTGCGACGGGAACTGAAGCAGTTCTTTGGATGGGTCAAGAAACACGCGTATGGCTGCTCCAACCTCAGCATCAAGCTTTATGACCAGTGGAGAGTGTGGCTGCAGAAATCACACAAAACACGGAACCAGGTAGGTAAGGCACATTTAATTTTTCATATTATCTTTTATATCACAATTCCTAACTATAAACCCATGAGTGCCAATGAGCCAGCACAGTTCAGATTTGCCACTCCTAATCAGAAAAATGAATGGACGGACTGTTAGGTGTAATGTCATAATAGTGAAAATATCATGTGTCCGTTGTACACAATATACTGTTTGTTCATTGCTGAATTAACAGACTACAAGAACATGGACCAAATATACATCATATAAAATATTTAACCTCTACCAGTAAAATTGTATGTGAACAGACTGTCAAAATCTCTGCCTTTTAGGACTGTCTGCGGTAATGAGTAGGATACAGTGGTGTTCACACTGCTCCCCCCTTTTGAGATCCACAATGTTCTTAATATTATGCAGAGCTAGAACAGCTAAAAATAGACTCCATAAAGAAAGGATCTTATATTGTATGTGTGCATGGTCTAATGTGTGTGTAAGTGTGTCAACATGGTTCTTAATGCACCGCCTACATATATATATATATATATATATATGTGTGTGTGTAAATTTGGTGTATGTGACTAGGTGGGTGAATGTGAGTAGTTTGGGGTATGATTGCATTATGATTAAGTGGGCGAATGGATAAAAAGTGGGACAAGGAAGTGAGAGGGTGGTTTGTAGTATTGTATTAGTGTGCATGTGAATATCAACTGTTTTTAGATAGGAGCTAGGTGGATGAAGAGCTGTAGAATGGGTTTGGGAGGGACAAGGTCTGTAGGGTACGCATGGGGGAAAATTGAGGCTGTGTGGTATGTGTACAGCGGTGGTATAAGGTTTGTAGTGTTTGTATGTGTTTGGGGGTTGGGCTGTAATGTATGATTGGTGGATGATAGGGACTGTTGTGAGAGAGCTGAGGGGAATATGTGTATGTGTTTGGGGGAGGTAAGGCTGCAGTGTGTACTGGGGCTATATGTATATATATTATTTATTATATGTACTAATTGCCAAGTTAAGGGATCACAATTTTCATACATTGCCTATGAACTCGTTGAACTTTTCTTCACTCACTTTATTCCACTCTACTGATACCCCTTCTCTCACTTTAGTACTCTTTTCTCATACTCACTTTTAACTTTCTGATTCCCATCTTCTCTCCCATCCTTCCCCCATAAGTTTACCCAGCTTCTAAGCACTCACCTGACTGCTGGCCAGTGGTGATGGGGTTGCTCAGTTACTGCAGGCAGCCGGAGGTAGGGGAGGTCACGCAGGATTATGATGATGACGTAATCTCTGCATGCTCTCTCCGCATGCTAATCTCTGCATGCTCTCCTGCAGCTGCCTGCAGGGGAGAGAAGGCCAGCCACCAGGAATTCCAAGTAAGAAGGGGAAAGTTATTTTCCTTCTCACCCTACTCACTTTTAGGAGGAACCCTCTTCAGCTTGCCGACTCAAGGCCATGGCCTTGGTGACCTTATTAGAAATCTGGCCCTGCACATTTTTGAGTACAATAAAGACACATGTCAAACAGCAGGCAGGCATGGGTAATATATTCATCAGGATCTACACAAATTCCTTTATTTTATTCCTTAATATATTTCTGTAAGCTGTCAGCTAATTTGCTCCCTGGGTGATTGGACATTTTGAATCTAATTCACTCTTGCTGGATAGCCCCACTGACAGCTGATCCCAGCATTCAGCCGAGCATTAGATCTCAATCACAGCTGTCACACTGGTCCTGTGGATATTTATGTGATGACTCCACAGAAGGTATTAGTAAAAAGCCTGGCCTTGCCGATCCTGGCAAGAACAGATATTTGACAGAACTTTAAACAAACTGTATAAATGGTAGTGTTGTACTTTAGTACGGCAACCGTCAAAAAGTGGTTAAGTTGACCAGGATCGTGACCTTATTGCTTACTAATGTCATTAGAGCAGGTTTGATTTTCTTGTTGCCGACTGCAGAAATACTCCTTGTAGGCATCAGAAGAAAACACTCCATAGTCCCAGCACTCAAATCTATAAATACAATTGTAAAACAATCATTTAAAGTGGTTTTATGTCATGAAATGATGAAATTAGCTTATATGCTAGTTATTTATTTATTGATCTGTCTACACCTATATTTTTACTTGACCAAACCCAGAATCGGCTCAAAATTTGTGCACCAAATTTTGTTGAATATCAAACTTTGCTGTAGCTCTGTTATAGCAATGCTTGATATGCAAGACAAAACAAATCTACATATCTTTAAAAACTTTATTCAAGCAAATGGTTTCTCTACATATTTTTCTGTTAGCTTTGCAATTCTTAAGCTTTAGGGATAAACTATACCATGTCATTTTATAAATACATAACACATAACAAAATATAATCATACAATATTAAATATAAACCTGGTTTCTATTGTTCATGTCAAACCAATTAAAAGCATAAAAAATGGATGATCAGTCAGGATTTTCTCTAATCCTTAAAAATCATAATTATTTACTTCTTTTTAGATCTCTTCAGCTTTAATGTTTTTTTTTATTGTGAATCACAATATTTTAGTGACTACTCCGGGAACCTCTCCCAGAATAAAAACTTAAATCTCTATATATTTTTATGATGTGAAATAAAATGTCATATTTAGAAAGCCAATACATATACCTATATTTGTTGCTGTGGGAACCAGATGTTATGCCAAATTCACTGGGTTATTGCTGGTGAGAAGTGCCGTTTATGGTTGTGGGAGAGCTATTTCACCTTTTAAAAATGTCTTGTATATTTTACTTTCAGATTTCTGATACATACCATGCCCTAATTGCTGTCTATAAACACACGAGGGCTTCTCGGAGATGAATACCCCATAATATGTGTGCTTTTATAAGACCATAAAGACCTGTGTTACTGGGATGTTAAGCAGTTGCACAATAACTCTTATTTATATAATGCCCCTTTCAGTGGCTAAAAGTACCATCCGATGAGACTGGTAAAGAACATACTTTAGTAAAGAATTTAACGCAATAAAAAACCCTAGCTGTTTTGAAAACCTTTTTCGTAACAGAGTTTGAAATAAAATAGAAAACAATTGTGAAGAATAGGCACTCAGTGTGAAGTGAATATAAAAAATAATAAGCTTGCAAAAACTACCTTTTAAAAAAAACTGCACTTTCTCAAAAAAGTGAAAATAGTAATAGCAAAACAAAATAATTTAAATCTGTTCTACGTATCATTGGTGTACCATACCTTCAAAAAAGATGAATATGTAATAAAGAAAATATCAAGTGAACAATATATCAATAAATAACTGGCATATAAGCAGATAAGTTTATTTCATCATTTGATTGCACAAAATCATGTTATATATAATATGTATGTCTTGTTTAATACTACTGCAGAAATCACTGTTATAACTATCCTATAACATATACTGTGTATCAACATATGAAGAATAAATTGTAGGTGGAAACAAAAAAAATATAAATCAATGGATAAATATGTAAGTGCTGTCTTTTATGATGTGGTACGTATGGCACATTTTTAGCACACCGCAATTTAGAAATTTAATCAAGACAATTGCACAGTACTTCTTAGTAATGTCGGTCTACACGATATTGCTCTCTCCTGGTGCTCCTTCTACCTCTCCCAGCACTCTTTCTGGCTCTGCTTCTTCTCCCCAACTCCTCTCTGTTGGTGTCCCCCAAGGTTCAGTCCTTGGTCCCCTACTGTTCTCCATCTATACTGCCTCCCTTGGTAAACTCATTAGCTCCTTTGGCTTCCAATATCATTTCTATGCAGATGACACGCAAATCTACCTGTCCTCTCCTGCTCTTTCCCCGTCCCTCTTGACTAGTGTCTCTGACTGCCTCTCTGCTGTTTCTAACTGGATGGCTGCCCACTTCCTTAAACTAAACTTGACCAAAACTGAAATCTTGGTCTTTCCTCTCTCAAGTGCTGTTACTCCTGTATCTGTCTCCCTCCAAGTCAACGGTGCTATCATCAGCTCCACCACGCAGGCTCGCTGCCTAGGTGTTCTCTTTGACTCTGACCTCTCCTTCAAGCCTCATGTTCAATCTATCGCCAAATCCTGTAATTTCCATCTCAAAAACATTGCGCGCATCCGCCCCTACTTAACGCCAGATGCGACTAAGGTGTTGGTCCATTCCACTGTCCTTTCTCGCCTTGACTACTGTAATCCGCTTCTCAGTGGTCTTACATGCTCCCAACTAGCGCCGTTACAGTCCATAATGAATGCGGCGGCAAGGCTCATCTTCCTGTCTGCACGCACCTTCCATGCCTCACCCTTCTGTCAATCCCTACATTGGCTTCCTATAAAATAAAGAGCTCAATTTAAAATTCTAGTTCTTGCTTTCAAATGTCTACATAATGCTGCTCCCACCTATCTATCCTCCCTTATACACAAGTATGTCCCGTCTAGGCCCTTACGATCTGCTGAAGACTTACGTCTATCTTCTGTCCGTACTCCCACCTCTGATGCTCGCCTTCAAGATTTCTCGAGGGCTGCACCGTTCCTGTGGAACTCGCTTCCCTCCTCCGTTAGATGCTCACCCAGTCTCCATTCCTTCAAAAAATAGTTAAAAAACCACTTCTTCATAAAAGCGTATCCATTAAACTGTTAATAGCTCCTGACTGATTCCTCTTCTGCAACTGTCACTAGTCTAATACTATCCTGACCTTTTTGTGTCATTTTAGCCCACTCCCTGTAGCATGTAAGCTCATTAAGCAGGGCCCTCAACCCCTCTGTTCCTGTGTGTCCAACTTGTCTAGTTACAACTACATGTCTGTTCGTCCACCCATTGTAAAGCGCTGCTGATTTTGACGGTGCTCTATAAATATCATAATAATAATAATAATAATAATAATAATAATAATAATGTATTCTTAGCAACTCAGATTTTCAGGGTTTTTATTTTTAAATTTAGATTACTAGTTAAAAATGAAAATAAGTTACCTTACAACTCAATGGATGTGTCAAGACAAAAATTTGAACTGACAAATTAATTCGGATGATTTTTGAAAAAAAGTAGCCGATTATATTTTTTTGGCACTGCATTTTGGCTCGTTCGAATATCGTGCATGCAAATGCTTCTGAAAAACCTAATAAGATAAACCAAAAGGGCACAAAAATGGACCCATTTGTGTTCAATGTACTGCAAAGTATAAAGTGAGAAGGAAAGAAATAGAGACAAAAAAGTACTAAACAAATCTATATTTATAAATGATATGTTTATTAAATATATAATGTATAAATATAGAAATAATGTTTGCTGCTTCTTATTTTTTCTGTCTATTGGCCACTTCTCACTTGATCTTTAAATAAAATTAACATTTAACCCCTTGAGGACCAATGACGGTTCAGGACCATCATCGGAAACATCCCCTTGAGGACCGGTGATGGTCCTGAACCATCATAAAGGTATTATTTACTTATCTGATTGCCGCTGTTCCCTTGTCAGCGATTGGAGTTGCTCCCAGTGTGGGGGGACTGCCTGACAGCCCAGACAGTTCCCCCTTGGCGAATTAGGCTGCCGCGGCTATGTGATCGCTGTAACAGAGCGGTCACATGGCCGCAATAGGCGTCCAGGTATCTTCTTGCAGGGGGACTGCCTGTGCTGACAGGTAGTCTACCTGCATGTGTAAAATAAAAAATAAAATTGTTAATAAATAAAAGAGATATATGTATATATGTATGTATGTATGTATATATATATATATATATATATATATATATAATGTGTATGTATGTATGTGAAATGACAAAATATACCGGCACTCCAAGGATTTTCAAAATATCTTTTTTTTTTATTCTTTATTTTTGCAGTGCATATACATATAACAGTCGCTTGTGAGGTACCCCAACGGCAATCCTCTAGCATGTCGTAGTCATTTGTAACATTGAGGTATATGAGAAAGCATGCACAATTTTATAATTAAGTAGAGGTTAACAAGAGTAGCATGGTCTAGATACCGTACATTGCAGCAGCGGTGTATCCTGGTTTTGTGCTGCCCTAGGCAAGACAAAACTCAGCGCCCCCCAAGCCCCCCCCAACCTCCCCTCCACGCGCCTGCGACCCCCAGCCATCCCTTCCCCCCGCCCCGCCCCGCCTTCTAAATACACACACACTCACTGACAGATACGCATACACTAGCTAACAGAAACACAAACTCACTGACACACACAGAAACTCACTCACTCACTAGCAGACACACACTAGCAGACACACTCACTAACAGACACACTCACTAACAGACACACTCACTCACACACACACTAACAGACACACTAACAGACTCACTCACACTAACAGACACACTCACACACACACTAACAGACACACTCACATTAACACATTTATTTTTTTAACCCCCCCCTCCTTAACCTTTGGGAATGCTGGGGGGGGAGGGTTCCCTTTCTCCCTGGGAGTCCAGTGGCTGCTGGGCTGGGCTGGGCGGGCGGCTGGCGAGGGAGCTCTTCCTCGGAGCGGTCTGCTCAGCTCCCTCACGCGCCTCAGAGTGAGGCTGGGAGCCGGAATATGACGTCATATTCCGGCTCCCAGCCTCACTCTGCGGCGCGCGAGGGAGCTTAGCAAACCGCTCAGAGGAAGAGCTCCCTCGCCAGCCACCCGCCCAGCGCCGCCCGCATGCTCGGCATGTCTGTTAGCCGCAAGGCTAACAAGACATTTGCCCTGGGCATTTGGGGAGCGGCCTTTTTGCCACCCCCTGGAATATGCCGCTGCATTGCAGGTGTCCTGTATTGTCACGGCAGCATGTACTAGCTAATATGCAAAACATGGTAAACAATATCATGGCACAATAATATATTAGTGATAAGTTGGTTACAAAAATTACGCCTGCTAGGCTAGCCTACGCTGGACAATAGTGGAGTAACTGGCATAGCTGGTTGCCTTATTGTAGATCAGCACGTCAGTTGTGGGGTGAGGCTGGTGAGGTACTGGGACAGGCTAGCAGGCTAACAGACTAACTGCTTGTGGGTTGCCAGAGCCTCTAGCTTAATTCACTAAGGTAAATCACAGTGGTGTTGGTTAAAAATAAAAGAGTGAGTAAGAAGGAAATCCCTAGGTATAACTCTGCTAGTCAACTTCAAATAACATAGGTCTGCTGTGCCTAGTGGCTAATAAAAAGGAGACGTAAATCATGCTGTCTAGATATAGCTAGTGTTTGCTGTTCGATGTTAATTTAGGGAATTATGCTTATGCATGGTATGTCAAGGAAAGGGCACATATTCTTATTGTTAAAGCTGTTTACATGTCCCGACAGTCTTGTTTCAAAAGGTAAGTGCACCTGTCAGATGCAGTGAGTATTACAAGCAATTGGTAATAAGGCAGGCCGTGTGTGTCGTGTCAGTCAGCCTTTACCCTGCAGGATCACAAAGTCTTCCTTGTATGGCGGTCTCCTCCATGCTTTCAGCAGTCCAGGAGTGCGGGGGAGACTGGCTCATGGCTTTGTGTGAGTTGCGCCTGTAGAGTAGGTTCTTGCGGCATGGGTCACTGCGGGCAATTCCATGGTGTAGCTTGAAGTCGAGCCTCCGGGGATTCTGAGGTCGTCGAGGGGGAGGAATAGTGCCTACTGTTTGCTGAGGCCTCCGTTTTGGTAGCGGTCCCCTCTGCAGCGCTGCATCAGGAATATGCACCGGTTGCTGAGTTAAGGCAGGAGCTAGCAGCGCCGATGTTATACTTTGCATCCTGCCGGCAAATGCACGCTGGTGTAGTTTCTCCCAGCATCGCAGGAAATTTTCTTGTAGGGGATCTGTGGTAGTGACCTGATGGCACCTATGGCTGGGAGGCAAGCTTTGAGTATAGGGTGAGTAGTCAGCCGCCATCTTGGGTGCGCCACGAGGGCCTGCTTCTTGATGCAGTATTCGAGACTTGGGATTCGTGCCGGGTAGGTTGCTCTCAGCTCCCCTTTGTGTTTTGTTGTCGGACCAGCTGTGAGGGTCTCCGCCGGGGTTGGTTGCGGGACCTGTGCTCTTATGGTGAGGTGCCTTGAGTCTCTGACATTTTACAAGGTAGGCCTCGGCTGTTAGCCTCCTCGTAGCTCGAAGTCTCCCCAGTGGGGACCGGGATGACCCCCCCGGCCCAGAGGGGGGGTGGACGGGGCCGTCAAGCGACTCAGGATGTAGGCGTGTGGCAGATGGAAAGGGATGCATGGTGGCGGCCGTCCACCTCGATCCTCTATTTTTAGATTAACATATGTATATATTAATATAAAAATACAATTAGTATGCCATTATATATATATATATATATATAAGATATATAGACATATATTATATAAATATAATATATGTCTATATATTTTAAAGATAAAAACAATATATCAATTCAACAGGGACCACCCGGGTGCTTCCAGAGCATATATATAAGAAAATAAATAGAGCACTCCTTGGGAAATTTTTTCAAAATGTATTAAAGTGTATAATCAACGTTTCGACCCTCCTGGGTCTTGATAAAGACCCAGGAGGGTCGAAACGTTGATTATACACTTTAATACATTTTGAAAATTTTTCCCAAGGAGTGCTCTATTTATTTTCTTTCTACATATGCTCTGGAAGCACCCGGGTGGTCCCTGTTGAATTGATATATTGTTTTTATCTTTAAAATATATAGACATATTATATTTATATAATATATGTCACCCCTGGCTCTGGGTTTATACAGCGCTATTGGAGAGGGAAAATCCCACAGCCTGTAGATGAAGGCTGTATACTGGATACTATCAAGCCAAAAAAATATTCTGTGTGGTATAAAAAGGCAAAAGACCCCCAAATGAACAGTATCTTCAAAGTTTAATAATAAAAAAGGTTAAAAACTCTTACTTTAGTAGTGGTGGGTATCAGCTGTGTAAGCTACCCACACAAAAGCATATAAACAAAACGTAGAATCCCACAGTCACGTACAACGCTGGGTTTCGAAAATCCCGCTCACGTGACCACTTCCGGGTCCGCCTTCTGATGACGCCTCCGTGACGTGTTTCGCCTGCCTGTCTGGGCTTCCTCCTCTGATGTCAGTGTTCACCAGCTCCTCCTCTTATACACCTCGATCCGCCCCCATAATATTGTCACTGATCTGGGGGCAATCCATATTCCAGCTGAACCTGTGATTACATTAGTCCTCTTTGCCGAAAGCATATGACTGGAGCTGAAGTTACTTCCACACATATGTTGTTTAGCCATAACGGCTAAAAGCATATATATATATCAAACAATATACCACAATACATCAATAGTCATACTCAGGAAAATTTATCTCATACTTAATATATTCATTAAAAGTTATCTAAAAAATGAGATAAATACAAAGGATAAAAATATAAAAATACATACAGCGCTGTGAAAACTCAGAGCCAGGGGTGATTAAGTTCTGGTTCATGTTAGTTCTTCACCCCTACCTTCTTGCTTATTTTCAGATTTACCATCTCCAGTATTAGCGCACTTATTTGGTAATATTATTCATGTAACTATGTAAGTATGAAAAAAATTATACATTTTTTTTTACCATTATATATTTATATATATATATATATATATATATATGAAATTTAATTCTAACTGTATTTTGATATATATATCTCTCAAAATACACTTAGAATGAAATTATATATACATCTATGTATATATAAATAAATCAAAATAATACAAAATATATATATATATCCATATATAAAATTACATAAATCATTTCATAAATATACACGTAGACTTCAAATATATAAATAATATATATATGTATATATATTTAAATTCTGCATGTGTATTTATGTAATATTTTTACGTAATTTTTAAGTAATTTTATTGATTGCAATTTGAGGGACATGTCTGACAACCCAGGCAGAAAGTCCAGATAATTTAATTTGTTATCACTATATTTAAACCTGTAACTTTCTATGACACCATAAAACCTGTACATGGGGGGTACTGTTGTACTCAGGAGACTTCGCTGAACCAAATATTAGTGTTTTAAAACAGTAAAACATATCACAGCGATGATATTGTCAGTGAAAGTGACGTTTTTACATTTTTCACATGCAAACGGCACTTTCACTGATGATATAATTGTTGTGATACGTTTTACTGTTTTAAAACACTAATATTTGTGTTCAGCAAAGTCTCCCAAGTATAATAGTAGCCCCCATTTACAGGTTTTATAGTGTTTTTGAAAGTTACAGGGTCAAATATAAGGGTCAAACTTTTTTACATTGAAAATTGCAAGGTTGGTTATGTTGGCTACTAAAAAAGACTGGACATATCCCATATTGAATACCCTGGGTTGTCTATTTAAATTAAATATGTACATGTGAGGTGTGATTCAGAGATTTATGACAGATAAAAGTGTTACAATGTCACTATTGATACATTTTAAAATATATATATTTTGAAACAGCAATTTCCTATTTGTACTTAATCATGTAAAGACTGGGTGTTTTTAAACTCAGGCCAAAATTTTGAATCAATTTAGCAGCTTTTGTAGATAAGTAAAAGATTTTTCAAGTAAAAGTCAAAAAACATGCTTTTTTTTTAAATTTTTCATCACAAAAGTGTTAAAACAGCTCTGGTCCTTAACGTACAACATGGCCAAAACAGTCCGGTCCTGAAGGAGTTAATGACTCTTTTCTAACCATCAATCATTTTTTTTTCCTCATAAATCATCTTCAATTACCCTCATTTTTAAAAAAACATTTTGGTGCCATAGGCAAATCAAATCAAATGAACCAGTTCCATTGGCCATATTGTTTCGTAATATGTCCATATAGTATTTCATGCACAAGTCTAGTGCGGGGGCCATAATTTGACAACCTTGCTCCTTGTTAAGAGTTGAGCGACATTTTCTCCTTAAAATAAGGATGTGGACAGAGGCATGCCAATTGACATCACATGTCAATTTTTTCTTACTTTTTCCCCTAATATTGATTCTTTTAAAACCAGTGGATAAACTGAACAACTAAAACATCCATGCTTTCTACTTAGCATTTTTTTACGACTAGATGAATCACAATTATATGCACCATGAAAAAGAATGTACAATTATCTTCCTTACTGTCTAAAATATCATATTTCAGCATAAAACATTTATAATCAAGAACCCATTTAAAACATTGTATGCTTTTTGAGTGTATGCTAACTTTTTGAGTGTATGCTAACTTTTACATCCATCTGTATACTCAGCCACTCCCATAGCCTTTTACTATGTTGGTCCACTCAAACTTGAATGTCAATCTAGATTACTGTGGACAAACTCTGGGCATTCCGCAGTTTGAAGTTACCTTCAATCCCCCCAAACTAACCTGAGTAGCTCAACTCCATGAAAACCCATCCTTACAATTATGGCAACAAGTCCTTCAAGAGTTCAGCTGCTCAATCAATCCTGGCATAAGGATCATTGCTGAGCTTAAGATACAAAAGTCGCTGAGGAACTTTGCCAAGATCAACTTTAGAGGTATCAAATACCCAAGATGATTTTTAGTTACACTTTACTGTTTTATTTTCTTTAGTTACCATTTATTTTTGAGGGAACCAGCTAGAATTTGTGCTCTTCTTTGTTGTCCTAAACTCTACAGTAAATGCTGGGAGATTTTTGTTTTGATTTACTACTTCCTAATATTTTATAATATATGTGTTTTAATATCTTACAGCATTGTAGAATAGTCTAATATTCTACCTTTCCTTTTTCTTTAAAACATACCTAAGATCCACTGTTTTCAAAGTCTAATACATGTTTTAATTTCCAGTCACTAATTTACAGTAACGGTTAGTTGATCGCCATCTTATTTGTTTATTGGTTTCTGTAAATATACTATTAAATACTCTATTGTAGAACTCGTATGTAAAAACAGATTATCTAATAGAATCCAGATATATAGATTACATTTCTTACCATAAAAATCTCAGCCTCAAAGCTTAATTGCTGTTAATGATTGTAAAGCTGCCAACCACAATGTGTTTTCCATATATCTTGATTTTCTATTGTGAAGGACCTGGAATAGTACAATATTTTGCAATATTTGATACTTTTCGAAGGGCTCCAAGGACAATTACTTCCTGTGATTAATGACATGTCTCATTTCACATGGCTAATTTAGTTACCATGTCACATTTGTTTAACAGCACAAGGAAATTTACCGCTAAATTATCCATTTGTAGGATGCGAAAAGAGGCATTGGGAAAAGATGACACTAATGTTAAATACTGTAAAGAACAGATGTTAAATTGTGGATGACACAAGACCCTGGGAAGCTTAAACAAAAAGAAAAAGCATAGGAAATTGTCAGGCAAGTCTATTGCTCGCAGGACTGTATGCACAGCTCTGCTGTGTAGCCATCTTGTGAGCTATTTCTAAACTGCCCAGATGAATTTTCCTTCCTGATGGTACCTGGTCAAGGTATTGTATGATATAACAAGGATACACAAATTCCACAAATTTAGATAAAAAATGTACAGTTGAGTTAGTTAAAAACCCTTAAACATGCTGGGTTTTGATAAATAAATATCTAAACATGCAAAAATGATGACATTTACAAACTACACACGTCTTGCAGATACTCTGCTGCACTGGTGGATAAAGACTAATGCATAAATTATATTCACTAGAAAGCAATATAAATATTATAGACATTTAAAGTTGTTTATATTTGGAGAGTAAAAGCCAATCATCACATCCCTTCAGTAAAGGTAAAAGGGTATACAAACAGCATATTCATTTCCAGTAATAAAACCTCATCCTAACCTTAACGCTAAAACTTATCCTTGATTATACAATTTGTTTAAAATAAAAATTAAATGTTAAATCTTTAATATTAAACTGCAAAAAAATAAATAAAAAGATACTAAAATTAGACCGAACTTTATTTTTTTTTAAATTTAGCATAAGATATTTAAATAAGACATTTTAATAATAAAAAAAAATATGATGCCTCATTTTCAGAAACATACATGTCTTTTATTTTAGAACTTTACTCACCAATGCATACAAGTTTAATAACACCCAGGGTGGCTTGTTAAAATTAGTCATGTGACCATGTCACTGACAGACCAGGGATATTACATGCTCGCCCATTGCATTTTTTCAAAAACACCTCTTTATTTTTTATATCTTTCTATTAGGGTCTAATAAGTGAAATCAAATAGAAAATATGATTGCTAAAAGTAAAATACTCTACGTTATAGCAAACAAAAAAATAAATGCTTTTTTTGCCTTAAAAGTATTGTCTTAACGGGATTTAACATTGCTTATAAATACGTTTTTCAGAAACAAGAAAACGATGGAGATAATTATTTGTCATAGAGGAGGTGGAATCGTTAAATCCAGTGGAATGTTTTACGTATTCCCTTATTTCTAATGAGGAGTCTCAGGAAAAAGGACATAGCAACATATTGAATAATTCCATATATTTCAAAGGGCTCTTAGGACAATTGACGCCTCTTGGCTTATCCTGCAATTAAAAAAAATCCCTCAGTTTTCAGTGTTAATTTCGATACCATAAAACTTCAGTGTAAGAATGAGCTGGCAATAGAAAATTCGCTGTTGAATTTATCAGGCAAGAGGGAGATAGCGTTGGAGGAGTGTGAGGAAAGGATGCCAGGAATAGAAGTCACAGATGGTCCACATTGGCTCACATAGGCTTTTTTTTATGAAAATCACAGACTAAAATCAAGTTTAGGCAGGAAATATTTTTTGGATAAATAACTGCCTTTAAAGTATCATGCGCTTCCTTTACATAGAGTGATGATTTTCTTTTTATGATTAAAAAAAGTCCATTATGACAACACCAACAGTGTTATTCCCTTAAGTGAGAATTTCAAATTTCTCAAAGTAAATTTGAAGAATAGCTGACTTTACAAGTGATTTCCAGTTTGGTTATTTTGGCCTTAATTTTAAAGTTCACTTCGAATTCCTTGCATTTTTCACTTGATTAAATAACCCAGGAAGTGTTTCTCTTTACGAGGGCTAAACTATGAATTGTTTTGATTTCACCAGGGATTTTGACATTTTAATACAGGTTTGAAATTCTAGATCAAAATAACCAAATTAGAAAATTATCCAAGATAACTTTGTTTTCAGCTCAGTCACATTTTCTATAAATGTGTAATTCACTCGTTAAATTCCAATAACTCATGGTTTAGTGCAGGGGTAGGCAAGCTTTTAACAGTATTATGCCACAGATTTTGAAGCCCTTGGCGTGCCAATCTTTTTGTATTTAAATTGAGGTGTGTATGTTGCCGTATTTTGCGTGAGTTATTTTTGAGTGCTGCAGTTGCTTTATAGTGTTGTACTGGTGCATATGTGGGCTGCTATATTGTACAGTATACGTCCATGACTAGTTTCTGGTATTGTGTAAGAAAGCTATGAATGTGGGCTGTGTATGGGAGCTGCTTGTGTACTTGTGTGTGTGGATGATAATTTTGTGTTTGGTGTGTGTGTGTGTTGGGCTGCTTGTGGTATTGCATGTGAGAGGCTGCTTATGGGGTTGTGTGCATGTATGTGGATTGTCAGTGGTGTTGTGGTTGTGGGGACTGTGTTTTTGTGTGGGCTGCTTGTATTGTTTGAATGAGGGAATGGCTTATTCTGCAGCTCTGTGTATTTTTAGCAGTGTGAGTGGCTTCCCTGGGGTCCAGTGAGGACCGGGCTGGCCAGATACAGGTCAAGGGCAGGAGCTACAATAGCTTCTACGGGCTGCTGTTCTCCAGTGCGGACTCCCATTCACAAGTGCTGGGATTAAGAAATCGAAGATTACTTCCTCTAAGAGCTGCAATGCGTAAATTGAGAATTGTCCCTCACCACTCACTTTGCACTGACTCCTGATAGGCCAGATCCTGTTTGACTCTGGAAGCCTCTGGAAGCCTTGAATGCAATGCAAATGCACCTCGAGTGCCATGCACGGCACAGGTGCCATAGGTTGCTGACCCCTGGTTTAGTGCATAACTATGGTGCAAATGGGTTGTATGTGGCAGCTCTGAGTACTTTGCAGGATATTAGATGTTTTGAAAAATGGTGCAAATATGTAAAAGGGTAAATTTACCAATGGAATGTGCCTGCTGGTGTCCATGGTGACTACCCACTTTTACTACTTTGCACCATTATTCACCATTTGATAGATCTTACTTGTTTCACCAACTGCATGTGATACATGGTGTCAGGTTAAATTAATCCCAAGACCTACTCCAGGACCTCAGGTCTTAATTTCCATCCACTCACCCATGAAAAAGTGCACTAGTGCCCAATCTGGAAAACTGATCATATCAATCTTTTCCATTTGCTTTGGAGTAGCAACATTATTCTACCTGCGTTTTGTTATCCATTCATATTCTCTTACGGGATTTTGTTTTTCTAAAAATCTTGATCTGAATAGTGTTGGTGCTTTCTAAAACAAAACAAACATGCTGAAACATATATATTGCACTTTCCTTTGGCGACAAGTAACATAAGTTCATATTTTTTTTTTCTGGTTGTATAATATGAATATCAATATATTCTCAAATTTTTTCCTGCCTAAAACTGACACTTTAAAATAGCAGGAAGTCAATTATCAACTGTAATTAGCATGAAGATAAACAGAACTAAATATTATAATAGTTTAATGTGACTAAATACTATACAGCTGAAGATCCAAAGCAATTTACTTGTCAGTTGAGGAAAGGAACTTGAATTCAAATATTAAATTCTGAATTCAGGTCAATTGACAACCAGATTGCAAAAGTTAGACAAAGGAGATAATCTGACAAACAAACAAAAAAAAATCCTTAAACACTATTATTTAGCAATTCTTGCCAACGACTGGTGGGAGTTGTATTAACAGGCAAAAGCTGATATTTTTAAATTCACAAAATAAATTTAATCTATAGATATTTTCTTACATATTTTGGTTAAAGGACCACTAAAGTCATCAAGACCACTTCATCTCAATGAAGTAGTCTGGGTGAAGTGGCCCTGTAGATTTAACCCTACAAGGTAGAAGCTGCAATATTCCCATTGTAGGGTTAAATACGCCTTGGGCTAAATACGCCAGTGCCTATGGGTATGAAAAACGTCAATCTTATGCACTGTAACATACCGTGACGTCTTGCACACATACACAGTTCTGTCACGGTCGGTCATATGTAGGAATCTTAGGCGCATCCTACATTCACCATAAGAAGTATTGGATTGGTCCATCATCTAGGAGGCACACCTTTAGGTTGATGAAACCAGAGAAGGGAGGGAGGAGGGACCCTGTCCCTAGTAATATAGGTGTGTGTGTTATTAAATACAATAAAGGTTTTTACTTAGCTTTTACCAGTGCTGAGGCTCCATCAGCTCTACTTACCTCTCCTCCTTCCGTGATGACATGGAGAATGCATGGCCTCCTCCTGCGTGGACCAATCCAACGCTGCAGTCCTTAGGCACCCAAGCTTTCCCCTAGGAGAACATTGAATCAATGCTTTCCAATAGGGGCTTCAGCATCACGTGAAGACAGGCACTAGAGGTGGATTTATCCTTGCAATGTAAACAGTGCAATTCTCAAAAAAGGGTTAAAAGGACAGGACCACTGCACTCAGGCCACTTTATTGAAATAAAGTGACCTGGGTGACTTTAGTGTTCCTTTAACCTAATCATTTTTAAAGCAAACACAGATTACACTACCTTGGAAATGTGTTATGCTATGCACGGAGAATCATTTAAAGGAAAGAGAAAAAATAAAATTGATGAATGCCATCCTGCATAAAGAATAGACTACAGAACTACAGAATTTCCCACAAGTAAACATGTTTCTTTTCTAAGCTTGTAAAAGCTTGTAAAAGATAAAATCCCCACACTATAAGAACATTAGATGAATGGAATTTTCTCACCAAACAAATATAGAAATCTTTAAAGCCCTCTGTTATTGGCTATTTTTTATTAGGAAAGCTACAGAAATACACGCAAAACACACGGAATGAATGGTAGATAAAATACTGACTTTTCCCCAAGGCACTAAGGACTTTGAATAGTGATCTGAAGACCTTCCATAATCTCATCATATGTTTCTAATTCTTTGTTACGCTCTGGTATGTAGTGCATTTTAGCTGTTTATGGGTCTGTAAAGTTATGTAAAGTTATTTTCTCACCTAACACAGACCAGTGTGAAATGGTCAGTATAAACCCAAACAAGGCCCTCCTAAGAACTTCAGATTACAGATGGCAAAATATTCTTCTTATGTACAAGCTATAGTTCTTGTGAATTGATGTTGTTAAGCCAGGAGGATATCGCATATTTTCATGAAAGAATAATACAAATACAAGGTTTTGTATGTGATATCTTTGAAGTTAATATATAATATGAGTTATGTTCAAAGTAAATCTGAACATATTAATAGAAGATAGAATGCAAATAGTCTCCTTAAAGGGACACCATAGGCACCAGGACCACTTCTTCTTGGGTGGACTGTGTGCAATGCCCCTGACATTTTGCTCCTGCAATGTAAAACATTTCTGTTGTGAAGATACATCAATGCTTCATCCTGACAGCCACCAGAGGTGTATTCTCACCCACAACCAACTCAGACTCAGTTCTTTGACGTTCAACGTCTTTACACATTGCATGAGGACGTTGAACGTCCTCTGGTGCTTCTCCTAGGGAAGCACTGGATTCAATTATTCTCTATGAGAAGTCGAAAATGAGAGAAGACGGAAAGGGAAGTGGATACAGGGGATGAGTCTCAGCATTGGAATTAAGTTATGTAAAGGCATATTTAAATTAAGTTTTTAACATAAAAGGGAGTCCTAGGGATCAAAATTAAGCAAGTAAATGCATTAAAGGAAAAAAATTATATTATTGTTACAATAATAGTTTCCCTTTAATGAGCTTGATTCAGAACTTGGAAAGAGGGTAGTTTGCATAAAAAGCATAACATCGCTTTACTAAACTTACTACATATAAACATTAATTAAAAAAAAAAAAAAATAAAAAGATGACTGGTCTGAATTAAGCAATTAATTACTCAAATAAATGTCAAAGATTTTACTTGGAATTCACCAGACTCTCCTCTCCACCTCCACTACTGACAATGGAGAGCCAGATGTTCCTAAAAATGCATCAACTGATTGCTCTCAACCAGTGATTTAAGCTCTGCAACACTGGGTTTTATTCAGCTGCATCTACTTTGTCATATGGAGTGCCAGACTCTCTGAACTTAACTTACTAATTGAAAGCAATCAGCTGATGCTTTTTTAGGAATGTCTGACTCTCCATTGTCAGTAGTGTAGGTGGAGAGGAGAGTCTGGTAAATCCCGAGTAAGAACTGAAACCATTTAAAACAGGGGCACTACAGGCATCTTAAAGGACCACTATAGTGCCAGGAAAACATACTCGTTTTCCTGGCCCTATAGTGCCCTGATGGTGCCCCCACCCTCAGGAACCCCCTCCCGCCGGGCTCTGGGGAGAGCCTTAAACTTACCTCTTTCTCCAGCGCCGGGCGGGGAGCTCTCCTCCTCCTCTCCGCCTCCGATCCTCCTCTTCGGCTGAATGCGCATGCGTGGCAGGAGCTTTCCTATGGACGCTGGCATCTTCTCACTGTGATTTTCACAGTGAGAAGCACGCAAACGCCTCTAGCGGCTGTCAATGAGACAGCCACTAGAGGCTTTAGAGGCTGGATTAACACTAATATAAACATAGCAGTTGGTCCTTTAACCTCTACTGTATGTTGTAGTGGTTATGGTGCTTGGAGTGTTTCTTTAAGCGTTCAGCTGCCTCTAATGCTAAAAGCAGGTGTATTTAATTCTAAGTAGACTATCAACATATAACATACCATATTGCACATAGAAACATATTAGTTTATTTGATGGAATATTATTTAGTGAAAGTCCATCAAGGACCAAACGTAGAAAAAAATAAAGAAAATGTACATATCAAAAAACAAAAACAAAAAAAACAACAAGAAGCATTTGCCTATATGTATGTATGTCTACCTCAACAAATGCAATATCACATGTCATATAATAAAGGTAATACATGTATTCATATATTCCAGACATAAGACAAAAGTCAGTCAGCAACTTCTTAAAGGACCACTATAGGCACCCAGACCACTTCAGCTTAATGAAGTCGTCTGGGTGCCAGGTACCACTAGGATTAACCCTTTCTGCTGTAAACATGTATGTTTACAAATGGGTTAATCCAGCCTCTAGTGGCTGTCTCATTGACAGTCGCTAGAGGCGGTTCCGCGCTTCTCATTGTGATTTTCACAGTGAGAAGACACCAGTGTCCATAGGAAAGCATTGAGAATGCTTTCCTATGAGACTGGCTGAATGCGCGCGCGGCTCATGCTGCGTATGCGCATTCAGCCAATGACGGGAAAGGAGGAGGAGAGTCCCCAGCGCCGAGGGAGCCTGGCTCTGGAAAAAAGGTAAGTGTTTAACCCCTTCCTCCGCCTAGAGCCCGGCGGGGGTGGGGACCCAGAGGGTGAGGGGGACCCAAGGACCCTCTAGAGCCAGGAAAACGAGTATGTCCTTTAATATCAGTTAGCTGGTTTTCATTCAGGGATATGCTGTTCAACTGGATTTAACTTATTATTTTATGGAATGTTTTAAAGCAGAATACAATCCTTCTCTAGGAACAAAAATGTAATACAGGATGAGATCTAGGGCACTTATAATAATATATAAATGAGAAAATACTCCAGTTGGGATGTTTTTCCCTCTGCTCACCTAATCTAATATATATATATTCTTTTGTTTTGAAGATCCCTCTAAGGGTCCTCAACCCAATCCTCAAGGACCCCCTACCAGTCCAGGATTTAGGGATTACCCTGTTGTGTCCAAGTGTTTGTTCCCCTTCCTCCCACCCCAAAACACATTAGACACAGCAGAGTAATCCCTAAATCCTGGACAGTTCCGGGGTCCTTGAGGACTGGGTTGAGAACCCCTGCTCTAAACCCACTGATCTTCACATCAATTTAAGTCCTGCATTCAAATTAGACCAGTACAAAAAACTGTGTTTTTATGAAAAATGTACCTTGAAGATATTTTCTATGCTTTCAGGTTCTACCAGGTGATAAGTTATAGCATCTTATTTCAGCCGGGCAGGAGAAAGCAAAGGAGGCGAATCTGAGGACTTTACTCATGGTGGCAGCCAAACTCGAGCATCGCCCTGAAGAAGAGTTGTAACTTCGTCTTTGGGATCCAGATGGAGAGCTTTGTAAATCCAAAGCAAGACAGTTCAGCGGCGATGAAGTCACATTTTATTTTCCAGTGTACATCACGACCCATTCAAGAAACCATGGTTTGAAGGTGACCAAATAGTCTTGTAGAAGACTTGAGAGGACAAACTTTTTTAATTCTATGACAATGAAATCTTTTTGAAATCTATTGTTATTTAATGTTGTAAATTGTGTCCATTTTGTAATGCTTGCAAAATTTAACTTTTTATGTTTTTTTTATTTTTTTACTTCTCCAAGTGATTCTTGTTAATGGTGAACTAATTATGTATTTTTATTTTATAAGTTCAAAATAGTAGCAATTATTAAAGTTTTATTTTTCATAAAATGGGTGATATTCTAAGATTAGGATATGTGTGCTGCAGTAAAGAACTTTCCAATTGTAGAATTATTGTGTACTTAACTGTAACCTCCTGAAGAACTTTTGTATGGCCTCCAACATACTTTTTGATATCAAACACTTTATCATGCTGCATACATATTTTTAGGGACTACAAACAGCCAGTATACTGATTGTAAACTACAGGACACCCCATATTAAAAAAAATGTCAAAATATCTCTACACTTCAAGCTTCAAAAAACAGATAATAGTTCATACATTGAAAATACCCAGAGTCGTAAAAGAAACTAAGTTTTAGTGCATTTAGTGGTTTTCTAGTGTAACTGTATGCTTGTTAAAACCTTAATTTACAATGGTTATTGAGACCAGGAGTTAAGCCACATTGATCTAGAACCAAGTTTCAATTATCCTTTTGTGGAGGTTTTCTAAATGTCAAAGTGTATTGCCATGGACTTCATTTCTTTCATGCCACAGGGAGAAGATCAACACTGAAAATGGGAACCTACATTTCACGAGACAGTGAAGAAACATACTCTCCAATCAATGTATATGCATGTACTTATATGCATAGCATCTTTGTATTGTAAAACGAGTCAAAGAATGAAAAAAAGCTCATGTCTGGAGATATCCAACTCCAGAACTGTTGGGTGTACTTGTCTGTCAATTTTGAGATTCTCCACTCTAGACAATAACTGGGCTTTACATACTTTTTAATTAAATTGATTGTTGGTAGCTATTTCTGTCTCTAGTTTATTGAACACGGTATACAGTAACCCTCAAAATAATTATACAGACCATAAACATGAAACTATTCCAGCAACTCTACACAAGCAAGTTGGTAAGTAGATAAATGAAGAATGTATTGTTTCTATTTTGATAGTCACGGCAGGGAGCATGCCTTTGATGTAATCAACTTGAGCAGAAAATGCAGCTTGCATTAAGCTATCATAATGATTCCTCTTTATTTGGTGACTTTCAGAATGTAATTCCTATGGCTATATCACATTCCAGATTTGCCGTATTAAACAACATTAAAACTTCAGATTTAAAACCAACGTGTTGCTATTTAAATTTAATTACAAGCAATGGAAATCTAAAAATAGATTTTTTTTTTAATGCTAAGTGTACTCGTACGTGTGTTTTTTTTTTTTTTCTTTTTTTAAAAATCGAAAAGGAAAAAGTAAAATGTGTTTAGCCATCATACTGTGTTTTTGCTTTCAATCAAAACCATACATCTAAAAATGCATGTGATATATGTACATTTCTGTATATGATCCTCACTACTAAGAATTACCTGTCTGTTGGCTGTTGTTAACGTGCCTGAGCATAAAATGATACTGGTTGCGTGGAATTTACTTTTTAGATAGTGTTAAATGTTTGAAGATGTTTCCGTAGGAAGAATAGATTTGCCTAGTTTATAAGTATGTCCTGGATCTCTCAGAAAATGCCATCTACTTACATTACATATTTAACATGTACAGAATATAGATAACCATTAGCAGAAGTTACATGTTTATTTTGATTGAAAACAGAGGGGAAAAGTTCCTTTCTGAACTTGTAGAATATTTTATTTTTCCTTGTAGGTAATTCCACAGTTGCAGAACTATAAATGAGAAGTCTGCATGACTTGCTTCCGTGCTGTAACATGGAAGGGTGAGTAATTTGCAGGAAGTGGATCTATGGAGATGCTACGGAGAGCAGGTTGAGCCATAACTAACAAGGTCCATTAAAATGGTCATATGCTGCACCAATACCATAATATATTTTATATATGGCCCAGGAAACTGAGCAACTCCTGGGTCCTGTTGGAGGCACTTTATAATACAAGACTGAGGGTATCTTCTTGGCCTTTATTTAAATATCTCTCCACCCTGCCACCCATGAAGCCACTCACCAGGCCTGTAACTTTTAATTATTACATTCATCTTTTTTATATATCGTGGCCTACATGCAAAATAAATTAAAAAAAAACAAAGGAAGAATATTAGACATGTTTGGAGCACCTGTATGGAAACTCTTGCTCATTACAAATGGCTGTTTCCGGGTATTGTTGGAACCTATATAAGTTCCCACCTAATAAATATTAAGCCTACAGGATTCTTTTTCAAGTGAAGGATAGAACAATTTATAGCATTACACATGATAATTTACAGTGGAAGAATACTCTCTAGGGGTAATTATTATATTGAGTCGGAAGTTAGAGCTTCCAAAAGCTCTGCCCTTGACATGCCTCTGAGAAGCGTTTCCCATTCTACTGCTGCCAAAATGAAGATGATTACACATGGAATGGCAGCGATTATAGGAATTTCTTTCCTCCTTGACGTGAATAATGAAATATTCAGAACCTGTCATCAACGAACACACCTTCCTAGCACTGGCCGCGTTAATTGCTATAATCAAGGCACCCCCCCTTAAGGCACGTTCTACCCATTTTATTAATAAACATAATTTATGTCTTCATTGTGTGCTTTCTTTTCTATAGAAACCAACTGATTCATTTCAGGTTTGCAAGGTAGAAAAAGAAATACCTAATCGGTCTGCTTCTAAAAAGGCATGGTTTTCTTAAAATCTTATACCTGCAACACTGGGGTTAAAAAAATCAACACCACCAGCTGCTATAAATACATTTTGCCTTTTGTTGCTTTTATTATTTTATAAGGTACATCAGGCAGACGTGGAGAATTGAACACGCTAATACGTGTTTGGAAGAGAAATATTTTACAGTGCTGAGGAATTTGAAATTTTAAAATTGATCACAAATCAAGTAAGAACAAAAAAGGACCAGTAGTTTTGTTCTGCTACAAATTTTGAGGAAACAAGCAAATGGGCTAATTATAACGACTAATTGTGGGACAATGTTCTAAATACAGAGCAATCAGCAGGAAAATTCCATTCTTATCTAAGAAGATTCCTCACTTTAAACATTATTATTTTTTGCATGTTTGATCATTTATTTCTAATCTGTGACCTCATATTCAGGCAAGTGAAATGCAAACAACAAAGATAATCTTCTCTATTGTGAAAAAGTAATGAGAACCAGTGGTCTAAATTAATAAAAGCAGCCACCCTTACTGCAACACTTTTGTTGCAGTAAAATAAATAAATCAACACTTTGCAGGTATTGTTTTTAAATAAATCATTTAGGTCCCTTTTTTCACCTTGTTTTTATTTATTTATTTTATAATAAAAATAAGGAGTAATAGGTACTATTTTTTCTTACTCAAAACTTGATCTTTGATAATAAGCAAAGCTTAAACAAAGTTCATTTTTAGTTGCTAAACTACTTTACCCACAATCCATTCACAGAAGAGCAAATTGCAGACATGATGGACAGAGGAGGACAAAATTAAAAAGATGCTCAGGTACCGAGATCCACCACAAAAAAGAAAAGATAATATATAAAAGCAAGTGGCATCATAAGATGTACATAACGTAAGGAAAACTGAAAGCAAAAAAACCCCCAAACATTCTAACCAAGGGTTTCCTACACTTTATTTATTTAATTATATATAATCTGCAGAGGCATTATACATACATGCCAGAGATTTCTATATCAATGAATGAAATGTACATGAGTTTCTGAGAATCGAGACAAGTAGACAACGGTTTATTTCAGATTCATTCTCTTCCTAGTTGAGCACCAGAAGGTCCATGAAGAAGACAGACATAGCGATGGATCCACATATACAATTTGTTGCTTACTATAAAACCGTTGCTGAGAATATATAGTGGTGCAGAAAATGATGTGAGCATAGTAATATACTATAAATACACTGTTCTTTTTATTCCAATAGTTGAGTTATGTTTTAATAGAATTTTACTGCCAAAGCACTGTAACATGATAATGTTGTCTCGCAGTACATTTTGTCCCAGATATCACATTTAGTAGTAAATTATATTCATTAAGTTCTATACAGGTCCCCAATCCACAAACTAATTTAATTACACGCAGTTTAAACTCTGCCCTATCATCACCATTGCAAATTCAGTGATTTGTGTTTGCTCTGACAAGTAAAGAAAAATAAATATGCGCTGTGTAATATTTTTAGGGGCATAATTCCCTAATATGGTACTGATGTGAAATGTACATTTTTATTTGTAGAATTTGAACTGTTAAATGTTAAACACTGTGCTTTTGAGTCTAGTTTTTTGTGTGTTTTGTTAGCAAACTGAATAAATGCAAACATTAATAGTAGATACCACTTTAACTTGATATCCTTAACATAAGAAAAACCCTTTTCTTAAATTTCACCTTTCCGCAGTTTAGTGGGTAACGCACTAATTTGGTATTATTATGCGGCATTGACATATTTAAAGATCTCAAATTAAGTATATTATTAAACACACACAGATACATTTACAAACACAAACACAAAGGGCCCACCAAGAGGTAAAGGTAAAGGTGAGTGGGATGAAACATACAATACGACCCATTAGAGGGAATAACCTTGACTAAATAAGCCGGGTATTCCTTCCCACAACTGCAGGCTCTGCCTTAACATTTGTGGTCAGGGGAAAAGGCAAAAAAAGAGAGTCAGTCGGTTCTGGTGAAAATGAGTTGTGGTGTGTTAAAACCGACGTTTAGGTAGACCTGTAAAAAAAGAGGGCATAAAGGTTTAACAATGCAACACTAATATATATATAACATTACATAACATGCTTGTCAGAGCTGCTATATGAGTTAGATTTCCATTGTTCTAGTCTTTTAATCATGTGTACAGGGGCTTTCTTACTAGATCCTGCTGAGGCAGCACCTTATCTAAATGAATGACCTGAAAACAATGAAGGGTCACAGCCATGTTTTACAAATAGTGTCCTAACGTACAAGATAAATTTAGATTTTGTGAGTAGGTTACCATGTAACATTAACAGAGGTATCTTCCCAAGATGACCTGTAAATGGCAAAATTGATCAAGTATCACCATGGTCACCATTTATTGTCTATAGTATACAGGTGTATGTCTGTAGGTGGTCACATTTTAATTGTTTCCGACTGTCGCAGGGCAAGTGTATAATGATCCCCTGATTTTTTAAGATCATCTATTCTGAGGCACTGTGATGCACCCATAGACTTTTCTATGGTAAATTTGTTTGGGTGTAACAAACCATAGAATGCTATGTATATATATATATATATATATATATATATATATAGCTGTTTTTATTATCAAGTTAGTCTTTGTTTCAAAAAGATCTGACAGTGCCCTAAAAATGGCAGCAGGATAATTCCATATCTAGTTGGCTCCTGGTGTGTATATTAAATTGCACCAAGGCTGCCGCTGCATTGGCTGAGAAGGATTTATGATAGTCATAAAATATATAGCCACCATACTTCCAAGTTCCAAGTCTACCAATTTGTGTAAAAAAATACAGTTTTTCTCTATGCTGGGGGGAAGTGGAACAAATGACGTGCTTAGACAGAAAGCGGGTACAGACTCTGGTATTATCAGTATCTTTTTTTTTTTTTTACATTCTTTATTTTTTGTAATTTTGACATTTAAACAGTAATAGTAACTATTAGTCATACATTAATGCTGCAAATTCATAGCTTACAATGAAATAAACAGTGACCCCCGAGGTCCTAGCCTATATGACATACTGTCAGTATCTTATTTAGTCTGGGGTCTCTGGATTTTTGGACTACGAACAGTATGCTTTATTTTCTACCAGGTCTTGTTTGACAGTTAATAATGAAACAAAATTAACATTCTTGCCTTACAGAATGTTGTTCCTAATAGTAGGGATAAATAAATATGCAAGTGTGATAACATGGGTGAAGGAAATCTGTGACAAGTAAATTGGTTGTGTTGTTACCGTGAGAGGCAGTATGAACAGGGTACAAAGCAGATTAATCAATGGGAGGATTATGAATTCCAGAATTATTTGATTCCAACTTGTCCAGTCTATGATTTATAGGTTTAATGGAGGAGAGTATCGAGGTCATCATGGCATGCATTTCTGCCAAACTGTCTGTACCACCTCCTTGCTGGTCCCTGGCCAGTGATTGTTGGAATTTGAGATCATGAGTTTATAAAGTTCAGCCTATCTTGCTGTAGCTGAGAGAGGTATGTCCCTATGCCTCAGTTAGCTGAAATTTTTTACATGGTCCAGGATCACATAGAGCTGGTTCTCAGTCTGTGTCCTTGGTCTGGCTGGGAGGCAGGGTCTTGCAGGAGTGCTGGGGAGGGAGAAATTATCTTCCTGTTCCGAGCATGAGACATACTAAAACAAATTAAATTTGTAACAAATTGTAACAGATCTTTTCAAGCATGCAACCCTAAATCTGCTGGCGACTTACTTAGTGCCAAGTGGCAAATAAATAAGCTATACCAGGGTAAGGTGAGGCCCTGCTAATTGCCTAGTGGATGAGAGAGCCTCTGACTATGATTTTGCCATGGTGCTGAGCCACCAAACAGTGTGCTGGGGATGTTGGCCTCTCTGTAACTTGTAAGAGATGAGTGGCCGTAACAGGTAAAGTACTAATTATAATCCCAAAGTAAAAAGAATAATGCATCCGCAGCACTACAACATAACCAAATGAAGATTTATTCCAATTAAGTTGAAGCAGCAACTATTCAACACATGCAGTGTCTTTATCAAGCTGAGGATCCAACTAACACCACAATGGAGATTACAGAATGTGTCAATATTTTCTCAAAATAGTACCTATCGCTTTGGAATGTGTACTGAAGTCACCAACAAAGGACATCATCTTTCAAATGTTTTTATTGGGTTTTTCAAATATATATTCATACAATGTGATAATAATAATAATAATAATAATAATAATAATAATAACAATAATAATAATAATAATAATAATAATAAACATATTGATAATAAATAAGATTAGTAACAATTAGTCTATAATATTATTAATAACATTTTTCATTAAATTCAAATGGTGGGGAAATAATAAAAATAAGTTAAACAATAAAATAATTTTATATATACAATCATCCATAAAAAGTTACACAGGTTTAGTCATTTGACCCCTTTAGGATGGAGTCAATAGTGCACGTTCTGATCAAAACAAAACGTAAACAAAAACTGGAATTTGCGCTGTATGTCTGTTCAACCGTAATTCACCGCTGTCACATTAAGTGCACCCACACTTATTATATATAATTTTGTTCAGGAGAAACAGGGCTTTAATTTATCATTAACTGTTCATATATGGAACATAATTTATTATGAATAAAAATTTTAAAAATGTGAGAAAATAAAATTTTAGCTGTGAATGTTATAATACTGTTAGGTTTACTAAGGTTTAATACTAAGGTTTTACTGCAAAAAAATGCACATATTTGTAATCAGCGATGTCTCACGAGTACAACAGTACCCCCCATTAACAGGTTTTATGGTATTTTGGAAAGTTACAGGGTCAAATATGGAACGTGCCATTTTCAAATTGAAATTTGCCAGATTAGTAATGTTACCTTTGAGACGGTGTGGTAGCCCAGGAATGAGAATTACCCCGATAATGGCATACCATTTGAAAAAGTAGACAAGGTATTTAAAGTGGGGTATGTTTAGTCTTTTTTAGTAGCCACTTAGCCACTTAGTAGTCACAAACACTGGCCAAAGTTAGCATTCATATTTGTTTTTGTGTGAAAAAAGCAAAAAACTAATATTTGGCCAGTGTTTGTGACTAAGGGGCTACTAAGAAAGACTGGACATACCCCACTTGCAATACATTGGGATGTCTACTTTTGCAAATGGTATGCCATCATGGGGGTGATTTTCATTCCTGGGCTACCATACGCTCTCAAGGACAACATAACCAATCTGGCAAATTTCAATGTCAGAAAAATGAAATGCAAGCCTTATATGTGACTCTCTAACTTTCCAAAACACCATAAAAGCTGTACATGGGGGTATTGTTATTCTCAGGAGACTTCACTAAACACAAATATTAGTGTTTTAAAACAGTAAAACATATTACAACAATAATATAGTCCATAAAAGTGCAGTTTGTTTGTAAAAGATGCAAAAAACGTAACTTTTACTTAAAAAATCATCATTGTAATACAATTTACCAGTTTGAAACACTAATATTTGAGTTCACAAAGTCTCCTGAGTAAAACAGTACCCACTATGTACAGGTTTTATAGTGTCTTGGAGAGTTACAGGGTCAAATATAGTGCTTGCGAATTAAATTCTCTGCACTTTCTCCTTGTGTTGTCAGGCATGTCAATCAAATTTTAATTAATTAAATCACATAATTATGTTAAAAGATTACTTATATATACATGTAGAATTTTAATATATATGCATTTATAGGTATTTAAATTCTACGTGTATACTAATGTAATCTTTTATGTAATTATATGTATTTATCTATATATATATATATTTGCGGTTATTTGTATTTTATATATAGATAGATATATATATAGAATGTCATTCTAAGTGTATTTTGTTACCAATATATATATATATATATATATATCAATATCAATATATATATATATATATCAATAACAAAATATATGAAATTACATGAATATATATTTTATATTAAATTTTGTTTCAATATTTTATTTATTTATTTTATTATTTTATTTATTTATTATTGTAATTATATGTATATATAATATATGTGTATATATCTATTACATATATATTATATATATATTTTATATATGTACTTATATTAATATTAAAATACACTTTGTATGACGTTACATATATATAATATGTATATATATATATATATACATATATTGTATATATAAATACATTTCTATTTTATTTTATAACATGTTTAATGATTTTTCTTTTACTTTCCCACCAGCAGGGGGACTGTCTGACATTTCAGACAGTCCCCCTGCTGGCAGATTCACAGCCAGCTATCCACAGCCAGCTATCCACGAGCGATCACATGGCCCTCGGGGGCCTGATTTGCCAGGGGAGGGCTGCCTGGGCCGTCAGGCAGCCCTCCAGAAGAGCATCGCGGCGGAGGTGAGTACCGCGGACCTCCAGGGGCTCAAAGCTGTTACGGCGTTCTATGGCTTTACGGCATTCTAATGGCTTTAAAGCCCACTTAATGCAGGATGGCATAGAACGCCATAACGGCGTTAACGGGTTAATATATCCTATTTACAAAATAAATAAAAAAAGATCACATGGGTATCATATTATATTTACTTTGGACAATTTTTTCTAATTCATTCCATTATTTTCTTAATATAATATTATTTTCTGAATATGTATGGTAAATCAATTAATCTAGAATGGAATATAAAACCTCCTTTATATCTGTCAAGTCACGAGTTTTCCAATATCTGGTTATGGTGTTAGTTGCGGCAATTAGAATAAGAACTAGCATTCATTTTTGGTATTTTGGTAGGTGAGTTGGAAGCTTTTTTAGAGAAATTTCAGGGGATTTTCTATTGAGCTTAATTTCTGTGGCTTGGAAAGTATTTGAAAGGTTATTAAGGGATAATATTCAAGAATTCCTTGAGAAGAACGTGGTTATCAGCAAAAATCAGCACGGTTTTATGAAGCACAGGTCATGTCAAACTAAATTGATTGCATTCTACAAAGAAGTAAGTAGAAGTATAGATCATGGTGTTGCAGTGGATGTTATCTATTTGGATTTTGCCAATGAGTTTGATACAGTTCCACACAACAGATTAGTGTTCAAACTCAAAGAAATTGGTCTAGATTCAGTTCTTGGGTAGAACATTGACTTAACAATAGAGTACAGAGAGTTGTTATTAATGGTACATTTTTAAGCTGAACAGAGGTGGCAAGTGGTGTCCCTCATGGTTCTGTTCTGGACCCCTTCTATTTAACATGTTTATAAATGATCTTGAAAAAAGCATTGAAAGTCATGTTTCAGTGTTTGCAGATGACACAAAACTCTGTAAAGTAATACAATGTGAGCAATATATTATTTTGCTGCAGAGGGATTTAGATAGACTGGGGGCACTCAAATGGGCACTCAAATGGCAGATGAAATTTAATGGAGAAAATTGCAAAGTCATGCATTTTTGGGGAAAAGAATGCACAAGCAACTTATACCCTTAATGGAAGTGAATTAAAGGACCACTATAGTGCCAGGAAAACATACTAGTTTTCCTGGCACTATAGTGCCCAGAGGGTGCCCCCACTCTCAGGTTCCCCCTGCTGCCAGGCTGGATGGAGAGAAAGGGGTTAAACACTTACCTTTCTCCAGAGCCGGGCTCCCTCGGTGCTGGAGAATCTCCTCCCTCTTCTTCCGTCATCGGCTGAATGCGCATGTGCGGCAAGAGCCGCGCGCGCTTTCAGCCAGTCTCATAGGAAAGCATTCTCAATGCTTTCCTATGGACGCTGGCGTCTTCTCACTTTGAAAATCACAGTGAAAAGCGTGGAAGCGCCTCTAGCGGCTGTTAATGAGACAGTCACTAGAGGCTGGATTAACCCTAAAGTAAACATAGCAGTTTCTTTGAAACTGCTATGTTTACAGCAAAAAGGGTTAATCCTAGATGGACCTGGCATCCAGACCACTTCATTAAGCTGAAGTGGTCTGGGTGCCTATAGTGGTCCTTTAAGGATAACAACACATGAGAAGTACTTGGGAATTGTTATAGATTCCTGACAGATATCAGTGTTGCAATGTAACTTTTGTTAATTTTGAAAAAAAATGGTTTGGAAATAGCAAAGTGCTACTTATACTTATAGCCCTATAACTTTCCAAAAAAAGCTAAGAACATGTTAACATTGGGTATTTCTAAACTCAGGACAAAATTTTGAAACTATTTAGCATGGGTGTTAGAAATTTTTGGGGCTCAAAGTTAGAAAAAGTGTGTATTTTTACATTTGTTCATCATATTTTATAGTAAATTATATGATATGATGAAAATAATGGTATCTTTAGAAAGTCCATTAAATGTCAAGAAAAACGGTATATAATATGTGTGGGTACAGTAAATGAATAAGAGGAAAATTACAGCTAAACACAAACACCGCAGAAATGTAAAAACAGCCCTGGTCCTTAACGGTAAGAAAATGTAAAAACGGTCTGGTCACTAAAGGTTAAACAGCAACTAGCTGCATACTTGCAATAACATAATATTTAAGGATATAATTTTTTAACTGTAGGGTAATAGCTTTTTGATCCAAGAATAAATCTGTTGTTACAAAATTGGAAGTGCTTCACACTGTATTTTTTTTTTTTTACTTCTTTTAGATCAACAGCAAAAAACAGATGTGAGGAATGCTGAACTTGATGGATACATGTCTCTTTTAAGCCTATGTAACTATGTAATGTTTGGTAACTCTTATGTCAGAGAATCTACTACGTACCTTGCATTAGCAATAGTAGTATGTGGACCGAGACTTGTGAATTTATCGTAAGTATGGAACTTAAAGACACAAATGGGAATTATAGTTTTGTATCTGTGATGTGTACCCTGACAATTGATTAAGAGTACTACATACCTGTATTGACGTCTACTGGCCAAATACAGGTCATAGAGTAGAAGTTATGAGGATCTAAAGGATAAGAAAATCTTATAAAGTATAGGCTAAATGCATGAACATAGCAAAGTGTAGCCAGGTAGTATAAATTACCTGAGAAATATGCACAGCATATTCAATATGTGGTCTTACCAGTGATATATAAAGAGGCAAAATGATATTCTCATCCCGAGAATGAATGCCCTTTTTCATGCATGACAATACCTTACTGGCCTTAGCCACTGCTGATTGGCATTACACATTGTTGCATAGTTTGTTGTCTATAACAATTCCCAAGTCCTTTTTGTGTGTTGTTATCCCTAATTCGCTTCCATTAAGGGTATACGTTGCATTTTTCAACATTACATTTTATCTGCCATTTGAGTGCCCAATCCCACAGTCTATCTAAATCCCTCTGCAGCAAAGTAATATCTTGCTCACATTGTATTCTTTTACAGAGTTTTGTGTCATCTGCAAACACTGAAACATGACTTTCAATGATTTTTTCAAGATCATTTATAAACATGTTAAATAGAAGGGGTCCTAGAACACAACCCTGAGGGACACCGCTTGCCACCTCTGTCCAGCTTGAACATCTACCGTTAATGACAACTCTTTGTACTCGATTTTTAAGCCAATGTTCTACCCAAGAACAAGCATTTTCATTTAGACCGATTTCCTTGAGTTTGAACACTAATCTATTGTGTGGAACTGTCTCAAATGCTTTGGAAAAATCCAAATAGATCACATCCACTGCAACACCCTGATCTATACTTCTACTTACTTCTTCGTAGAACTCAATCAAGTTAGTTTGACATGACCTGTGCTTCATAAAACCAAGCTGATTTTTGCTGATAACCATGTTCTTCTCAAGGAATTCTTGAATATTATCCCTTAATAACCTTTCAAATATTTTCCCAGCCACAGAAGTTAAGCTTACAGGTCTATAATTTTGAGGCAAGGGTTTTGAACCCTTCTTGAATATAGGAACCACATCTGCCTTCCTCCAATCCTCTTGGACACTTCCTGAAATAAAAGAATCTTGAAAGATTAAAAACAGAGGTTCACTTATTTCTAGACTTAGTTTCTTAAGTACTCGTGGATGGATACTGTCAGGCCCTGGAGCTTTGTTTACATTAACTTTCTTTAGTTGCTGCAGCACCTTGTCTTGAGTTAAGCATTTACAATTATTCTGCAAGTTTTTAGCAGCAATCATTTGCACATCTATTGCCATGGGTTCTTCCTTAATATATACAGAGGAAAAATAGTTATTTAAAATTCCTGCCTTTTCCTGGTCATCATTAACTAACACCCCCATTTCAGTTTTTAGTGTACCTACACTTTCATTTTTTTGTTTTTTTAGAATTTATGTACTTAAAGAATGTTTTGGGGTTGGTTTTGCTCTCTTTGGCTATCATTTTTTCATTTTGAATCTAATCACCTTTTTGCACGCATTATTCTCTTCCTTATATCTTTTATAGGATGCATCTAATTTGTCCGATTTAAATGCTTTAAATGTCCTTTTCTTATTTTTAATCTCTTGTTTTACTTCTCTACTAAGCTACATTGGTTTTAATTTGTTTCTTTTATATTTATTACCCAGTGGTACATACTGGGAAATGTACCTTTCTAATATTTGTTGGAAGATGTTCCATTTATCCTCAGTGTTCTTTTCACTAAAGAGTTTATGCCAGTCAATATATTGTATATTGTAGCCTTATATGCAACTCCCTATGCAAGGAGTTTCCAGATGCACATTCCAGGGGCATTCGCTTCTAGACCTGAAAGGAGACTACAATAAAACACACACATAATTACATTGGCTCTTGGGTTCAGGGCACTCCCACACAAAACAGGGTAATCCCTCCCCTGTGCCTTAGAGATAATTGAGTCAGGAACTGTACTAAACTCAATTATCCCCAGGCTACAGAAAACATACATTTTAACAACATCCTGAAAGTACCCCCAAACACATGGAAACCCCACAAAAGTCACATCACCTGATAGCCCTGATTTGGGGGACCAACATATCCAAAAATCATCCAGATCAGTTCAGGAGTTTGGGATTTCCATGGAAGTCATAATTTTGACCAACCGTGCACATGGTCCTATGCCCAAAACAATTCCAGGGATTTAGGGCTAATGGTTGGTCTCTATTTCTGAAGTACAAACGTACATACATCACATGAACAGGGCCCATACAGTTGCAAGAAAAAGTATGTGAACCCTTTGGAATGATATGGATTTCTGCACAAATTGGTCATAAAATGTGATCTGATCATCATCTAAATCACAACAATAGACAATCACAGTCTGCTTAAACTAATAACTCACAAAGAATGAAATGTTGCCATGTTTTTATTGAACACACCATGTAAACATTCACAGTGCAGGTGGAAAAAGTATGTGAACCCCTGGACTAATGACATCTCCAAGAGCTAATTGGAGTGAGATGTCAGCCAACTGGAGTCCAATCAATGAGATGAGATTGGAGGTGTTGGTTACAGCTGCCCTGCCCTATAAAAAACACACACCAATTCTGGGTTTGTTTTTCACAAGAAGCATTGCCTGATGTGAATGATGCCTCGCACAAAAGAGCTCTCAGAAGACCTACGATTAAGAATTGTTGACTTGCATAAAGCTGGAAAGGGTTATAAAAGTATCTCCAAAAGCCTTGCTGTTCATCAGTCCACAGTAAGACAAATTGTCTATAAATGGAGAAAGTTCAGCACTGCTGCTACTCTCCCTAGGAGTGGCCGTCCTGTAAAGATGACTGCAAGAGCACAGCGCAGACTGCTCAATGAGGTGAAGAAGAATCCTAGAGTGTCAGCTAAAGACTTACAAAAGTCACTGGCAAATGCTAACATCCCTGTTAGCGAATCTACAATACGTAAAACACTAAACAAGAATGGATTTCATGGGAGGATACCACAGAGGAAGCCACTGCTGTCCAAACAAAACATTGCTGCACACTTACAGTTTGCACAAGAGCACCTGGATGTTCCACTGCAGTACTGGCAAAATATTCTGTGGACAGATGAAACCAAAGTTGAGTTGTTTGGAAGAAACACACAACACTATGTGTGGCGAAAAAAAGGCACAGCACACCAACATCAAAACCTCATCCCAACCAGGCCCGGACTGGCCATCGGGCATACCGGGCAAATGCCCGGTGGGCCACCATGGCCGTGGGGCCGATCCAAGCGCCAGCCCTGCTGTGTGCCATCATCAAAGATCTCCCCACAGACAGGGAGATGCGGCCGCCAGCAGGCTGGGGAGGGAGTGAGGGAGGCAGGAGAGAGGACTGGCGAGCTTGTTAGAGCTCCGCCGGGTCCTCTCGCGGGATTCTGAGCGTTGCCGCGGTTACCGCGGCAACGCTCAGATCTCGCGAGAGTGAACTCTAACCTACAGGTTAGAGTTCACTCTCACCACTGGATCACCAGGGAAGCATGGCAGCATGGCTCCCCTGAAGGCTCCCCCTCATTGCAGAACGGCTCCCTCCCCCTCCCAGGCTAAAGGTAAGAAGGGAGGGGGGGGAACATAACTTTTAAAAAAATTATTAATTAAAAAATATATATTTAAAATAAATTCCCTAACAGCCCCCTCACAAACAGCACCCCCAGACACACACAGCACCCCAGTCACACACAGCCCCCTCACACACAGCACCCCAGATACACACAGCACCCCAGATATACACAGCACACCTAAACACACACAGCACCCCCAGATACACACACAGCACCCCCAGACACACACACAGCACCCCCAAACACACACAGCACCCCCAGATACACACACACAGCACCCCAGACAACACACACAGCGCACCCAAACACACACAGCACCCCCAGATACACACACAGTGCACCCAAACACACAGCAACCCCCAGATACACACACAGCACCCCAGACACACACAGCACCCCACACACACACACAGCACCCCCAAACACACACAGCACCCCCAGATACACACACAGCACCCCCAGACACACACACACAGCACCCCCAGACACAAAGATCACACCCAGAGACACACATATATATATATATTATATAAAATAACCCTCAGTGAGTTAACAGACAAAGAAAATTAGAAACCTAGAATGTGACGGCAGATAAAAACACCCTCACACACAGCACCCCTCTTACACAAACACACTGCGCACCTCACACATACAATATGTCCAAATATATATATATATATATATATATATATATATATACACACACTACAGCACCCCTCACACTGCACCACTACACACATTACGCTCCAGATACACGCTAGATCCCTTACCCTATATGCACTCTTAATCCTCTACACACATACACACACACACACAATCTTCTATACACACTCTGGGTCCTTTACACACTAGATCTCTTACACACACACACACTGCACCACCTACACACACACTACATTCCTTGTAAGGAAACACATACAGCATTCTCTAAACAAACCCTCTCTACAACCCCTATACACACTACGTCACCTATACACACACACTACTGCCCGTATGCACACACTCGCTACATCCCCAATAACACTATGCCCCTATACACGCACTCTCTACAGCCCCTAGCCACACATATTACACCACACATATTACACCTATTTACACAATACCACATCATACTCTACACACAGGCAATCCCACAAGCAGGCGCCAAACACATGCACCATACACTTTCCTGGCCCTTTTGTCCTCTGGCATCCCACTTGTGGAGACACCAGAGACAATTTAAAAGCAAACACAGCGCAAGCATGTTATTACATTTGCTTGCGCTGCGCAGAACAAATACAGGGCCTTTTTTCTAATGCCAGGCATTGAACCAACATGCTCACTTTGAGAGGGGGTGTGCTTGTCATTAGTGATGACAAAACACACCCTCTCTGGCCCCGCCCCCTTCTTGGGGGGCCGCTCTAATTGAAAAATGCCCGGGCCTAATTTTTTTCCCAGTCCGGCCCTGATCCCAACTGTGAAGTATGGTGGTGGGGGCATCATGGTTTGGGGCTGCTTTGCTGCATCGGGGCCTGGACGGATTGCTATCATCGAAGGAAAAATTAATTCCCAAGTTTATCAAGACATTTTGCAGGAGAACTTAAGGCCATCTGTCTATCAGCTGAAGCTCAACAGAAAATGGGTGTTGCAACATGACAATGACACAAAGCATAGAATTAAATCAACAACAGAATGGCTTAAACAGAAGAAAATACACCTTCTGAAGTGGCCCAGTCAGAGTCCTGACCTCAACCCGATTGAGATGCTGTGGCATGACCTCAAGAAAGCGATTCACACCAAACATCCCAAGAATATTGCTGAACTGAAACAGTTCTATAAAGAGGAATGGTCAAGAATTACTCCTGACCGTTGTGCACGTCTGATCTGCAACTACAGGAAACTTTGGTTGAAGTTATTGCTGCCAAAGGAGGTTCAACCAGTTATTAAATCCAAGGGTTCACATACTTTTTACACCTGCACTGTGAATGTTTACATGGTGTGTTCAATAAAAATATGGCAACATTTCATTCTTTGTGTGTTATTAGTTTAAGCAGACTGTGATAGTCTATTGTTGTGACTTAGATGATGATCAGATCACATTTTATGACCAATTTGTGCAGAAATCCATATCATTCCAAAGGGTTCACATACTTTTTATTGCAACTGTAGTCCTGAGGCAGGAGGATGTCAAGCAGGCTCCTCCAGCAGCCTGTGGCGAGGTTCTGTTTCGCCACATATCTTCCTCCCCCAAGGTAAGACTAACCAGGTACCTGACCTGCTGCCGGTCGGTACCTGAGTAGCTGACCTGGTGACCTTTGGTTCCTGGCTCTGTCCTATATGTCCAAGGCTGCTGAGTGGGCATCCATCACCCCCGGTCTCTCTTGTACTCCCAGACATGGAGTTGTGGGTACTTGGTGGGGAGAGGCCAGCGGCGCTCTGCCCCGCAGCCAGTGTTGCAGCTGGCTAGGTCAGTCTGTCGTCTGGTCCCAGAACAAATGGACTGGTAGAGCAGAGGCCAGTGCTGCTCTGTCCTGTAGGCTTCGCTTCTGCTGCAGGAGCCTGCTGTGCGTCACGCTCAACAATAAGGGGACAGGTAGGGCAGAGGCCAACTGCGCCCTGCCCGGATGCCAGCGCTTCTGCTGGGGGAACCTGGGGACAGGTAGGGCAGAGGCCAGCAGCCAGCTTTTCCGCTGGGGTGGCCTGTTTAATATGAGGCCCTGGATAAAGGGAAAGGATAAAAGGAAAGGGGAGGGCAAAGGTCAGCTGTAATATTGACCAAAAGGCTAGTAGATCACTAAATGGGGCCTGATGACATGGAAGTGTACATGTAAAATACTTAGAGGCCAACCGAGAGCCGAATGCAACCTTGTATAACCCTAATATGGTCAAATGATGGTCTCCATAAAAAAACCTGACATTTATACAGTGGCCGAATAAGAGCCAAGTGCAATTGTAGCAATTCTTCTAACCGACCAAGTCTTGACAGTAATGTTAATATATTACTTATGATGGTTGAATGGCTAAAAAGCAAATGTTAAACTCAAAAATGCCGAAAGAGGGTCAAATGTACTTGGACTATTCATTCTAGCTGCACAAGTTGTCAGCTGATATATTATTAAGGACAGCTGAATGGCCAAAAGCGAATGTTAAAGCTCAGGAATATCCGAACAAGGGCCGCATAAGAGTGTCATATAGTCTATTAGTAATTCAATAGCTTACATTTATCCATTTAGAACATTATACCTCATTCATCAGTAACTTCAACAAATATATTTTCTCATAGGAGTGTAATCTACAGATATGCTGCTCATGGTAGGAAAGAAGTTATCTATTACCAATAATTAAAAAATATCCAAAAGTATATATTGTGATTATATTTCAGCCCAGTACAGTTGTATAATATGTGTAATATTGCTAACAATTTACACTGGAAGATTATGGTTTGAGTTGCTCATGCCCCAATTTTGTTGTTCCTCTCTAAAACCCTGGCCTATAACTTGGTTCCTTCTTTACAGAAACGTGGTTCCTTCTTTACAGAAACGTGATGACCTTTTTGACCATGGTGACTTAAGACTAAATCATTATGTGTAAGGTGATCTACCCTTTTCATAACATTCATGATTTTCACTTTGTCTGAAATGCAGAGGTCCATTATAATTTTTAATATGGCTATGTCCAGTCTTAACATATTCTGCATATTCTTCATATTCTGCCTCTTTTTGTTTTATCCTTTTCCCTTTTGGGCCTATTTGTGTATTTTATTATTTAGATTTTTTTTTTCGAGTGTACCTCATCACATTTTGTTCCTCATACTATGTACATGCCTATATAGGTCATATACATATTTGTCTCTTCTAAATTTATCTTTATGCAACACTGAGGAATAAATAATTATTTTAAAAACAGTTATTTAAATAAAATAGTTAATGAGGACATGTTTGATCTATCTACTGCTCAGTAGATATAAACCAATGAAAACATGCATGCATTTGATTGTTTATTTCTTTTTTATTTGGGGTATGTCTACAAACAATCTGCAAAACGTGCAGTTCTCTTGTCTGAAACCTTTGCAAGCCCTACCCTTCTTCCACAACCCAGACTTACTGTGGTTGTCCACTCATAGACTTCTCAAAGCAGGTGTTCAGGGCAATTGTTGCCACTTGAGTTTGCTCTACTGAACGAACCAAACCAGGAAGTAACTGGAAGTACTGGTTGTCTGATTGACAATCAGAGGTGTGACAAATGCTATTGCAAACTGCATTATTGTGCAACATATTATATCATTTCGCATATAGTATTACATTCCAAATCTAAATGCTGCAATATTTGCAAAATGGGAAAAGTACAGTCTTGAAAACATTTAGATTTTAATGCAAAATAAATTAAATATAAATTCTAAACAGGTAAATGTGGATTAATGTGACCTCGCATCTTATTCTGTCTTATTCTGCTGAAATATAACTTATTCTAAAGTATTTTACTGAAATGACAGGAAACACATCTATTAAATAGCCTTCTTCAACTGGGAAGTCAATGTTTCATTGAATTGAAATTATTAAATCAATCTATTTATACATTTTCTATTTGTTGTTGATCAGTAAGATAAAAAAAAGTGGGCAAATGATCTGCAAAAAATGACTGAAATTATGACTTTGTGTGCACAAAATATACCGAAAACTTGCAAATTTGTCCTAAAATATGTCCTCTGTTGAATAGTTCATGTAAGACATGTCTGAATTTTATATTAATGTGGTTCGCTTTTTTTCCATGCTGCTTTTTTTTTTTAATTCTCCCTATTTGTACTTGAAGAAAATTTGACTGATTGAGCCTGTGGTTTTAATTATGCTTCAAGAATGCACGGAAACTATAAATAAAATACACATGGTTTGGATTATCTCGGATGTATAACGAAGGTACTGTTTATAAAATATCCAGTCGGGGCTGCGCTCAACAAAACTGACGTTCAGTACTGAATTGAAAGGCTAGAGAAAAATCTCACACAGACTTGTTAAGACAAGAAGACTAGTGGACCCATAGCACAATTCTTTTTCTCTTTCATTTAACCATGGAGATAACATTTATCCTAATCCAATTTAAAATGGCTAATGTTGGTTTTGTATCATTCACTAACACCAACACATCATATAGTCAAAATAGTTATTATGACACTCGTAAAACATACATATTTGTATTATTGGTCTCATTCAGAGTGATTTCTAAATCCTTGCAAGTAACTCTAAACACAATAGGAAATTTGTATCATTGCAAAAGTAATGGTTCAGACAGTACACTGTACTCTCTCCAGCTGTTAAAAAAGGCTTGTAACATTAGCAGGATTTAGCATAGCATGACACCTGGCTCATTGATGCCAAATGAAGAATATTTGCTTGACCCTTTATAGTTTGATATCTGTCCAGCTTGCACATAAGTCATATGCACCTCATAAAATAATGAAGAGACTGGAGCTGCAGCAGCAGGCACATGTGATGCAAGCTGTCAAGCACTTATTGATGGCTTCTGCTAGTGTTGTTGATTACTACGCTATTGACAGCATCAAAGTTAGCCCTATAAGGTGTCATGGTGGGTCTATGAGTCCCAGGGTCTATTAGTCCACAATTAATAAGATGATTGATGGTTAGGGGACAGCCACTAAATGTTGATTCACTGATCAAGTGAAAAGTGAGTAAAATGAGGTAAAGTATACTGCAAAAGATATACATATCATAATATATACATATATATATATTGCACTACACTGATTGAAAATGTTTGCACCCTTTTGGTTCATCATTTTTTTTAAACCAAAATTCAGGCATCCTAATATATATTCTTATTTTGGGAAAAATGGTTCGGCTGAGCCAAATTTTCTCGAGTGTTAAGTTTTGGGTAGAAGGAGAAATAAATGAAAGATGTGTGTTTTGACTAATGAGAGAGCCACTGAATTAGTCATGAAAGCACGTAGAGAGGTGAAGGTGGAGTGGGGGTTTAGGAAATGACACTGGAGATGTCAGAAGACAAAGAGAGAGTGATTAAGGGGCAGAGCATAGAGACAAACATGGGCATGGGCACAAGAGGAATGGCAGCATGAGGAGGAAGACAAGAAGATAAAGGGGGCATGGGATGAGACAAGGGGTAGGGGCATATGAAAGACACACAAGGGAGAAGACACA
>OW240916.1:81086332-81131110 GCA_933207985.1 Pelobates cultripes | reverse complement strand
AGAGAGGCTGATTGGGAAGCTAGAATTTTTTCAGATAAATCTAATTTGCATGTAATATGCAAGGAAGCTACATTATGATCAAGTATAATAGGTCCACTTGTAAATCTTGTCCGCTTTTTTTTAAATTTGGATATATTCTAGTATAAAAGGTAATGCAGGATCAGGAGGTTGTGCACAGTTGCAACAGAGAACATGGTGGGTGGTGGGTGCAAAATCCCACCATAAATTGGCAGTTTGTGCTTTTGTGGACCAGTGGTAAGTATCAAACACTTTCTGTTACAACCAACTGCATCTACGTCAACCAAAGATAAAGCAGGGTTTACAGGTGAGGTGAACCTAGGAATTATCTTTAACAAGACCAGTTCTTTTCTTTTATGACCCTCCTTTCATGAAGAAAATTATTACTATACATGAAGTATATCACTAGGTCCCTAGCAGCCACCTAATCCAAGTTAGGATCAGAAAAACCATTATTGAAGGTCGCTTCTATAGAATCATTGCATCAGTTTAATTCTGTAGTATGTATGTGAAGCTCAATAGCATACTCAGTAATAATCAGGTTCCCTGTTTCAAACGTAGGAGAAACTTCTAAAGCCAACCTTACAGGGGTGTCAAATACTTTTAAAAATGTTGAACTAAAAGTAGAATAATTATAGGTTATGTTTTTTATTTTTATCTCCTATAAGGCATTTGCCCAATTCAACGGCTGGTTTGTCACTGCAATATGATAAAACCAAATTTAGTGTCTACTGAGCTGTACAAAATATATTATAGCTCATGTACAGCAGTAATTTGGTACAGCTGGATGTACCTGGCTCTTGAGGAGCAGGATAAGAAGCTCTTACACATATGAAGATAGTGATACAACTAGGACTAGGGCCATATATTCAGTGGCAATCCCCTGTACTCAGTCTTGAATGTCACTTCATGTTATTTATGGGCTTGAATCTATAGGGATAGGTGATCCTCCTATCCAAGTAGACAACTAGAATCTAAGATCACATGGCTGGCCTGGTGTCTACTGCATACAGACACTGATGGTTAGACAAAAAGACGCTTGATTATAAAGTGCATATTATTGATGTTATTTATGGGTAGCTTATGTCACCAGTCTGTTGTGTACCTGATCTGGCTACATATGACTTTCAGACAGTTTTGATCTGCATACCACAATTAACTACCTATATCCTTGACTTTTCCATCTTGATTCTTGTGTACTGGGCCTTGCTTGCATTTGACCATCTAATAGCATACATCAAATCTAGTATCCATCTTGTTCTGGGGTCCTACAGGTAAGTACAGCTAGACCCATTTTTTTCGGAGCTCAACCTGCAGATTGACAAACATGGGAATGTGAACATACAGTCAGATTTTCATTCCTATCTTACTGTCTTCCAATGTTCAGTTCCTGATTGTATGTCCATTCCTGTCTTAATACAATGTAAAGTCCTGATGTGATTCACTCCTTGTTATATTATTAGTCATCACCCTACCACTCTTTATGTGATCATGTTTTTTAACTTTATGATACTGTTTTGTTTTAACCTTTCCTCTTATTTAAGCAGTATTTTATTTATTTTTTTGCATTATTCCATATTGCATGTCTGTTCATCTGAAGCAGCCACATTGTACCCTTTCACTTCTGAGACACTTCATGACATACCATACTTACCAACCCACCACATCTGGGAGAAATGTGCAGTCAGAGAGTTCTGTAGTTCTATTGGTGTTGTATGGGGCCTAAATACTAAAACTTTTATCTCAAATTTTAGTACACAGGAGATGTAAAATCACATTACAATTATTTTGCTGGCTTCATGTATTCCGTCTTCATAGCATCTTCCTGTAACATCCCCAGTGGGTCTTCTCTATACCAAAATAAACATTGTATTCCTTACTATAAGTTTATCACAACATCCTTGCTCTGGCCAAGCCACCCTATATACACAAACAATACAATTTCTTTAATAGAGTTGTTGGGGTGTGACTTAAAGCATAAATATAAACTCACGTCCCTCCAGATCTCCAGATTTCAACTTTAATAAGGTTTTTGCAGATGGATATTATAGATTATCACACCCTAGGCATGTGTGGTCATCTTAATTTAGCCTGGCCTCACTGCTATTTCTCGGGGTCTCTACCATTCTGAATCGTCCCATGAGGCTTCCTCCCCCTCCAGTCACTTTTGAAGGCAAAACCCATAAAACAAAACAGTTCCTTTGTTCCATGTGGTAGGGTGTTTTGTAAAGTGATGTTTCCTTGCATTAGGGATTCTTTTAATGTTCTGGAATGCGGCCCATGGTCTATAACTCAACCTGTTTTGAATAGTTTCCTGATACCAATAACATGCATGGACTCTTTGTGCAGCCGAAGATATTATTTTAATCAGTCGCAGCTGAAACTGACATGATTCACATAGAACTGGATTGCATTACCAAATTACGATGTAAATACCTAGAAATTAATCAATAAACAAGACCCTTCTTGTACAATGTCGAAAATGGAAGTTTGACATTTTGTTTATTTTCGTCTGTGCTCAAAGTTCAGTTTTGTAAAGGTCTTTGATTCACTCCTGAAAAGGAAAGGAAGCAGCTTCCTAATAATGTCGTACATTGATAGCAAGTATATGGCTTCCACAGAAGTGTGTCGATGGACTTTCTCATCCAGTAAAAAAATATTTTTCATGTTAATGATGATTACATACCTGCTATATATCTGAGGACTTTTAAAAAATGCTTTGGCACACATAAATAAAATATGAAAGATTTATATGAGATGCAAGTATCGCAGTACTCTGTCAGAGTTATTCACTAAAGTGTCAGGTGTTGTGAATTCAAATTGAATTTACATTTTAGGACACAAGAGCCAACTAAAAATATTAATTACTTGGAAATACAAATATTGCTATGGTGACTTAGAATTTGAAATTTACTTTGTATACACTCACATTCACCATCAACCTTTTACATACGTGGAGCTAGTTTGATTCTGCATACTACAGTTCTTTGTACGTGTTTTGTCTATGTTTTATTATTTTGGGGGTTTTTTTCAAAGCATTTTAGATTGCTAGGAGCCATTGCCATTTAGATTGGAAGGGTTCATATGGCTGAAGAAGGGGATTTTCCAATGGTGCTGGGGACAGCCACAGATTGTGTTGACTACTCCAGTACATTCTGCTAAAAAAAAACAAAAAAACAAAAAAAAAACAAGGTCCTATTTCAGTTGCCAGGTAAATGTACCCACAATTCAACAGTAAATACAATCCCACGGATAGGAAACCGCACACATCATGGGCAGAGGAGATCAAAATGGCTGCTCTCAGATAATATTAAATGTAAATTAAGGCAAGTGGTAATGGGGAGAGTGTAATCATTACCATACAAGGGTCATAAGGAAAGGAAATCCAAAAGAATAAATAAAAAGAAAAGGCTGCTTTAACTAAAATGGTATGGCCCCCTCCAAAAACCTCACTTTATAGCATCCAACCCTAACCTCTAAAATGTTTTGTGAATCGTTATATGACACCAAACTTTGAAGGAATTCAGTGTTATATAAATCTAGATTTATAAACACGAAGCCAGTTTGTATTCACCCAACTGCATGGAAATCCGGCACTCAAAGCAAAGGGACACTTTAGTGTTAGGAATACAGATTTATATCACTAACACTTGTGAAGACTTTCAATAAAAATCTTCATATTCAGTATCATTGAATGCTTTGACTGCTTCTCATAGAGCAGCATTGGATTCAATGCTTCTCTGTTTAAAGCATCTGAGTGTGGCAATTGTCTCTCTATAGGAAGCATTGTTTGGAGCTAAATCAACTGTTGGGATGATTTTAGAAGAGAGGGAGCAGCTACAGGGCCATCTTTAACGCGGGACAAACAGGGCAGCAGCCCCGGGCCCAGTTTCTCTTGGGGGGCCCGAGGCACCTGCCCCGTGGGCCCCGCTGCCCTCATCAATTTATTTTTTTCCCCATCCTCTGAGTCCCACCGGGTGGCCCATGCACTTAGGGCCACCCAGTGGGCTTGTATCAGCAGGGGCCCAGTCGGGCGCTGTTGCCCTTTAACACTGCGACCGGACCCCTTGCTTTCCGGCAGCCGGCTGAGAGGAAGTGACTGCCGCAAGTCACTTCCTCCCATAAACAGAGGAGCTGCACGGAATCTGGCAGGAGGAGTCATGAGGAAGAGAGGACGCGGCTGCAGTGAGGATGGAGGATCCTCACTCCCATCATGCTCAGGCACCACACTGGACTCCAGGGAAGCCACCCTCCAGCAAAAGGTAGGAAACTGGAGGGTGGGTTTAAAAATGTACATTTTACATGTGTGTCAGTATGTCTGTTTGTCTGTGTGTCAGTATGTCTGTTTGTCTGTGTGTCAGTATGTCTGTGTGTCAGTATGTCTGTTTGTCTGTGTGTCAGTATGTCTGTGTGTCTGTGTGTCAGTATATCTGTGTGTGTCAGCATGTCTGTCTGTGTGTGTCAGTATGTCTGTGTGTGTGTGTGTCAGTATGTCTGTGTGTGTCAGCATGTCTGTGTGTGTGTCAGTATGTCTGTGTGTGTGTGTGTGTCAGTATGTCTGTCTGTGTGTGTGTGTCAGTATGTCCTGTGTGTGTCAGTATGCCTGTCTGTGTGTGTGTCAGTATGTCTGTGTGTGTCAGCATGTCTGTGTGTGTGTGTGTTTCAGTATGTCTGTGTGTGTGTGTCAGTATGTGTCTGTGTGTTTCAGTATGTCTGTGTGTGTGTGTCAGTATGTCTGTCTGTGTGTGTCAGTATGCAGTATGTCTGTGTGTGTGTCAGTATGTCTGTGTGTGTGTCAGTATGTCTGTCTGTCTGTGTCAGTATATATGTGTATGTGTGTCAGTATGTTGATCAGTGTATGTGTCTGTGTGTGTGTCAGTATGTCGGTATATGTGTCTGTGTGTCAGTCTGTCTGTATATGTGCCTGTGTCAGTATGTCTGTCAGTACGTCTACCAGTGTATGTGTCTGTGTGTGTGTCAATATATGTACCTGTGTCAGTATGTCTGTCAGTGTATGTGCCTGTTTATCTGTATGTAGTCAGTGTATGTATCTGTGTATCTGCTCGTGTGTCAGAGTGTGTACCTGTGCATCTGAGCCGCAACTTTAAATACAAATACACCCCTCCGTTCAAACTTCAACACTACATATAAAGCACACTCCTGCACTGAAACGTCAACACTACATACAAGCACACTCCTACATTCAAAAACAAACACTACACATAAATGCACACTTGCATTCAAACTCCAGTACCATTCCAGTACCATCCAGTAGCATTCACACATACAAACACATACTCCATACAAACACATCCTTACATTCAAACATACAAACATGGCTCAGTGCTAAATACAACCCTGCAAGCATGGGACATTGGTAGAGTCCCAGCTGTCAAAGCATTGTTGGAGTTGCACGACAGATGGGGTTCTACCTTTAGTCCAACCTTGCAATTAGGGGTCCAAATAAAATTAATTCTACTTTAGTACCACCACTGCGTTGGGATGGATGCCGTGATTGCATACCAGGGAGTGAGGGGCGAGAGCGGCAGGGCCCAGGGGGCCCAAGCAAACATTTGCCCAGGGTCCATTCTTTATTAAAGACGGCCCTGAGCAGCTACCATGTAAAAAGGTGGACTGCTCTGGATAAAAGGTGACTTTTACTTTTTTCCCCTTAAAAGGGTTGTCCAGTAATCAAAAAAGGTAGAGGAAAACTCTATTGTAAATAACACTTTGCAAAAGCTGCAATTTTTCTGAACTGCAGCCATTGCAAGCTTTCCCCTTTTTCCCCAAAATAGACTTTCTGTCTCTTGTGGGAAAATATGGGGAAATTATGGGGAATATCAGAGGGTTCTCTAGGTCTCCCTCTGCGCTTGTGTGTGTGTCGTCTTGTGCACATACACAAGTAGCATACTGATCTGAGGTCTATAAACGCTGGTCTGAGATCTGAGGTATGCAGGTGGGAGGCAGGTGCACCCTGTCACGCCTAGGGTGCATAATTCATTATTGCACTATGGAATATTATCCTTTAATGTAATTTGGGTAGTGCCTGCCTGGTAGAGATGGGATACTGTCAAGGTCAAAAGGGGTTAATTTGATTGTATGAAAGGTCAGATGACAGAAGGGGTAATGTACATTGCATAGGAATGTGAAAATGGGTTTTATCCTATGAATGGATCCTGTGATTACTCAAAGGCTCTGCCAGGTGTGAGATTCTGCACTGGAAAAGCCTAAATGTCTGGCTCAGCCATATGGCCAGTACTTCTTAATTGATGGGTCAATCTCTTTGATATGTTAATGACCATTAGCCTTCTTCCAGTATCATATCCAAAAGGAAAAAACATTAATATTTACCCCTAGTATAATAATTAAGCCTCATTTTTGTTATATTTGGAATGTGACAAGTGCCATCTTCTAAACATGCCCAAACATGATTGGCATAACTTAACCATAGGGGAAGGAATTGTGATGTCCGCCATGTTGGGTCGCAAGTAAGGTGTGCGAAATATGTATAGAATGTGAAAATAATAACAAATTCATAATTGCAATTATTATTTCTTTGGCAGGTACATTTGGATTGATGTTGGTCTGTAACACAAGGGGGTGGTCACTCATTATCTCTATAGATATGCCTTAACTCCACTTCTACACCAGACGTGGTAATCCACAGGGTATATATCTAATGATACTGAAATGTCTGTGCACTTGCTTGGGGCCAGAATCTGATTCTAAGTGAGTCACCATCCTTCCTACCATGTACATTTTACCTGTGTGTCAGTATATCTGTGTGTGTGTCAGTATGTCTGTGTGTGTGTCAGTATATCTGTGTGTGTGTCAGTATGTCTGTTTGTCTGTGTGTGTGTCAGTATGTCTGTGTGTGTGTCAGTATATCTGAGGTGTGCGAAATATGTATAGAATGTGAAAATAATAACAAATTCATAATTGCAATTATTATTTCTTTGGCAGGTACATTTGGATTGTTGTTGGTCTGTAACACAAGGGGGTGGTCACTCATTATCTCTATAGATATGCCTTAACTCCACTTTTACACCAGACGTGGTAATCCACAGGGTATATATCTAATGATACTGAAATGTCTGTGCACTTGCTTGGGGCCAGAATCTGATTCTAAGTGAGTCACCATCCTTCCTACCATGTACATTTTACCTGTGTGTCAGTATATCTGTGTGTGTGTCAGTATGTCTGTGTGTGTGTCAGTGGGGCAGAAGTATTTACTTTGAAGAGCCAAGTAAGTGATTAGGACTTTCTGTTATTTTATTCCTTTTGTTTTTATCTGTTGTTGGTGTAAATAATTTCCTTGTCATTTATATTTTTGTATGCACTTTGACTATTTTTTGCTCATAATAAAAAATCCTTTCTTAAGTTCTGCCTTTGTCTGGTAAAGAATCACGTTACCTGAAGAGACTAATAGAGAAGTAATATTTTAGCAATTCCTTAAATATTGTTCTTGTATTTGGTGGTTTTTTTTATTATTGATTTATCTGGGGACCAAGCCATCCCATTTATAAATTGTCTTGGTGGAGGCAGCATTAAAATAGTAATAGTTATATTATTATGCTCAAGTGTAGGTGGTGTTAAGGGGGATTTTGTCATTATTTCCGGTCTAGTGCAGACAAATAGTGAACTTTGTCCTTTCACCACCACAACTATGTCACACACTCTTGAAGTAGGGTGTATTCGTGACACACCCCACTAGAGGGACCTAACGGAAGTAGGAAGAAACCTCCACTGGCTGTTTGATTGACAGCCAAGGGGTTGTTTTAATAATTATTTCTAAAAATGCCAATTTTTTGTTGAAACCTTTATAAACTGTCATTACTATGGAATACCCCTCACCCATAAAACACTTGAGCAAGCTGTAGTGCTTTATGTGTATGGAGTGGTCCTATACTAAAAAAAAACTTAAAAGTTTAAAGTACCCTAATATGGTGACCCCCTTGCTTTTCTGTCACTGCCTCCCTCTTTCAGTGACTTATAACTGATGCAAACGTACAATACAATTTTTTACATCCACAGAAAAACTCACTCATAGCTCTGTATGAAGCAACAAGAAAGTACAACAAATCAATTAAAGCAAAATTAGGGAAATCTATCACTCTGTTTAAATCTAATATTAATCATATAAAAAATACCATGACATCTTCCAAACAAGTAAAAGACAGTTTGAACGCAATATGTATTTAAGTATTGAGTAATTATGTGTTAAAGGGACTCCCCAGCCAACCCGTTTTACTCACCTGGTTCCAGTGCTGGGAGCCTCGTGAAGCCGTGCCCCCTATTTCGTCAAAATGACAAAATAGGCGGGCGCGAGCAGGGAGCAATCGTCATTGCTCCCTTGTGCGCATGCACATACTTCAGAGGGTGGCATTCATGCCAGCCTCTGAAGTCCTGAGCGCACTACTGCGCATGCGCGGTGTGCGCGGCCGCTAGCTGAGCTGACTGACAGCTCAGCTTGCGGTCTTTGCCCGCCCCCTCTCCTCTGCTGACAGGCAGAAGAGAGAAGGCGCGCACACAGTGCTTTCTCTCTCCTGTACACGTCAGACGTATTTTAATATGTCTGACGTGTACAAGACCTTTTTAGGGCCCTGCATGATAGGAAGTCCCTCTGGTGGCCGTCTGAGTGACGGCCACTGGAGGTATTCCTATCAATCAATGTAAACACTGTATTTTCTCTGAAAATACAGTGTTTACATTAGATTGCCTGCAGGGAGCTATAGATCTCACCTGAACAACCACATTAAGCTGTAGTTGTTCAGGTGACTATAGTGTCCCTTTAACAAGATATTACGGAATCATTATATGTATGGTGAAATAAAGTATTTTACTATAGAAAATATACATTAAAGATAAATTTGAGTCAAATAAAAAAAACATATACTATTAATAAAAATAAAAACAGTCAAAATAAAGGGAAAAAAATGGTTTCGAAAGCAAATTTGACTGCTAGAGGTCCCAGTTCCCTATATCTTTCCATCCAAAATTAATCTTTCTATACCAGTGTTCTCCAACCCAGTCCTCATGAACCACCAACAGTCCAGGATTTATGCATTTCCTTGTTTTATTCCAATGGTGATACTGACAAAACCTGGACTGTTGGTGGTCCATGAGGACTGGGTTATAGAACACTGTTCGAGACAACTAACCATCTCTAACCCATCCAGTCTCCATTATTTGCCATTGCTTTTCTCCTAATCTTATCCTTATCTGACTCTTACCTTTATGTACTTCAACGATCCCTATCCCTATATGACCCTTAACCGTTCCACAGAAAACCCCAGCAACTTGTCTGCTCTCATTCGACAGTTTTCCTTTCGCAGAGCCAGACTTCACACTTTCCACAGAAGTAGCCTCAAAACAGCCCTCTTCTCACTGCTGAACCCCTTTACTCTACTCTCATAAATGCCAACAATTTAAATTGTTGAAAAGGGTAATTTTTTCTTGTAACATATTGTCTGGAGGTGCGATTATAGGATGATGCATTACTGAGAATATTTACGTGATGTCATGGTCGAAAACAAAGTATTTTATTTACACAATTTACTTTTTAATAACATATACTGTACCCTAAATATTATACAAAATATACATACAAAAAGCATAGGACAGTAGGCATGTGCATGGGGAAAATTTTCGGTTCGGTTCGGCATTCCGCAATTCGGGACTTCGGCAATTCGGGACTTTGGCACTTTGGTTCAGTTCGGCACTTCGACAATTCGGAACTACGGCACTTCAGCACTTCGACACTTCGACACTCTGACACTCTGACACTCTGACACTTCGACACTTCGACACTTCGACACTTCAACACTTCGGAACTTCGGAACTTCGGCTCTTCAACACTTCGACACTTTAGAATTTCAGAATTTCGGCATTTCAGAATTTCGGGCTTCGGAACTTCTCTTGCAGCCGCTTAATAGATAACTCCCTAATTCCCACGGTATTAGGGAGTTTTCTACCAAAAGGCTGAAAGACCTAAATTGGTCTTTCAGCCTAATTTACTAATACTAAGTAAAAATTACTATTGCTATAACGCGAGTAGGGGTATGTCTATTAAACAGTGAGTAGCGGTGGGTGGTGGCCCTAAATACCAATTAGGGGGGAGGACCTCTGAGCGGCGGGTGGGGGCCCTAAAGTAAAATAATGGGGGGGATCTATTGTCCTCCCCTTGGCCCCACCCCTGAGCGGTGGGTGGGGGCCCTAAATACTAATAAGGGGGGGACCTAATGACCTCCCCCCTGGCCCCGACCCCTACGCAGCGGGTGTGGGCCCTAAAGTAAAATAAGGGGGGACCTATTGTCCTCCCTCTTGGTCTCCACCCCTGAGCGGCGGGTGGGGGCCCTAAAGTAAAATAATGGGGGTGAACTATTGTCCTCCGCCCCAGCCCCCACCTCTGATTGGAGGGTGGAGGCCCTAAATCAGAATAAGGGGGGGACCTAATGTACTCCCTCCTGGTCCCCACCACTGAGCGGTGGATGGGGGCCCTAAATTAGAATAAGGGGGAGGACCTAATGTCCTCCCCCTGGCCCCCACCCCTGAGCAGTGGGTGTGGGCCCTAAAAAACAATAAGGGGGGGACCTATTGTTAGTTAATGGCCCCCCTAATTATTTTTAGGGTGAGGGGGTAAGTAGGGCTTAGTTTTTTTGGTAGTGGGGTGACTAGGGGTCCCCAAACCTGGGGACATTACATTTTTATTTAGGACCCCCACCCTCCGCTCAGGGGTGGGGGCCAGGGGGGAGGACAATAGGTCCCCCCGTTATTGGTATTTAGGGCCCCCACCCACCGCTCAGGGGTGGGGGCCAGGGGGGAGGACATTAGGTCCCCCCTTATTCTGATTTAGGGCCCCCACCCGCCACTCAGGGGTGGGGACCGGGGGGAGAACAATAGGTCCCCCCTTATTCTAATTTAGGGCCCCCAATGCTCATGGGTGGGGGTCAGAGGCAGGACAATAGGTCCCCCCTTATTTTACTTTAGGGCCCCCACCCACCGTTCAGGGTTGGGGGCCGGGGGGGACAATAAGTCCCCCCTTCAGGTTAGAAGCCACCACTTGCGCGGCACGGGTGGGGGCTCGGGAGGGGGAGACTTTTTTTTTAACAGTGAGCAGCCATAGGCCATAGGCTGCTCACTGTTTAATAGACATGCCCCTACTTGCAGTATAGCGAGTAGGGGCATAATTTACTAATACTGAGTAATCTTTACTTAGTATTAGTAAATTTGGCTGAAAGACCAATTTAGGTCTTTCAGCCTTTTAGTAGATAGCTCCCTAATACCATGGGAATTAGGGAGTTATCTACTTATTTATTCCTGTCATTACATTGACTGGCCATGTAACTTACATTTTATATGAATGTGTGTTACTTGATTGTTGTAAGTGTTGCAAATGCCTACAGTTGAATCCTGGCTATGTTTGTATACTTTCTATTTAAAATTGTATACAGTGTAACATTCTTCATTCTTCCACTGGGTAAGTATAACAGTTCTTAGGCAATACTGTGCTTCGGCACTTCAGAACTTCAACACTTCGAAAATTCGGTAATTTCAGAACTTTGGCTATTCGGCAATTCAGCAATTTATCTATTCGGACCTTCAGAAGTACCCGAATGTCTGAATTGCCCGAAATTTGTCCGAATTTATATTCGGACCGAAACTAATTGCACATGTCTATAGGACAGTGAGGCAACTGTGGAGAAAATAGAAACAGTGGATATGCTTCACAAAGAAGGATTCTCTTTATTATATAGAAATCATTGGGGAATATGTGCACCCTTATAGAGAGCATTCAAACCTATCTCACAGAACTCCTTACACTGTTCACATTCCCCTGGAGAGACTCTTCCACCACTGCACAATCTCATCTCTTTATAGCATAATTTCTATATCACTTCACCAAAACATGGTCCCATTACAACAAAATTAATACACAAAAAAATGTCCTTCTTCTCCACAGAACCATTTTCTTTCCCCACAGAACAGTATACCCTCCTCAGTGGTCCATTTAGCATCATAGTTGCTGTTCAATACAGCAATTTCTCCCCCAAAATCAGTACACCTCACATCTTCACAGCTAAACAGATACACTCCTTCTCATAGAATAGAGCAGAGTCCTCTTCCATTCAGAGTTTTCTCCCTGTAGCAGAACTCTGGGGCTGTGCGGGAAGGCATTAGGTCCTTCCCCTTGAATAATATATTTTTTGGCCAGGGTGGACCCTAAGTGCTTTCCCCTTGATTATTATGGCTGCCCTGTCACTATTTTTAAATATTTCATAGATATACTTCCACCTGCAGAAGGTGGGAACCTAGAAAATAAATTAAACCTCCTGTATAGTAATATGGGGGTCTTATTGACCCCCCTGGGTTTATTTATTTATTTATACCACATCATTTTTTTATACCATATAATTGGGAAAACTGCCACCAGTACCATCACTCTATTATGCCTTTTCAACTTAACTCCTAAATGTTAATGTTCGCCTGGCACCCCGACTGGGTAACTCCATTGATGGATGCTCCTAGTGCTTTCTGAGGGCTCCAAGCACTCCACTAGACTCCATAACCACCGCGGACCCCACGAACCGCCGCAGCTTGGTTGGGGTTCTCGCCGTCTTCCACCCACTCTGGACCCAAGAACAGGATCCAGCTTCCAGTAATCCAGAGAGCAGGAACAGCTTTTACAAGAGCTTAGTGATTATACTCTGGGGAGTATAGTGATTATAGCAATCCTCAGAGTGTAGGTAGTTCTCAAATCCAACAAACATGAGCCAAGACTTCATGAAGGGTAGAACAAGTCTGAGGCTTTATTGATACAGGTTTGCTTATATACAATTCCTCAGGCCAGATGCACACCCCCTGGACCTGATGGAACACCGCATTCCCAACTGTACAGACCAATAAGAACAACCATACAGTCTGTGACACTCCCATGTACAGAGAACAATCCCTCCCCTCTGCCTGGGATATAATTCAAGTATCTACTAGAATAACCTAATTATCCACAGGCAGAAAAACACACATTTTGCACAAAGTAAAATCAATTCTTAGAGTTCATATGAAAATAGATAAAGATGACAACTAATGGTATAGTATGTCCCAGATAGGGGTAGAATACAGTATAGAGAATCTATATGGTCCTACTCACGTTTGATAGAGCTATCTACTTAGCTCTAGTGTTGATAGCGTACAGTGGTACAATCCCCACTTATGGGATACGTGAGGTCTATGTAGTCTTGCTTGATATAGGAGCCACATAAAAAATAAAATAAAAGAGACACCAATAGTGCTTGAAGTATTAAAACCAGAGATGATAAAATAACAAGTGGTTACTCATCATTTGATTGAGCAGGCTAAGTGCTCAATGAATACAGTTCGAGTGGTATAATCCCCACCTAGGATTCTTGGGAGTAATATCCTCACTGGAAAAAGAAAAAACTTCTGGTACCAGGTAAAAAGGATGGTGATAATAGCAATAAAAGAAGTCTGATAAAAAAATAAAAGTGATATAAAAAAGTAAAATGGCTAACTCACAAATAGAAAGTGGCCAAAATACCTTTATTAAAAATATATACTGTTATATTAAAAACCACAATGCGTTTCACCCTTTTTCAAGTGGAGATAAGAAAGTACAACCTGGCAGATACAGGTATAAATAGGGAATGTACATCTTTAAAAGAACAAGCTTCGCCATGGTTGAGCAATGAAGTTGAGTGCACGTGCTCAGCATCATATCCAGAGGTTGTCTTTGTGAAATAGAAGTATGAGTGCTGCCAGCATTGCTGCAGAGGTTGAAAGGGTGGGGGGTCAGCCTGTCAGTGCTCAGACCATAAGCCGCACACTGCATCAAATTGATCTGCATGGCTGTCATCCCAGATGGAAACCTCTTCTAAAAATGATGCACAAGAAAGCCTTCAAACAGGTTGCTGAAGAAAAGCAGACTAAGGACATGGTTTACTGGAACCATGTCCTGTGGTCCAATGAGACCAAGATAAACTTATTTGGTTCAGATGGTGTCAAGTTTGTGTGGCTCAAACTAGGTGAGGAGTACAAAGACAAGTGTGTCTTGCCTACAGTCAAGCATGGTGGTGGGAGTGTCATGGTCTGGGCCTGCATGAGTGCTGCCGGCATTGGGGCGCTACAGTTCATTGAGGGAACCATGAATGCCAACATGTACTGTGACATACTGAAGCAGAGCATGATCCCCTCCCTTCCGAGACTGGGTCGCAGGGCAGTATTCCAACATGATAACGACCCCAAACACACCTCCAAGACTCCCACTGCCTTGCTAAAGAAGCGGATGGTAAAGGTGATGGGCTGGCCAAGCATGTCACCAGATCTAAACGCTATTGAGCATCTGTGCGGCATCCTTAAATGAAAGGTGGGGGAGCACAAGGTCTCTAACATCCACCGGCTCCGTGATGTCGTCATGGAGGAGTGGAAGAGTACTTGAGTGGTAACCTGTGAAGCCCTGGTGAATAATGGTGGGCACACAAAATATTGACACTTTGGGCCCAATTTGGACATTTCCGCTTTGTTGCCAATGGTTTAGCCATTAATGGCTGTGTGTTGAGTTATTTTAAGGGGACGGCAAATTTACACTGTTATACAGGCTGTACACTTACTACTTTATATTGTAGCAGAGTGTAATTTCTTCAGTGTTGACACATGAAAAGATATAATAAAATATTTACAAAAATGTGAGGGGTGTTCTCACTTTTGTGAGATACTGTATATAAGAACTGACATTTGTAACTACAGGATCCAATATTAGGTCTGGCTTTACCCCCCAAACCTAGGGTAGTGTACAGAGGAGTACCAACCATAGAACAGAATCTGGTATACAGTTATAAGGCTCCAGACTGAGAGACATTTTTTTGAATGATCAAAAAAGTTTCTTTAAATGCGGAAAGTGCAATATATGTAAAATCATAGGATGGCCGTTTGGAAAAACTACTAACTTCCAATTCTGTAAAACAACTAAAAAATATGTTGTTGAGGACTGCATCACATGTCACTCTAAACAGGTGATTTGCTTCTTGGAGTGCAGATTCAGTCTTCAGATGCGGTCTTTTGTGCGACAAACAAAAATAATGTGGAAAACAAGATTGAGGGAACATGTATACAACATAATAAGGAAATTTGTCAATAACATTTTATCTAAGCATTATATTGAATGCCACGATAGTGATCCCAAAACATTAAAATATGGTGAGATACAACATATAAATGTCCCATGGAGGGCTGGAGATTTTAGTAAAATATTGAAAAATCGAGAAATGTTCTGTATATATAATTTGAAGACTTTGGTTCCTTTTGGTCTGAATACGGAATTAGAATTAAATAACATAATTTAACTACTTAATAACTCCACAATGATAAAGCTTTTTTAATAAGAAGATACATTTCAATATCAATGGGTATATTATAATTTGTATGGATATTAGGTCCAGTATTTTAGTTTGAAATGATGATTTCTTTTTAATTGTGATACATTATATCGAATTTCAGTATAATGATTTTTAATAGAATTGTTAGGATTAAGAATTAAGTTTTTATTTGAGGTCATAATTAAGAATTTTAAATATCACTGCAATATCTCCTGTTTACTCTGATCCCATATAATCATAAAGATTTCTTAATTCAAAAAAATTCTTCATTTAAAAAAATTGTTTTTTATGTGAACTATATATTTTATGTTTAGTATTATGTGTCTATTAGTACTATTATGAATTGCTGTATGTCCTTGTATATCTGGAAACAAGTAAATTGGAACAATTTAGGATAAGTTGGAAGACACAGGAAAAGGTCTGCCACAGCAGAAACTATCCCTTTAAGACAGCTCCAATTTAAAATTGAACCATTATGGGTATATAAGGACCTATGAGCACGGCTACCAAAGCCTGCTGAGCTCAGGCAAAACACGTAGAACTGAGCTTTTTGCTGGTATCCATTACAGAACACACAGACTATCTGAACGGTGTCTCATCTTGGCGTCCCTCCAGTTCGGCTGATTCCTGCACAGCTTGGTATCTAAGACTTGAACTACACCAGCTAATCGATAGAGTGGTAACATACCCTTGTGATCGAACTGCTTGTCTGTTTTCTATTGGATACATGCTACTTGGAGTGGATATTTGAAGACTTATATCACTATATTTTACTGTGTAAGATTTTCCATTAATGGGTTAGGGTTTTTTTATTCATCAATAAATTCACTGTGTTATACTATAATTCTTTTTTGTATCTTTTTAAGGTACATTGGAATATTATATAACACATTGAACACAAGTATCCGATTTGTTAGATAACAACAAGACGAATACAAACTAGCAAATACCTCTAACATCCACAGCTCTGGAGGTGGAAAATCCACTTTGGAACTCTACATTATATTAATGTAACAAAATTAATATAGAGACACTGATTTCTGGGATTATTGGCTAAGCGCTGACACTTTATTTTTGTTATAACTTGCTTGAGACAGTTTGTGAATTTCCTTTTAATTGTATAGCAGCTATTTTGAAAGAATTTGATATTTTAATAAGTGGAACTTTTTAATTTGTTGCACTCTTTTGTTTTTTATAAATCTTTTACATATTGGATCATTAGATGAAGAGGAGATGCTGATTGGCCAGGGTGGTGATTGGCTCTGACCCCCGGCCTGCCTCCTTGACTAAGATAATCAGAATTTACATTCTTAGCCAGTTCAATGCTTTCCAATGGGAAAGCATTGTGATTGGCTGAGATCATTACTTCTGATGATGTCAGCCAAGGAGGCAGATCAGGGTCTGAGCCAGCACAAGCAGACTGAAATTACTATTGTGACGAGAGCAATCTCGCCACATTGCATTGGAGAAGCCTGGTTGCTCTCCTGTTGCCTTTGGATTATGGCCCCATGTTAAAAGGCTTGATTTTCCACTGCAAAGACAAGAAAGCCGGGTCATTTGGTGCTTGCCCTGTTTGAGCAGTGATACCCCAGATAGCTATGCCATGGAGCCCATTCGTATAATGAAAGACTATGGGAAAGACTTTGGCTCCATGGCAATTGAACTGTATGTGTGTGCTCTGAGCGCCATTCAGTAATAATGTGCGCTCAGATCTGAGCTATCTGGGGATATGTTGAATGTACCTGTTTTGTGCAATGGCTGCACAGTTATATGTTTTTATGTGTTTTACTTGTCTTTTGCTGCCATGTGTTCAATGGAGTTTTGTCTCTGTCTTTGGAGATAATTGGATTACTTCACAATTATCTCCAGGATAGAAGACTCTGTGGAACTGGTTTTGGGCAGAAAAGCCATGCTTCCTTTGGTCACAAAGGACTACGATCTATCTTTTGAACCACTGGACCAATTTGTATGATTTTGACGTATGTTTGTTTTTGGAGTATGCTGATTCTGAAAATGTTTATGTGAATGTGATACATACTTTTCAAGTTATGAATAATGTGGAAAAATGTGGAAAAATTGTATTTCTCTGCTTGTGCTAAATTACATTACCCATTGTGTAAGGTAATTGAATCACAAGCAGAGGGGAGGAATTTGTGTGGGAGTGTCTGAGTGTATTGTATGTGTTTATTGGTTGTGTTCCAAAACCCTGTGGGTGGTACTAATGTGTAAGAATGTGTACATAAGCACAATAAACCACACTGTCTGTTCACTGCTTGACCCTCAACACAGAGCTTTGTCTCGTTCTTGGGGGGATTTATTGTATGCTGTTCCAGTTCGACTGCTAGGGGTGTAAAGCTATTCGTATGGATTTTCCTATTCGGTTGTTTACAGCATTCGTATGGTTTCCTGTTCGGCGGATTGGTGTTCTGCAGTAGCTGTGCCTGCATCTCTGGAAGGGGACGATCGCCTAAACGGTTTTAACCCCTGGTGTGCAAAACGGTCTGTTACAACTATATTTAGGGGGGCAAGGGTGGGCCAGAGGGGCTAGATAGTGCTTTAAAAACTATAGTGTAAAAATACATATTTGGGTTCCTGACCTAAATAATGTTAAACTTTTGTAGTACGGTCCCTGTACCAAAAAGGGGCAAACATCCGACTGCATGAGGGGCCATTCGGACTGGAATATCCGGACATTAACATTATTTAAGGATGTACGGATTTTGCAATTCATTTAGTGAATAACACTGCGGGATTGTGGTCATAAAAGTATGCACATAGTCGGCAACAATGCTTAGATATGTTATGGATTCAAAGGATGTTACTAGTTACTAGTATTCCAGAACTTAATGGGAGCCAAAAACATCCCCATGCCTTTATATTAGTAATAGTATCAGTAATTTTTGCATTTGATATAAAAGAGAATGGATGAATGGATTCCTGCAGTTAATATCAAATTTGAATGTATATTCAAGAGGCTCAAGTCTATAAAAAGTACCAGGAAGTGCTACATTTAAAATGAATACATAGATATTATTACCCTGTTCACATGTCAACAAAATATTTCAGCACATTTGCATTATTTCTAGTGTTTCTTGATATTATTATATAATGTAGTTGTTATAAAATATATGTGCACATATACTATACTATTTTTAGCTATTTTGGGCATGTCATTAAAGTTTAATGGGGGTATTTTTTATTATGCCTGCAGACTGTGACATTCTTTCTTTCCATTGCACAAAAATGATTTGAATGTATAACTTATGTGGCAGATAGCCAAGAAGAACAGACCAATGCAAAGAGGAGAGAAAAATATATACTATTAAAGTTCAAAATGCCCATCACCATCATTGAAGCATAGCTGGCTTCATCATTATACTCTTTAAAAATATTTTTATATTAATTATTATCACAAGTGGTCTATGAATACAGCCAACCAATACTACATTCAACAACATTCGACACTGCAAAAATGCGTTAAAAAAATGACATCCTTTTGACTTAATTGTTTGGGTGGATGTGCAGTTGATATGATAACTTTCAGCATCGCTGTATGAATATATTGTGAAAACGGGCATTCCTATTTCAGTAACATTAATTTCACAGACTTACAATGACAGGACAAATAGGATGAATACACATTTGTATCTAAGATATTAACAAACCCAATGTTGAATGTACATGTGTATATTGGTATGATGATAAGAATGGATGAACAAAAAAGTAAATGCTTCTCCATTGTCCATTACGAAACTTACTGCTTCTTTGGTATCAATTAAATAAGAGCTCAGTTGGATCAAGTAAACCCATAATTTTCTAATTATTATTTGTCTTATGATCACATAGCAATATCCTAAAATTAGATAAGGATGCTTGAGAACCCCGGGTTTGTGCATGCTGAATACACATACATATACACTGATCAGACACAACATTAAACCGACTGACAGGTGAAGTGAATATCACTGATTATATCATTACAATGGCACCTGTCAAGCACTGGGATATATTAGGCAGTAATATATCCCATGTGTTTCATGTTTTGGAAACAGGAAAAATAGGCAAGCAAAAAGATCATACACACCTTCATGGCAATGATGTTCCCTGATGGCAGTGGCTTCTTTCAGCCACTGCCATATTGCACCCTGCCTCACTGCATAAATTGTTCAGGAATGACTTGTGGAGCATGACAAAGAGTTCAAGGTGTTGCCTTGGCCTCCAAATTCCTTAGATCTCAATCTGGTTGAGCATCTGTGGGATGTGATGTAACATCAAATCCGATCCATGGAAGCCACACCTCGCAACTTGCATTACTTAAAGGATCTGCTGCTAATGTCTTGGTACCAGATACCACAGGACACATTCAGAGGTCTTTTGGAGTCCATACCGCAATGCTTCAGAGCTGTTTTGGCAGCATGATAGGACCTACACAATATTAGACAGGTGGTTTTATGTTGAGGCTGATCAGTGTATGTACATACTTGTCTGTATGTCTGTCTCTCTATTACATTTGTCTATATTGACATAAATAAAATTCTACAACCCATGAACATATATTACAGGTTTTGAGGAAATATGAAATTAAAACAATTCATATTAGAAACTTGTCATGACCTGGTCAATATTATTGAAGTATGCTTTAAATCTACAACCAGTTTTCTTCCGATTTTGTTCTTGATTTCTGCTTTATTCTGATGTGTCTGGGTTTAATTATTGTTTCTGCTTGCACTGGCCAAAATAAATCAATTTTTTTTTCCCTAAGCAAAATTTGGCTCTTCCTGAATGTTCATCTTTAAATAACGCGGATGTTTACAAATGTGGACCGTTGCGGTTTTCAACCTGCCAACAAAGTCCAGTGGAGGCCATGTATGGTATTCTGGGTGAGGTGTATCGATAGTGGATTCCGTGGTGCAATGTTCCCACAACCTATCCCTTGACCTATTGTCCATGGTAAATAGAAATAGACATGCTTGTTAAAAATCTGTAATAGGTTTTGGGCTATTTTGCTTTGAAATTCAAAATAGTTGCAATAAGGCCACAATTCAAACTCCAAATGTATGTTGGAGATTAACACAAATACCGTAATTCTTTTGAACATAGTTTTCTACTCAACTCCAGGGTCCTTAGTCAATGGTCTATTTCCAAGTCCTGAAGAAAATCATGATCCTTTACAACTAATTAGAATTGATGCCTTGTGCGATTCAAACGATACCCGTTTGTTTGCTTATTCCTGCCCACTCGTCACATAAGCCATCCAGACACTGGTATTTACATTCCTCAAGCATATAAAATGTCATGTTTTAAAGCTTATTTGAAACTCAACTCTCCCGGAAGACGTCAAATTTGGTATATTTGCTTAATCTTAAAGCTAACTCCTAAAGGAATTTTGCATGCCAGTCCAGAACAAGAATAGTTGTAAGCCATTTAAAATTATTAATCAGGATTCTATAGGGTAAAGATACATTTGTCCATGTAATAGGTCAAAGAATAAAATACAGTTTTAAACATCATAGAAGAGCTGCTTCCAACTGAAGAGGATTGGAATTAAACAGCTGAAAAGTTATGGTAAAGGAAAATGTTAAAAGCATATTCTTGACACTATAACCATTTCATTTCGTTGCACTGAAGTTCCCTGCAACTATCCCTTCATTCACTGTTATACCATTTTGAGCACTTTAACACTGAATGAGAGCCCCTGTCCAACAAGATCTTTACCCCCAATGGAAAGGGTCCATTGGGGACCAGGAAATGCCTCTAGTGGCTGTCTGGAAATTTCTCAAGAACTGTGATGTTTTACGCTGCAGAGTTAAACAAACAGGGGCACTACACCCAGACCACTTCAATTAGATTAAGTGGTCTAAGTGTCTATAGTGTATCTTTAATGGTGTGAAACGTGGCATTGAAACTTATATGGTTAAGTGGTCAGAGCCCAACAAGTAGGCAGGCAGAATTAAATTATGCAGGTAGAGACTAGTAACTGACTAGTAAACTAGTAACAGCTTCCACAGTTGGGAAACATTGTATGGGGAACATGATTTAATTGCAATTCAAGTTTGTTTATGCTTTTATATGCTATATATTGTGTCTTTTTTAAATATGTTTGGTAAAATGAGAATCAGTAGAACCAATTGTACACTTAATTTCAATATCAAATTGGCTTTTTTGCATATATTTCCCTTTCTTCCTTTTTTGTTTCTTTCTCTTCTTCTAATAGTTGTTACTAACAAAGGGGCTCCCGGAAGTAAGAGACCCAAAGGAGCTGGAGGGAATTTAAGATACAAAGGGGCTAGGGGAACTGCAGGAGACACACAAGGGGGGAGGGTTGTAAGACACACACAAGGGAGTGTAATACACAGAAAGCAGAAAAATGGGGGATCAGATACTTTAAATGGCACGTAAGACACAAAAGGGGGATAAGATAAAGTGTGTAAGATATTCAAATGAGTGGATAAGAAACATAAAAGGGGGTAGGAAGTTCAAAAAGGGGTTTAAGTGACACATAGGTATAGATGTATTTTTTGGGGTCTGTTAAGACAGATGCATAGCTCCACCCCCACTCCATATCATCGTTGGATGCAAAGTTTCAGTCTCAGAGCAGTGTTCTTCTTAAACTAAGTAATATTAGGTGGCATGCAGTTTGATTGTGGTCTCCAACCTACTATCTTCAATTGTCTACCTATTACCGCTATATCATTGTTGAACTTTAATTGGGCAGTAACTTGATCAAAGGGTATGGAAACACAGCTAGGTATGTAAATATATGTTATGTGACTGGACTACATTAAACAGGATCTATAGTCACATCAAGTATGTGAAGAGAGATAGGTTACTTTTATTATATAAATTCCAAATTATTCTATTATGAAATTAAATGGAGTTGCAAATCAGTTCATATGAATTAGATCATAGACGGTACGTAAAATGTAAAAATAAAAGTACTCCGAAACAATGCTTATATTCACACAAAGAATGAAAGCAGCTTTATTACTTTCAGGGGTGTATATGTTTGGCAAAGACTCAAAGGTGACATCCTTGCTAGGTGTGCAGTACCCAGTCATGACGCTAAGGGCAGGTGTACTTACCTGAAGCTGTCTTATGTGGGCACCACCATATTCTTAGCATTGGACCCATGGGAAGCCTGTGTCATTTGTCATGCTGCATGAGAGTTCTGTGGACAATCCTTCAACAAAGTGTTCTATGGACAATCCCTCAAGACTACAGGATCATCTAAAGACCAACTTGTGTGGCGTGCGAGAAACTGCCTCTTTCCCACAGCTGTCACAAATTTGAGGACGGAAGATCTGTCTTTTGTCAACTTTTGTCATCTCAAACTTTGTCCACAGGACTTTGTCTTATGATATTTTTGATTGCTTTAGAATTTCCATTAAATTCCAACATCAGATTTTATTGTTATGAAACACTGATAAAGTGACAGATCAACTTTAAGTTGTATATTTTCTTTTCAACAATTTTGCTAACATTATTGTATGTGTGCCTTTTTATGAGAGTGATGTCTATGATGCTAAAATCCCTTTTCTCTTTCACAGACAAAACTGATCTAATCCATCCACTCCTAAAGTGGTATGCTTGATATATTCTACACTTTTATGATTTAAGCAGTGGACAGAGGAAAGAAACATTGTTCAGTATAGTTTCAGTCTAGTTTTGTCAATCTAGTTGTACAATATATTTATGCAGCTTTCTTACTAAGCAGAGATACCGTAAAATTTGCATTTGTTTGTTTTTCAGTGTCTCTATATTTTCTTTGCACTATATGAGGAAGTGTCAGGCTACACTATAAAACGTCCCTGTGTTATTTCATAAATGGCTCTCTGTGATGCAGGCGAAGAGTCACTTATAAAACCCCACAAGCAAAACATTCTAAACACTTAATACAGGAATACAGATATTACTAGCCTATGTTTTTCTCACTCAAAAAAGGGCGTGCATATGGGGGAAGGCCCCCAGGGATTGGTAGTTGGATTGTAAGGGGCTGTCCTAGTATAAATAGGCATCCATTTTAAAAAAGGCACCTTTAATCTGCTTACCTGGCCTAATTTGTCCCTCCCTCCTTCCCTCCCTCCCTAGTTGGGTGTATTGAGATTAGTTCCCATTTTGTCACAGCGACGGGGCTAGAGAGCGGAAAGTTAGGGGGCAAACAGGCTCTGGGTTACTTCAAATTGTATAGGGCAGTTAGGCTGCTGGTTAAGAGGTTGGTTAGAATGGTTCGTTATAAACGTTGGTAGGTTTCGAGCACGGTGGTGGTGGGTGGTAGGAGTATCAGGGTATACCCCTACCGAGGTTAGTTAACAAAGTTAGTTAACTACGTTAATGATGTTTATTATTATTGTTATTTATATTTGCTGTTCAAAGATGGGCCATTTACTTTTTGATACGGGACATGTGGTGTTATATGGCAAGGTTGGGGGGGAAATTACTTTTATTATATTATGTTTATTATTATTAATAATAAAGCTGTGGACATATTTGACCCATTATGGAGGTAATTCCACCTGCCCATATGGCAACTATGCGTCTGTCATGAGTCAGGAAACCTTTTGCCCAATTACTCACTTACAACTGTGTCCCATGGAGTTAACCAAGTGGTTTATTTGATCACGTGTTATAATGAGAAACCAAGATTGTATAATTCTTTCTGTCAATTGTCTTTTAATTCTGGGATCTAGGCATTTTATGGCAATGGGCAGAGCGTTAGCAGAAGTTCCCTTCCAGTTGCTAAGCTGAATTACTGGCAATCTATCACTCAAACGAATCCCACTGAAGAGCAAACTCCAGACATTATGGAAAGAGAAGAACAAAACACAGCCATCCAGCTGCTGAGATCCAGCACAAGAAAGCAAACATAATATATTTAAATAAAAACAACTGTCTTGAAAGGGTGCTTAATCATTAAAGGGTTTTTCAGCAATTTTTTTTTCTTTATTATACCTTATTGCGCACTGCAGATCCTAGCCTAACCAGTCACACTAGCTCATTAATAAAACCTATATAATACTAAAAACTTATCTAACATTCCTTGCCGGATTAGGTTTTACTCCCTCGTTTCCACTCCCCATTTGATGTCATGCTGCTTCATCCGCAGTCCACTAAAATGGTTCTCTATGAGAATCATTTGATTGGACCATTTCCCAGCATAGAGTGCATGCAAGTGCTCTGAAAGAAATAAACAAAACATGGCAAGGCCACTTTAACATTGTTGGGGCCAGTGGGAAGATTTTCGTCACAGAGGTCCCATATTCCATAGATAAAAGATTAACCAATGAGATTGTCTCTAAGCTTCTGATACAGGCACCCATGAAAGGTGAACTATGCCTCTATTGCATGCTCATCTCCGAGCAGCTTTTACAAGAGAATAATTTATTAAACATTGCATTTAGCACTCTTATCCTGAGTGTATTACAATTAATGCAATATGAACATTGGTAAATATACAGACAGAGGGACTTAAAACTTCTGCAATGTGCTATGCAGGAAAGCCTGTAAGTGTATAGTCTTGCAGGCTTCCCCAAACTCCGGCCCTCCAGATGTTGCTGAACTACAACTCCCATGATTCTCAGCCTATCTATTTATTTTACAGAATCATGGGAGTTGTAGTTCATCAACATCTGGAGGGCCAGAGTTTGAGGAAGCTTGCATTATTTGATCTTATTTTTTTTTGGGGGGGGTGGGGGGGTGGATCATGAAAAACTTTCAGAGCCAACTCCTAGGGTTGGGGGTATTTAACACATCCACGCTCAAACTAGCACTAACTCTTCTCTTGTTCTCTCCCAGTTTTGTTTAATCTAAATTGCATTCAATCCCTCCAAGAATTAGTGGGAATACAAATGCAGTAAAACTTGCTGTTACCTATCTGCTCCCATTAAACAACATGCATACCAATTAGTACAATGGAAATCAATTGAACATCAAAGAAAACTTGCTCTATTCACCATGTAACCATGTATGTTTAAGTTGTTAGCAGACAAGAGCAAAGTAACAAATCCACTTTCAAACACAGTCAGGAATTCTTCACTAAAGTGAGAATTCAAGGTGAATTCAAAGTGAATTTCAAATTTAAGGCAAAATAGCTAAAAACTTAAACATTCTCCGTCAGCTTTTGGTGCTTTAAGTTTCAATTGAAATTTGCTTTGAATTCTCATTATAGTAAATAACCCTACATGTAAACCCAACAAAACAGTGTTGAATTACCTGTATATTTTTCGTTTGCAAACTAGAGAACTAAGCGACAGATGGGATATGGTTACAGTAAATTTACAAGAGATTTGTTGGCAGTAAATTAAGCTTTTGCACATACTGTGCACATTGCGTTTGCATATCCACTCATACATAAATACAATTTCTATTTATGTACACTGCCCACATGTATATTTAACTTTAAAACAATTCTTTTTTCTGGGAGAAAGAGTTTGTTTGCGATTTTGTGAGTGGGCAAATGTGTTATTGGTGAGTAAAAAATAAAATTAAAATTCAGGAGCTGAGAAGATAGAAATTGAGGAGACAGAAAAGTACAGACATACAGTTTCAAGAGGAAGAGATCTAGTGATAAGGATTAAGTGAAGCCATACATACATAAATGTGAGTTAGAGAATCTTCAGGAAGCGTATGGATATTGGAACCTTTACATGGGAAGATAATTAGCAAAGAGTGTCCTGGCCAAGGACATGACGCTGAGCTCGACATACAAGTATAAATCTCCTAATATTGTCTTTCCTTAATGCACCATCCCTTTTCTACCTACCTCACTCAACCTGTCACTCATTATGATCCCCATAAGTATGACTATCTCCATGCACCTACTGCTGTAGCCTATCCTAATTTTCCCCCTTCATTTATGGTTCTCTTCATGGCACCTGTGTCACCCCTCTGTCTCCTGATGTTCTCCAGACACCTTTTTCTTATGTCCTATTAATGCTTTGAACCTCTACCCATGCCCCTTAATTTTTGCATTTGACAGTGTCTATTCACTTTTTTCTCTCCCCACTGCCCCCTCCATGGGTATTTCCACCTCCATGGGTGTTTTTAATCTCAAAGCCCCAACCTGTAACTGATCCCTTCCTAGCCCTGTATATCTTCTTTTGTCCTGTGTCTTCTCCCTTGTGTGTCTTTCATATGCCCCTACCCCTTGTCTCATCCCATGCCCCCTTTATCTTCTTGTCTTCCTCCTCATGCTGCCATTCCTCTTGTGCCCATGCCCATGTTTGTCTCTATGCTCTGCCCCTTAATCACTCTCTCTTTGTCTTCTGACATCTCCAGTGTCATTTCCTAAACCCCCACTCCACCTTCACCTCTCTACGTGCTTTCATGACTAATTCAGTGGCTCTCTCATTAGTCAAAACACACATCTTTCATTTATTTCTCCTTCTACCCAAAACTTAACACTCGAGAAAATTTGGCTCAGCCGAACCATTTTTCCCAAAATAAGAATATATATTAGGATGCCTGAATTTTGGTTTAAAAAAAATGATGAACCAAAAGGGTGCAAACATTTTCAATCAGTGTAGTGCAATATATATATATGTATATATTATGATATGTATATCTTTTGCAGTATACTTTACCTCATTTTACTCACTTTTCACTTGATCAGTGAATCAACATTTAGTGGCTGTCCCCTAACCATCAATCATCTTATTAATTGTGGACTAATAGACCCTGGGACTCATAGACCCACCATGACACCTTATAGGGCTAACTTTGATGCTGTCAATAGCGTAGTAATCAACAACACTAGCAGAAGCCATCAATAAGTGCTTGACAGCTTGCATCACATGTGCCTGCTGCTGCAGCTCCAGTCTCTTCATTATTTTATGAGGTGCATATGACTTATGTGCAAGCTGGACAGATATCAAACTATAAAGGGTCAAGCAAATATTCTTCATTTGGCATCAATGAGCCAGGTGTCATGCTATGCTAAATCCTGCTAATGTTACAAGCCTTTTTTAACAGCTGGAGAGAGTACAGTGTACTGTCTGAACCATTACTTTTGCAATGATACAAATTTCCTATTGTGTTTAGAGTTACTTGCAAGGATTTAGAAATCACTCTGAATGAGACCAATAATACAAATATGTATGTTTTACGAGTGTCATAATAACTATTTTGACTATATGATGTGTTGGTGTTAGTGAATGATACAAAACCAACATTAGCCATTTTAAATTGGATTAGGATAAATGTTATCTCCATGGTTAAATGAAAGAGAAAAAGAATTGTGCTATGGGTCCACTAGTCTTCTTGTCTTAACAAGTCTGTGTGAGATTTTTCTCTAGCCTTTCAATTCAGTACTGAACGTCAGTTTTGTTGAGCGCAGCCCCGACTGGATATTTTATAAACAGTACCTTCGTTATACATCCGAGATAATCCAAACCATGTGTATTTTATTTATAGTTTCCGTGCATTCTTGAAGCATAATTAAAACCACAGGCTCAATCAGTCAAATTTTCTTCAAGTACAAATAGGGAGAATTAAAAAAAAAAAGCAGCATGGAAAAAAAGCGAACCACATTAATATAAAATTCAGACATGTCTTACATGAACTATTCAACAGAGGACATATTTTAGGACAAATTTGCAAGTTTTCGGTATATTTTGTGCACACAAAGTCATAATTTCAGTCATTTTTTGCAGATCATTTGCCCACTTTTTTTTATCTTACTGATCAACAACAAATAGAAAATGTATAAATAGATTGATTTAATAATTTCAATTCAATGAAACATTGACTTCCCAGTTGAAGAAGGCTATTTAATAGATGTGTTTCCTGTCATTTCAGTAAAATACTTTAGAATAAGTTATATTTCAGCAGAATAAGACAGAATAAGATGCGAGGTCACATTAATCCACATTTACCTGTTTAGAATTTATATTTAATTTATTTTGCATTAAAATCTAAATGTTTTCAAGACTGTACTTTTCCCATTTTGCAAATATTGCAGCATTTAGATTTGGAATGTAATACTATATGCGAAATGATATAATATGTTGCACAATAATGCAGTTTGCAATAGCATTTGTCACACCTCTGATTGTCAATCAGACAACCAGTACTTCCAGTTACTTCCTGGTTTGGTTCGTTCAGTAGAGCAAACTCAAGTGGCAACAATTGCCCTGAACACCTGCTTTGAGAAGTCTATGAGTGGACAACCACAGTAAGTCTGGGTTGTGGAAGAAGGGTAGGGCTTGCAAAGGTTTCAGACAAGAGAACTGCACGTTTTGCAGATTGTTTGTAGACATACCCCAAATAAAAAAGAAATAAACAATCAAATGCATGCATGTTTTCATTGGTTTATATCTACTGAGCAGTAGATAGATCAAACATGTCCTCATTAACTATTTTATTTAAATAACTGTTTTTAAAATAATTATTTATTCCTCAGTGTTGCATAAAGATAAATTTAGAAGAGACAAATATGTATATGACCTATATAGGCATGTACATAGTATGAGGAACAAAATGTGATGAGGTACACTCGAAAAAAAAAATCTAAATAATAAAATACACAAATAGGCCCAAAAGGGAAAAGGATAAAACAAAAAGAGGCAGAATATGAAGAATATGCAGAATATGTTAAGACTGGACATAGCCATATTAAAAATTATAATGGACCTCTGCATTTCAGACAAAGTGAAAATCATGAATGTTATGAAAAGGGTAGATCACCTTACACATAATGATTTAGTCTTAAGTCACCATGGTCAAAAAGGTCATCACGTTTCTGTAAAGAAGGAACCACGTTTCTGTAAAGAAGGAACCAAGTTATAGGCCAGGGTTTTAGAGAGGAACAACAAAATTGGGGCATGAGCAACTCAAACCATAATCTTCCAGTGTAAATTGTTAGCAATATTACACATATTATACAACTGTACTGGGCTGAAATATAATCACAATATATACTTTTGGATATTTTTTAATTATTGGTAATAGATAACTTCTTTCCTACCATGAGCAGCATATCTGTAGATTACACTCCTATGAGAAAATATATTTGTTGAAGTTACTGATGAATGAGGTATAATGTTCTAAATGGATAAATGTAAGCTATTGAATTACTAATAGACTATATGACACTCTTATGCGGCCCTTGTTCGGATATTCCTGAGCTTTAACATTCGCTTTTGGCCATTCAGCTGTCCTTAATAATATATCAGCTGACAACTTGTGCAGCTAGAATGAATAGTCCAAGTACATTTGACCCTCTTTCGGCATTTTTGAGTTTAACATTTGCTTTTTAGCCATTCAACCATCATAAGTAATATATTAACATTACTGTCAAGACTTGGTCGGTTAGAAGAATTGCTACAATTGCACTTGGCTCTTATTCGGCCACTGTATAAATGTCAGGTTTTTTTATGGAGACCATCATTTGACCATATTAGGGTTATACAAGGTTGCATTCGGCTCTCGGTTGGCCTCTAAGTATTTTACATGTACACTTCCATGTCATCAGGCCCCATTTAGTGATCTACTAGCCTTTTGGTCAATATTACAGCTGACCTTTGCCCTCCCCTTTCCTTTTATCCTTTCCCTTTATCCAGGGCCTCATATTAAACAGGCCACCCCAGCGGAAAAGCTGGCTGCTGGCCTCTGCCCTACCTGTCCCCAGGTTCCCCCAGCAGAAGCGCTGGCATCCGGGCAGGGCGCAGTTGGCCTCTGCCCTACCTGTCCCCTTATTGTTGAGCGTGACGCACAGCAGGCTCCTGCAGCAGAAGCGAAGCCTACAGGACAGAGCAGCACTGGCCTCTGCTCTACCAGTCCATTTGTTCTGGGACCAGACGACAGACTGACCTAGCCAGCTGCAACACTGGCTGCGGGGCAGAGCGCCGCTGGCCTCTCCCCACCAAGTACCCACAACTCCATGTCTGGGAGTACAAGAGAGACCGGGGGTGATGGATGCCCACTCAGCAGCCTTGGACATATAGGACAGAGCCAGGAACCAAAGGTCACCAGGTCAGCTACTCAGGTACCGACCGGCAGCAGGTCAGGTACCTGGTTAGTCTTACCTTGGGGGAGGAAGATATGTGGCGAAACAGAACCTCGCCACAGGCTGCTGGAGGAGCCTGCTTGACATCCTCCTGCCTCAGGACTACAGTTGCAATAAAAAGTATGTGAACCCTTTGGAATGATATGGATTTCTGCACAAATTGGTCATAAAATGTGATCTGATCATCATCTAAGTCACAACAATAGACTATCACAGTCTGCTTAAACTAATAACACACAAAGAATGAAATGTTGCCATATTTTTATTGAACACACCATGTAAACATTCACAGTGCAGGTGTAAAAAGTATGTGAACCCTTGGATTTAATAACTGGTTGAACCTCCTTTGGCAGCAATAACTTCAACCAAAGTTTCCTGTAGTTGCAGATCAGACGTGCACAACGGTCAGGAGTAATTCTTGACCATTCCTCTTTATAGAACTGTTTCAGTTCAGCAATATTCTTGGGATGTTTGGTGTGAATCGCTTTCTTGAGGTCATGCCACAGCATCTCAATCGGGTTGAGGTCAGGACTCTGACTGGGCCACTTCAGAAGGTGTATTTTCTTCTGTTTAAGCCATTCTGTTGTTGATTTAATTCTATGCTTTGTGTCATTGTCATGTTGCAACACCCATTTTCTGTTGAGCTTCAGCTGATAGACAGATGGCCTTAAGTTCTCCTGCAAAATGTCTTGATAAACTTGGGAATTAATTTTTCCTTCGATGATAGCAATCCGTCCAGGCCCCGATGCAGCAAAGCAGCCCCAAACCATGATGCCCCCACCACCATACTTCACAGTTGGGATCAGGGCCGGACTGGGAAAAAAATTAGGCCCGGGCATTTTTCAATTAGAGCGGCCCCCCAAGAAGGGGGCGGGGCCAGAGAGGGTGTGTTTTGTCATCACTAATGACAAGCACACCCCCTCTCAAAGTGAGCATGTTGGTTCAATGCCTGGCATTAGAAAAAAGGCCCTGTATTTGTTCTGCGCAGCGCAAGCAAATGTAATAACATGCTTGCGCTGTGTTTGCTTTTAAATTGTCTCTGGTGTCTCCACAAGTGGGATGCCAGAGGACAAAAGGGCCAGGAAAGTGTATGGTGCATGTGTTTGGCGCCTGCTTGTGGGATTGCCTGTGTGTAGAGTATGATGTGGTATTGTGTAAATAGGTGTAATATGTGTGGTGTAATATGTGTGGCTAGGGGCTGTAGAGAGTGCGTGTATAGGGGCATAGTGTTATTGGGGATGTAGCGAGTGTGTGCATACGGGCAGTAGTGTGTGTGTATAGGTGACGTAGTGTGTATAGGGGTTGTAGAGAGGGTTTGTTTAGAGAATGCTGTATGTGTTTCCTTACAAGGAATGTAGTGTGTGTGTAGGTGGTGCAGTGTGTGTGTGTGTAAGAGATCTAGTGTGTAAAGGACCCAGAGTGTGTATAGAAGATTGTGTGTGTGTGTGTATGTGTGTAGAGGATTAAGAGTGCATATAGGGAAAGGGATCTAGCGTGTATCTGGAGCGTAATGTGTGTAGGGGTGCTGTAGTGTGTGTGTGTGTGTGTGTGTGTGTGTATATATATATATATATTTTTGGACGTATTGTATGTGTGAGGTGCGCAGTGTGTTTGTGTAAGAGGGGTGCTGTGTGTGAGGGTGTTTTTATCTGCCGTCACATTCTAGGTTTCTAATTTTCTTTGTCTGTTAACTCACTGAGGGTTATTTTATATATGTATATATGTGTGTGTCTCTGGGGGTGCTGTGTGTGTGTCTGGGTGTGCTGTGTGTGTGTCTGGGGGTGCTGTGTGTGTGTCTGGGGATGCTGTGTGTGTGTCTGGGGTGCTGTGTGTGTATCTGGGGGCGCTGTGTGTGTTTGGGTGCGCTGTGTGTGTTTGGGTGCGCTGTGTTTGTTTGGGTGCACTGTGTGTGTTTGGGTGCGCTGTGTGTGTTTGGGGGTGCTGTGTGTGTTTGGGTGCTGTGTGTGTCTGGGGTGCTGTGTGTGTATCTGGCGTGCTATGTGTGTATCTGGCATGCTGTGTGTGTATCTGGGGTGCTGTGTGTGTCTGGGGGTGCTGTGTGTGTATCTGGGGTGCTGTGTGTGTCTGGGGGGTGCTGTGTGTGTCTGGGGGATGCTGTGTCTGGGGGTGCTGTGTGTGTCTGGGGGATGCTGTGTGTGTCTGGGGGATGCTGTGTCTGGGGGTGCTGTGTGTGTCTGGGGGATGCTGTGTCTGGGGGTGCTGTGTGTGTCTGGGGGCTGTGTATGGGGGGTGCTGTGTGTGTGAGTGAATGTATTTTTTATGTAAATTTAAATATTTTTTTTTTTACTAATAAAAATAAAAAAAATTATTCCCCCCCCCCCTCCCTTCTTACCTTTATCCTGGGAGGGGGAGGAGGAGATCCGTTATGCCTGGGGAGGTGGGAGCCATGCTGCCTTCCCTGGTGGTCCAGTGGTGAGAGTGAACTCTAACCTGGAGGTTAGAGTTCACTCTCGCGAGATCTGAGCATTGCCACAGCAACGCTCAGAATCCCGCGAGAGGACCGGCGGAGCTGCTTGTAAGAGCTCCGCTGGGTCCTCTCTCCTCCCTCACCCAGCCGGCGGCCGCATCTCACTGTCTGTGGGCCGGTGAGGGAGATCTTTGATCTCCCCACCGGCCCATGGAGGCACACAGCGGGGCCGGCGCTCGGGTAGCGCTGGCCCTGCAGGGGCCGTCCGGGGAGATCCTGTGATCTCCCTGCCGGCCTCGGCCCCACGGCCATCGCGGCCCACCGGGCATTTGCCCGGTATGCCCGATGGCCAGTCCGGGCCTGCCTGACAGAGTTGTTGTGGTGTAAAGACAAAAAGGAATTTTGCAGGAATGGTGCTGCCGTAGTGCCCAAAATTCATACAAAATACATACTAAAGTACAGCGTACACATAAAAATTATATTTAACATTTTATCAGGCTACCTAAAATCACCTACCTCAGCAAACAAATATGGAAGAGTTGTTGTGGTGGCTGAAGTTGCAAACTTTGGGGCAAAACATTTGCCTATTAATTCTTTTTAAAATCACATATATTCTCACACATTTTTCACAGGAATCAGTGTGCTATATGAACACAAATTCATTCCGTGAAAAAATAATGTAATCTGCTTATGCAAGTGCATAGACACTGTCATAGGTTACTAACCACTTGCTCAAGTGCATCGAAAAAAAGAATACATGACTGCATTGTGATAGACATATGTTTTTGCAGAGAATCCTATAAGATATAAATGAATAGATTTTTGGGAATAGGACATTTTTTTTTACACTTTTCAGCATGTATATTAAGTCCTGTTTTACCACAATCTTTAACATGTATCAACCCTCAGTGTCCCTTTAGTAGTCAAAATAACCAGATATGTTGAATTCTATTTATTTTCCACAACCTGCTGTCATGTTAAGAACTTTTTACATCTAAATTTATGGTAACATTATGATGACATAATGGATTGATAAATTGCTCTCAAACGATGGTGCATCTTAAAACTGGCATAATAGTTTATGAGTGCAGTAAACTGCCAGAGAAATCTGATTCATTCTTTTCAGAGTAGTTATCTAGAACTGTCTTATGGCAACAAATCAAAGACAGTTGCCATTTGGCTGAAACAATTGAATAGTTTGTTGTATTTCGATCAAGAAGGTACGAAGTAGAAATACCAATAACTGTGACATCTTTCCTAAAATTCATTAATATTTTTTTGTTTCTTATTGGTGAAGCATAAGAAGTAATCTTTTAATTAGAGACATGTCTTTGAAGAGCCTGCAACAACCAGTTTAATAATTGCAATCTAAATTTCATCGCTGGGAATTGGATTATGTTCGAGTGTTTTCTGTTACGAAGAAAAAAACATCAACCTATATGATTACAGGTTTGCATTCATTATGTGTGATTAAAAGTTTACTCACGTCATTATTATATTTGCTGACTGCCTGGGACTCTGTCCTCAATATTATCTGCCTTCATTCGGGTTATTAGGTTTTGCACTGTTCTGATTCCGTCTGGTTTCTTCTACATATATCCTGGATGCACAAATCCTTACACCACAGTCTTCCAGGCTGTGCCCTGACTTAGTGCCCTTCTGTTGGCTGTCCTGCTCTGCAGCATATACAGTAAATTGCATCTATATGTTAGACTCTTAGCTTGTGCCATAAATGTCAGGGGCATGGCTGGGCATATTAAAGGAACAGACATATAAATGGAGTGGAATGAGATATGGAAAGGGACAAGCAATTTATCTTCTTGCCCATAGGGCAAAGAAAAACCCTCAGCAGTAGCTGAATGCCGCCTGCCTTGAGCTCTATTTCTGTACCCAGACTTTACACCTATCTGCTGGTCTTGATTCCTCAGCTAGTGTCCTCTGCTTCTGCATGCTGTTTCTGTCAATGAAAGAGCTGACATCAATATTACTTAGACTTATATGTGTTGTAACTGAGTAGATCACAGTGCCCTACAGCAACAAACTGACAGTGATATGTGGAATACTGTATGTGAGCTCTTCACGGAGAAACACAGCTGTAAAACACACATTAATGTGTGGTGTGTATGAGTATGTCACAGAGCTGCAGAATAAAACCTTCTCACGTGTGTGTTTAAAGTGCGTGGAATGTGTTTCAGCTGTGTTCGTTTTTGTGTTAAATGTTTTTTTATTGTGATGGTATAGTAAAGGCATACATGTTGCTGATTTAAAGAAAAAAATTGTGATTGCCTGCGCAGAGGCATTCATACAAGGTGAGCTAGCATTGATATAAAATGTATTTGCATAGATTGCAAGAGTACGTATATCAAAGGCAATGGAAAGCGTAACATGCATGCTTATGCTTGATTGTTGTTGAGCGTAGTGGAATGGAATATGATTCTTAATTTAACAACTGCGAGCAATCTATTGCCATGCACAACAAGCATAAGATTGCAATGTTCCGGCAGGGTGATCATCGTGTTGTGTCGAGAAGTGTGTACATCGGTGTTGGGTTGGGTTTTTAAGTTGCAGGGCTTTCTCAGTGTGAATTACTGGTGTGCGGGAGTTAGGTTGGGTGGGTGGTGGGTTGTGGTTATGTTGCCTTCCCTCTCGTTTCCTGGGTGTGACTCAGTCAGTTGGTCAGTTGTTTTTCTGCTGTTGAGAGGGAACTGCCGTGGGTGTGGGGTTCATGTTGTGTGTTTGTGTGGTATTGTTTCCTGTCTGGGCCCATCGGTGGTGCGTGTGGTTGGTAGTGTGTGGTGTGGGGGGTTCTGTTTGGTGTGTGGGGGTGAGGAAGAGAGAAAAAGAGGAGGGAGGAGAGAAGAGAGAAGAAAGAGAAAAAAAGGGGGTGGGGCCTTGCCCCTGGTCACTGCCCCCATCCGCAGTGTGTTCCGAGTAGTTGCGGTCTCAGGTGTTTAGGTTTCGGCCAGATGGCGTGCAAACTCGTCTGAGCTGATTTGGCGAAGTGTGCTGTGTTCGTTTTTAGACTTATGATATTTTGATTAATATTTAATCCCCAGTTAATAGACAAAGTAGGGTTTATTAAGAAACAAAGTTGGGTTTATAGAAACTAAGGTAAGTTTAAAGAGACTAGGGGTTATGGTTTAGAGTGACTCGGGCTAAAAAGCAGATAGTGAGAAATGGTCCCATAAAAACAGGCAGAGTGGAACAGATGTAGATGAAAAGAGGATGGAGATAGACAAAAAGAGAGTGCAAAGACGAGAAGACAATTTAGGTTAGACAGAACAAGAAGTGAGGATTCCCGCTCGAAATGAGCTTGCAATTTAGAGGAAGTATGGTATGAATTCAAAAGTGGTAACAAGCAATGTGTCCAGAAGGGAAGAGAGACTGACATATATGGTATGTGCATCAATTAATCATTATTTTTTTAATTAATAGTTTATTTTTTTTACGTTTTCATTTAGAAAGTGTTCATTATTGTTTCTTTTAACCTCTGTATTTGAAGTGCACTTAATTATTATACAAAACAGCAAACAACAGCTGGAACTTATTCTCATCTATCTGGGTCGCCTTCAAGGCTCTCCACCCTCCCCCCCCCCCAAAAAGAAAAAATACAGACCAATCCTATGTAAGTTGTTGCCTTATGGCTTATTTCTCTACAAGTGTTATAGTCACAGTTCTGTATTGAATAAAAGATGATTTAGCAGTATATTATACTTGGAAGGTTGATAAATGCAGTGATATTAAAACTGTCTTATGCCAACACCCGTTCCTCCCTGTTACAGAATATACATATGGCTTTGCATCACAAGGCAAATATTGTGAGGTAAGTGATACAGTATAATATCTACTTGCCAAAAATAATGATTGTGCATACACAAAACAATATTTATAGTCCTAAAAACAATTATAGTGTATTGTGGGACTTGACAGCACGGTAATTGTAGCTGCATAAACATATATAGCTTTACTTAGTGACCATAACCATAACCAGTATATCAGGTTTTTACATGTGAATTACAGATTTAAAGGAACACTATAGCGTTAGGAATGCAAACATGTGTTCCTAACACTATAGTGTCCTACAAACTATTTTGGTGTGCTCCCTCCCCGAGCCTCCCTGTTTGCTATAAAGTATTTACTAACCTTGTAAATCTTGCTGGTCACAATGTTGATCTCAGCCACTATAGACCATAGGAGCAGTATTTGATTGCGAATTAAGTCTGATTTTGATCTCAAAGTGGAAGAACCTCAAGTGGCAGTCAGAAAGATAGAGGTGTGTTAAACCTGCAATAATAAAAATTCTCTATCTACTGAAAGAAAATGCTTTAGATTGCAGTGTTAACACTAAATGGGCGCTGCACCCAGACCACTTCATCTACCCACACATTGTATTAATTTAAATGCCAGCTACCAGTGGTACCTCGGTTTACAAATTTAATGCATTATCCAGGACTTTTCTTATTTGCAAAAAATTTGTAAACTGAAACGTGGTTTCCCATAGGAATGCCTTGAGAACCAATTAATCCGTTCCGGAGGTTAGAAAAAAGTCAAAATGAGCTGGCATGAAAACCAACCGACAATGCAGAACACACAGTAAAGGCATGCAAACGATGTAGCTCAGCTCCCTACATTTCCACAGCTTGAGAAATCCACCATAAAAGTTCCAAAAAGTCCCCAAAACTCTGCAAAAAACTTTCAGATTAACTCCAAGACTTGATGCAAAAAATGCTCCAACACCTCCACACTCGACCCCACAGACATGCTTCGTATTGCGAAAAAAATTCGTAAACCGAGGCATTATTTTCAATTGATTTTCATTTATAAACCTAAAATTAGGTTAACCGAGGCGTTTGTAAACCGAGGTACCACTGTATTTAAATACAACACTTTCACATCTTGCAACATCTATGGGCTAAGCACTGGGGATTTTTGTACCTAATAAAAGATAATGACTTGTTTCCTAAAATATCCCCAAATTACTTTTTGAGAATGAACCAGAAACAAAACAGTTAAGAGAACAAACTTTGTGACAACCACATGTTGACATTTTCATTTAGTACAATATGTTCTGATCTGCACAATATGGTTTTAATAATGATACTTTTCTCAACTGTAAAGTGCTGGACAGCATTCGACACCCTCAATACACCCACTTTAATCCATCTTTCTCTTTGTGCCTTTGCAAATTCCCAATATTATTAAGATTTATGAGTACTGGATACATCTAGCTAAAGCCAAACAAGTAGGTCCTCTTCCTAATTTATGTTCTAGAACCAGCTTGTCTAGCTTCAGCCTTGCTTAATTTCTTTTAAAATGCTAGTATGGATTGAAGCTCTCCAGCACTGCTTTGCAATACTAATGAGCACACAGTTGGTATTGAAACCACATTTCTGTCTATTTTTCCTAACTCCCTTTCATGCACAATTGAGTATAAGAAATGAAGGAGTCTTCACTGCCAGATACATTAAAGATAATACTGTATATCGTATTTTGTTTAATGTACATTGATATATCTTTTTAAGCAGGAAAGGCTTGCAATATATGATTCTAAACAAGTATTCCTGAAGTCATATAAATGTTTTTCTTAATTTCTATTTTCACAGAGTACATATTGAGGTTAAGGCCTTCAAATTGAGCTTATTCTATATTTATTTTAAACTTCACTGCATTCATTTCTTTTCAGAATTCTGTGATTATTCGTCTTTGCTAACGTCAAGTTAAATGGTGAACGTGTCAATTAAGAGGATGTTAATAATCTAATGAGACATAAGGATTATGCCATTAAATAAAACATAAATAATTAAGTAGATAAACCCACAAGCCACGCAATTATTATTTGTTGCATATTTTTTTCGGGGGTGGGGGGTGGGTGAGGTATGAGAAATCTACCAAGCATTAGCTGCAGATCTAGCTCCTGCAGCTATTGTAAACATTCCCCTTTTTCCCAAACAGAGACTTTGCCATACATGCTGACCATTATCCAATCAGAGATTTTTCACTTGGAAGCCTTGTGGGTAAAATGCATATGCACACCACTGGCTAAATATATACTTCTCAATGAGTGGTATTACAGCTCCGTGAGAAATGTGTGTCTGGCTTGTTTTGCAGCCTGCACTTGAATGATCATCAAGTTTAGTTTTAAAAAAATCCCTCAGACTGTCAAACTGCAAATAATATTATCAAGCACTTTATATTTTCCCTTATTTTAGAGATGTTACAGAAACTAAAAGAATATTACATAAATGTGGGATGTGTGTCTCATTTAATCTTTTCGTCAATATACTCCTCAAAAATTGTAGACTCTGACAGTCAGTTAGACATATTAGAGACCCAAATGTAGACGAACAGACAGATCTAAATTTTGGCCTGTTATTGCAAGCTACCTGCAATTCGTATACGTTTCACTCATATTTACTTGTTATAGTTCAAAGCAAGTGAGGCAGAAAACATTTCTGGCTTTATAACTGACAGCCAGGAGAGTCTGGGAAAGGAGTTTTCTAAAAGCAGGCTAAAGTGCTTTAGGTGCCGTCAGTATTCCTTTAACTTTATAACTATTTTTACACAACTTGAGAACTCTGTGTTAGTAATATTTTTATAAAACCCCCAAAATCCAGTAGATTTAATCAAATAGTCATCCATTTTTTTTACCTTTGTTTACTAAAATCCCATGATGCTTTGGCAGCCCACAGATTGGCCCAGCTGGAGGGTTACCATTTGGAAAACACCACTGTAAAGTATGCTGGGGGTTGTAGTTATTAAAAAGGCACATTAAGAAACCAGCACACAGAGAACAAAATAATTTCAAATCTTGCAAGACTATTTAATGTCATCTGTCATAAGCAAAAAAAAAGTATGGGGAATTTGTTCCACATTGTGTTTAATTCACAGTTCCGCAAACTACCAAAATCTCAATGAAATTCATTCTAATGCTAGCTGCTGCAAAACCTACTGCTTAAACTGCTTCATGAGGTTCTCCTGAAATATATGCTTTCTTGTGGTCATGTTTCTGGACCCTGGCAGTGTTGGAGGATATGTGGATTCATGTCAAGACAATAAAGATACTCACCTGGCACGCTGCAGTTGTTGTGGTTCTTGGAGTGTTCTTTTAAGCCTTTGAGGAGGGATAGTCCATATTTTAACAATCTTTATATTTATTTATATGTTACTGATATATCACAGGTCAAAAGAAATTGCAGCAACATGCAATGAGGTTGTATGGAGTGCGTCAGAAGCTACCTACAAGTAGCTAGCATTAGAAGGGTGGAACAAGAGGTTTCAGAGTACAATATTTGCATAGCTGATTGGATTACAGTATAAGTATGAGTAGACTTTTTACACGTCTTATTAGTGAGATATCAACCTGATGTAATATATATATATATATAGGAGATACAAAACTGAAAGCAGGCAAAGTCTGTACCAATGTAGCAGGTGGGATACCTCCCAGGGTCGGAGAAGTAAAGGAAGACGTCCTGAGCATTAGTTATAATGGGATGCAGAACAGCATCATCAGAACCATCTAGGGTAAAACAAGAGGGTCGCCTGTATTGTCTAAGCAAGGGGGACAGCTAGTGGTATGAGGGTGAGATAAAAGAGAATAGGGAAAAAGGGGGGTTGAGGGAAGAGGGGTGCAGAAGGGAGTTCAGCTTCTTGACTCCCTTGCAGAGATAAATTCCAACCATGGGTAGTGCCTATTTTGAGCCCAAACCCCTCTGTCCCTCTTTTCTATGCTAATGTCCCTTTTTTCTAGGAGCTCCATATTGTTGGTGTGTTTAAGTGTATTGAGTGTTACATAGCAATGAAACTACAATAACTGTGTTTAGAATTTGATCTGTGTAAATAAGACAAATTGTTCTTGTTCTAAATTGCATTTTGGTTGTATATATTGATAGTGGTCACTCACTCCCCTAAAATTAAAGTGTCACTCTTTGTCCATTTGAAATGTTGGGAAGGGGTTCCTCAATAATTCTATAACAGCATTTAGCTAGACGTTTAGTCACCTCTTTACAAAGAAAAATCACAAAATAAATTCTAAAGAAGGAACATTTCCAAAAAGCACATTCTTGTTTGTTCCTCAACCACAAATGGCCAAATGTAGCACTAAAGAACTTTCATATATGGATCAAAATAATGTTTAGTAGTATAATTTTTTTTGTTGATTTGTACATGGCTGGATCAATAACTTGTTACACTGTAACTTTTTTTTTATATCCTGAGGCAGTAGTGTCATACATTAAAAGTTACCATTCAAAACACATTTTGAGGCAGATTGAGGTCAACCAAGATCTAAAATCTATGAATTCAGTGGAAAAAATATTTTTAAGGTTGGAGTTCTATTTTACCGCATTGTCACAAGGAGAAAATTCCAAGTTTTAAGCAGCTTGTCTGAGTGGCATACAATAATCTCTGCAAAAGGCCCTCACTTTGCATTCAGTGTTTGAGTTCTGGATTGAGAAAGAAACTGATGTATCTTACACCTGTCACACATATTCTCCTAGTGTTGCCTTCACGTCAAACATTAGAGTGAATATAATAGCAGGGAAAAAAGGGAGGGTAGCAGAATTTGTGAGCTAAGGGACATAACGGAAAAAGAGTCACATTCTCTTAACCTTGCATACTGAGCATCTTGGTAATACTGCAATTGTGTCTTTAACTCTTTTATTTAGGCAACCCCCAGTGTTGCACAGTGTTAGAGTTTTTGGAAGAAAATATTTTGAGAAAATAATGAATGCTGTGGACTTGTTAGACCAGGCTAGCGAGCAAAGATTAATATAGTAATAACCTATTTTTACATAGTGCTGACTTAGTATTCAGTGTTATAGGTATACGCAGATGTGGATTTATTCAGAAATCCTATATTTATAAACTTTAGCTCATTTGTCATCCATGCCGAAACTGAAGGGATATAGTAGAAGGCACGATAAATATTAATCTATTGGTGTTTTATTACTGTTTGAGAACAAGAAGTCCTTGTGCAAAAATAGAGGGATTATAGGAAATGAAGCAAAGTTTAGAAGGCTGGAAAAGACACAATTGGGTCTATGTATACATGACAATTCTGGGGCAAAGTTCTAAAAGTGGAACAGTTACCATGGAAACTAATGGAATGTCCATGCTGGTTTCTTTTTTTTTTTTTTTTTAAATTTGCCCCAGAGTCGTTAAGCTGTGTGATCACCATACAGATGCATTTATTTTAAGAAGTGCATGTCAGTTATACCTTATTTGGGTTGTTCTGTATTACTCTAAATCTGGGAATAGGGAAGGAGGAGACATTTTAAATGCATGCTGTTTATTAGGATGTTTGCAATCTACTGAACAGGTATAATACGTTCAGTGAAGATACATTAAAATGTATCATTAAAATGACACTATAGGCACCCAGACCTCTTCTTCTCATTGAAGTGGTGTGGGTGCACTATGCCTGTCCTCTCAACCCTGCAATCTAAAACATTGCCATTTCAGAGAAGCTGCAATGTTTACATTGCAGGGTTAAGACTGCCTCTAGTGGCTGTCTAACGGGTCTTAATGCACACTTCACAGCGCAAGCACATCTTATAAAAGCGGGACTGGTGTAGACATGCATTCGATTCATCCTCTGCGCTGACGTCAGATGAGGTGGAGTCAGCACCGAGTGACCTCAGCACTGGAAAAAAGTGAAAGTTAAAATGGTTTTTAACTCTTTATTTACCTGCATGGCGGAGGAACATTTAGCATTAGGAATGTAATTTTGTATTCCTGTATTCCTTAAAGGACCACTATAGTGCCAGGAAAACATACTCGTTTTCCTGGCACTGTAGTGCCCTGAGGGTGCCCCCACCCTCAGGGTCCCCCTCCCACCGGGCTCTGGGGAGAGGAAGGGGTTAAACACTTACCTTTCTCCAGCGCCGGGCGGGGAGCTTTCCTCCTCCTCTCCTTCCTAGCGCGCATTCAGCCAGTCTCATAGGAAAGCATTCATAATGCTTTCCTATGGACGCTGGCGTCTTCTCACTGTGATTTTCACAGTGAGAAGCACGCAAGCGCCTCTAGCGGCTGTCAATGAGACAGCCACTAGAGGCTTTAGAGGCTGGGTTAGCCCTCAGGGTAAACATAGCAGTTTCTCTGAAACTGCTATATTTATAAAAAAAAAAGGGTTAATCCTATCTGGACCTGGCACCCAGACCACTTAATTAAGCTGAAGTGGTCTGGGTGCCTATAGTGGTCCTTTAACACAATCTGAAGTCAACTGTTTGGAGCAGTTTTGAAAGAGCAGGAAGCTGCCCCTTTGCCTGTCTTCTTTTCACTTAATGAAACCTTTGCATTATCAAGAGCATTCTGTCCAACCTGGATGATACTGATATATTGGAATCATGCAGGCTGAATCACACTTTATAATGCAGAAGAGTACAGGGCCGCCATCAGGGGGTGACAACCATGCATTTAGGGCCACCCGATGGGCCCTATATGTTCAGGGGCCCGGTTAGCGCAGCGTCCCAGACCCGTGACCAGGTCCCTTTAAAAAAAATTGCGCCCGCAAATACTGCTGGGAGGAAGTGACAGCCGGTCACTTCCCCCCAGCTCACTCCCGGCGGGAAGGAGGAGAGACAGACGACTCCCATCAGCCCCTCCTGCATCGAAAAGGTAAGAAACAGGAGGGTGGCTGAAAAGTTAGCTTCATGTGTGTGTGTATGTCAGTATGTATGTATGTGTTTTTCATTATGTATGTATGTCAGTATGTATGTATGTATGTATGTGTATGCCACTATGTATGTGTGTATCCGTATGTCAGTACGTATGTGTATGTGTGTATGTCAGTATGTGTGTATGTATGTATGTCAGTATGTATGTCAGTATGTTTGTATGTCATTATGCATGTATGTGTATGTCTGTATGAATGTATGTGTGTGTCTGTATAAATTTATGTGTGTGTATGTTTGTATGTTTGTATGTATGTCAATATGTATGTGTTAAGACACCCCTTGTGTCTTTAAATAAAGCCGCCATTTAGTCGACCTTCCCCTGCTGCAGTACCAATAATCTCCGTTCGCATAACCGTAGTGCACGAACCAAACTCAGGGGAAGCGGCAATCTCCCGACCGGGATCAGTGAAAGGCTCCAACCTCCCGAACGGAACTCCACGAACAGCTGCTAGCCGCCGAACAATAATATCCACCAAGCGGCTTTCGGTTCCATCCAACAGTCTCTAAGCGCAAATAATAAATCCCCCCAATAACGAGACAGAAGCTCCGCATTGAGGGTCAACAGGATCTGGCTTTACTGTGGGCTACCTGCCCGTATTTATGCAGGTCTCCCACTTGGTGGACACTCCCCTAGGGGACCAAATGGGAGACTTAAATGACAGACAGATATGGGGACATTCCAGACACACAGACACAGTTTTTATCCACAATGCATTATGATTCCCTCCCCTCTGCCCTGGAGATAATTACCAAGTAACTCAATTATCTCCAGGACAAAGCCAGTCGCCATTTTAAATATAAAATCATAAAAGACATAAATATACATAACTTTAAAATAACCGAACATTTCCCATTCGTATCACATATCCCCAGATAGCCTGGATCTGAGTGCATATTATTAGCGAATAGCGCTCAGATCCCACACACATAGTTCAATCGCCATGGAGTCAAAGTTCTTACAGTCCTTCGGTATACGAATGACTCCATGGGAAGGCTATCTGGGTTAAGTCCTTTCGTATGCTTCAAACCTCCCGAACGGCCGGTATTCGTATGCTTTCGTGGAGGCAGCCAGGCGTTCCGTTGTTTCAGCGGTGTTCGGCAGAAAAAGTGTCAGTTTTTAGTTCCATAGAAATGGAGCCAAACACCGCTGGGCTTTTGCGTGGTTTAAAATGGCCGCTGCCTCGTGGTCGACATACGAACGACGACCACCCTGAATTCGTTTAATTGAGACGTGTCTGCGGTTAACCACAACGTTCTAATTGG
>OW240916.1:81065918-81086232 GCA_933207985.1 Pelobates cultripes | reverse complement strand
AGAAAGAAACAAAAGAGTCTTGGTTGGCAGGGTGAGGCCTCTTCAGGTCAGCCACTGTGCATACCTAAGCTTTTGGGGTTAACTTGCTGGGTGTTACCCTGGTAAGGAGGTTCGGGGGGTAGAGAGGGGGAGACCCCAGGGTGGTCTGACTAATCTCATTTGTACACCCAATTAAACCCCAGTGACCTATCTGGCCTCCTCAGTCTACCAGGTCACTGCTGCTCCATGGTTCTCACAGTTTTTTAAATATTTCATGGACCCCCAGACCCTAGCTGTCAGGTTGTCCATGATCTATGCATCTTTCACGTTATTGAGTACGACCTGTATCAGTTGCCCAACATATTTTTAACAGACTTTCTTAGCTTAGAAAAAGTCAGACCTTTGTGGATATATTACAATATATTATCTTTGTTTTGTAGCTGCCTTCTTAAGAATTCCTCTTTCAGCACTATAACAAATGTTGCTGGGTGGTAAAAAGATCAGTCCACATGTAATTTTATGGTCCCTCCAGCATTTATTGACTTAAGCTACCGCTGAAACCAGACCTATACCATGGCTCTAGTCTAACCCTAAACCCTGTGTTCTATAATTCACATTATGACAGCAAACCTTTGATTGAATTCGGAGTATTACATTAATCTATATTTTTAAAGTCCACAAATGCTGTATTAACCCAAAGCCATGTTGTATATCAAGGTAGATCCCCAGATGTTTTAAAACTACAGCATTCACAGTGTCATTTTAAAGGTATGCAAATCATCATTGGAGTTGTAGTTCTACAACATCTGGGGCTCTATCTTTTGGGAATCCCTGCTGTATATAATCCTTTATTCCAACTGCATTCAAATAATGCACCCACAGCAATACCCCCACACTGTGGCTTATTATTACAGGGAACATATAGTCCCAAAATAATCCTATTTTGGGACTGTAAGTCCCCTTCTATTGCTCTGACATCTGCCCACCCCCTTTTCTCTGCAGCCCCTCGTTCTGCCTACATCAGCGAGCCTGCTGGCGTCTTCCATGTTCTTGTCCAATTCAGTGTTTTCTATAGCAATTGGGAATGTCTCTAACACACTTTGAGCATAACTGCCAAGTGATATTTTTTGAAAGAACAACGTCCATAGAAATAATTTTTTTCTTGCGAGAAACTAGACGTTCCTATGTGATAGCGTTATATTTAATTTCAGATACTTTGCCCATCTTTATCATTATACTTACAAAGGTGGTGATGCCAAGGCACCATAACCACTAGTAAGCTGCAGTGGTTATGGTGCTTAAAGTGTTATTTTAACCCATGGGCCAAGACTCAAAATGTGGTTCCTGAATTTCTTTAGTGGGCCCCTACTGGATGGAACATATTCATGTAATACCAAGCTACTGCCCATTTTAGGATATTACTGCTGCCTTAACCCAGTGCAATAATGACCATAGGAAAAGTCTAAGGAATAAGTTATACATACATTATGTGGCATCTGAAAAATGGGTCTCCAGCCAAGTGCATAGGTAACATTGTTTTAATACCATTCTCACTCAAACCTAAAAAATAATATCCGGTCCAACCTTTACATTTAAAAAAAAAAAAAAAACCCACACAATATTCATACCATATTCTAAATCTTTTCATAATAAACCAAAAAAAAACAAAAAAACAGAAGGATCTCGTCTACTACAGTTTATAATTTCCATGAGCCGTTAAAACCTCAACATTCTATAACCGGAAAAAAGGAAAGTTTGTCATCTGACACCAAAGTCTAGTTCATGGAGAGAATTAAAGGTACATTAGTATTATAAATGTTCCAATTAGTGAATGTCAAACAGAGAATGATTGTTAGGAAATGATCATAAACCACTATTTTGGATACCAAAGACAATCACTTATTTTAGAGAAATTTATTCAGTGAAAGAAAATACACTTGCATTTTAGAATAATTTATTCCCCGAGCTCAAACTCAAGATTACCTACTAGTTACATGTTTTATGTGCTGTGATGTGTTCAACAAAAAGTGTGTGTGTGCATAAAAATTATAGCCATTAAAATTATTATTTTTTTTTTAAATGTGATTTGAGATGTGTGCAGGTACCTTTCTTGGTTGTGTTTGGTTATTTGGGCTGATGTATGCTAGTCATTTTTCTTGTCTAGGAGTAACAGAAATGTGTGTTTTCATGAAGAAAAAAAAAAGTAGACAACAGATCTGTACAATTTTTCATTGAAACTTCTGTTTTAAAGGGTACTGGTCACAGTAGACTAACTTATGCTTCAGTGGAAGTATAATTAAATCTATTCATTTTGCTAGCAAAGTTGTTAAAATGTATAGATTTTCCTACGTTGCTTCTGGGCAGCAGTACATCTGATCACACAGGTGGCTCCATGCCCACTCCAGTTTAAGCCTCTGAGTTATCTATTATTGGACACACCAACCAATACTCCTAGATATCAGATGATTATAATACGGATATTAACTGCACATTAATAGCTAAAGCATGGAAATCCACTTTAGCCACGCACTAGACATGCTGCATGTCAGAGATGAACTACACATCCCTCCTTTCATCTTCCTGGACCATCCAAGGGGCTTGGGGAAAGTAAGAGAGATGGAGTTTGGAATAAGGTAATACACGATATACCCCTAAACATCTCTCACACACACACAAGGTTTCACCTTAAGCACATAGAATGTATTGTTTGTTATAGTAGGGAAAATCCATTTTTAATAATGTATGAGTGAAGTTTCTCAATGTAATACAAATGAACTGTTAGACACGAAAAAGACTCGTTAGCAATAAATATAAATATATATATTAAAAAATATACTACATTTTGATGGTGCCCCTTCTTCCTCTCCCCCTTTTTGGTGCCTCTTCCCTTATGCTTTAAGACCAATGAGGGTAAAAAAAATGTATATAGATTTTCTGATAAAGCTAGTAAATAAGTTTTTGACAGACGCCTATGATGAACCAGTTGTACAAGCCAGTCTGCTTAGAGTGCGGTTTCCCTAGCAACATAGAATATAGTTTATATAGACTAAAGAAATGGTCTATCCATTCATACTCCGATGTGCAAGTGAATCCAGCCCCACCATGTAAAATGTTCCCCCATAAAAGTCACTCCTAGCAGGGAAAGCGGACAGTATGGGACTGAAGGGTCGTTGCTACAGTAGAGTAACATACAGCCCCTAGTGATATTGGCATGCTAAAGAAGAGGTTAAACCAAAAAAATTAAATTCACACACCCAAAAGATTTGAAACCATGACCAGACTTGTGAAATAACATAGTATATGGCAGGCAGAAATTCCCCCCTAAACATGATGGCTATGGGTAACTTTTCCAAAGCTGTACTTTGAGCCACTTCAGTAAATACAGGAAGACAAAGAATAAATAAGATAAAAACAAACCGGTAATCTGGACAATTTGGAAAAAGAACATTAAGGGGTTGTAAAAACAAAATCAGGAGAGTGAAGGCTGAGGGGTTTAAAATGTCTTCATAAACAAGACAGTATTATGATCCTCTAGTACAGGGATAGGCAACCTTTGGCACCTAGTACACTGTGCCATTATTTTCTATATTATTATAGGCTAGTATTAAGGGTTAGTGTTAAAGAGTATACGTGAGTCTGCCAGGCAATCAGAATAATAGTGTCAGTTTGAAAAGTATTAAAAATGAAGAATGAAACAAAAACAGCTTTTCTTTTTTGGTATTTTTAATTCTCAACAGAAGTCAAAAAAAAAACAAGCATCAGGGAGCGTTTATTTGACCTTCTTCTTGGGACGCAGGTTGTTTGTGTGTCCGCACTTCTTCTTGCGGCAGTTTACAGCACGAGGATGAAGACGAGCATAGCATCTGAAAGGAAATATAATGCTATCAGATAGGAATGCATAGCAGGCACAAGCTCACAATAAAAGATACATTTATGTTAATTGGTAGTTATGCTGAAAAGTGCTAAAGGAAGATCCCAAGCACTCCAACCGCCAGAAGTGCCCTGCGGCATCCCCCATTGTAAGTAGTGGAGTAGTTTGACTTCTTACCTAGGGTTCACCAGGTAACACTGCTTATAACAGAAAAACAAAAGGTCTAAGCCTGAGCCAAGCCCTGTAATGTAGGGCTTAGTACATGGCTCAGAGTGATCAGCTCATGCTCTCAGCCAATGAGCTAGCCTTGCAGATGCTAAAATGCTCCCCAGGTATTCCATAAGTGCTCTTCTGTCCCTTCTCTGCTCAGTCACGATACTGAACAGAGGGAATTATTGAGTGGCAGAGAGTGGCAGCTGACACTCTCAGTCAATGACCTGCAATCAATGGCTGCTCAGTGCAAGTATAATATGTACTGAAACAGTGTTTTCTGGAGTGAAGTAGCAAGAAACTCACTTCTTTGAAAGGGAGTTTTTTTCTTTCACATTTAGCTTATTAAATAGTAAATGTCCAGGCACACCGGGTAATTTCTTCTGGAAGGCAGTAGTTCTTTTTTAAAAAGGAAATAAGAATATGAAAAGTTCTTATTTTCTGATTCCAAATAAAGACTGCCTTCCAGAAGAAATACCCGATGTGCCTGGACATTTTGTACTCTCTTCCACTGGATATTTGGGGAATTCATCCTTCATGTGGAGCACTCTGGTGAAAGTATTCTTCCTTTGGGTGTGCACTGTTCTCTCCATCTGTTATCAAGCTTATAAAATAAGAACGAATGTGGAGAGAAGCATGTATTCCATAAAACAAACTAACATTAACTGCAGCATCTTTGTCATAACACTTACTTGCGGCAAATCATTTTGTCACAGTTGTATTTCTGGGCAAGTTGGCGGAGGGAAGGCTCAATAATGCCACCACGCAGACGCAGCACCAGATGCAAGGTTGACTCTGAAAGTTATCACAGTTAGGAAAGAAAATTAGAGGCATCTCAATAAAACAATGCATGTGTTGTGTGCAGTGCAATCTAGATTTGAAACAATGTTTTGGAACCATGAATAACCTATAGCCAATAATTACACAGATTTACATTGCAAAATAGAAACCTCAACACTGATCAAAGCAGATAGGTATCCAACAAACTTGACCTTTGGATGTAACAAAGTTGCTTTCAAGTTTGCATGTTCTTTTTATAATTTATATATTTTGGCATGTTCTAAGTACATGACCAAGCAACATCAGCACTGGATTCAGGTAAGTGGCTGGTTTTAACCCCTTCAGCCCAGCAGTGGGGGGGGAGGGTGAGGCGCACTCCAGAAGCCTTTAGTGCCAGGAAAACAGATTTGTTTTCCTGGCACTATAGGATCCCTTTAACTGGTTTGCTGAGGTATCACACTGATTATTTTGTACTGTACAGAATAACTATCTTCCCACTCTGATTAGTAAGAATATGCACACATCAGTAAAAAAAATACAAAAAATACAATAAAATAGTAATCATGTACAACCAAGAGAGGTCACTTTATACCTTTCTGAATGTTGTAGTCAGACAGAGTACGTCCATCTTCAAGCTGCTTTCCAGCAAAAATCAGACGTTGCTGATCAGGGGGAATACCTACAAAATTAAGAAAAAGTTGACCAATAAATAAGAAAAGTCAACCAGTGAACGAAAAATAACTGCATACAGTTTCAGGTTCTTTGTAAAGTCACTGGAGAATTTGTGGTTTATACATCGTGTACTATATAACTATAGATTAACATAATAAATTTAAGCCATAAAATATTATCATAGGAACCTAGCGGTGACACTGTAAGACCAATAAAGACACCCACACTGCTTTATCTCAATAACGTGATCTGGGTACAGTAGTCCTTTAATTTTAACCTTGCAATGTAAAACATTGCCATTTAGAAGACACTCAAATGTTATGTTTGGAGGATTAACACACCCTCTAGTGGCTGTCTTCCTGACAACCAATAGAAGCGCTTCTACTGAATAACCAATTCATACAGAGCATTTGATTGGCACAGAATTTTGCTGTGCATGCCCACTAGCCTCCCAATGCTTACCTAGTGAAAGCATTGGATTGGCTGAGATCATCAAGATTGTTTACCTCAGCCAAGAAGACAGAGCAGCAGGACAGGACTTGCATGGTAATGGAGTAAAGGCAAGTAAATGGGGTAGGGGCAGTAATCCAACTAGGTACTAGCACACTGTAGCGTTAATTCCTGATGCTATAGATTTCCTTTAACAGGTAAATAAATCAATGTGGTGATGACAATATCCACTTCACAATACAGAGAGTACTAGAAATGAACTTAAAACATTTCTGAAATACAAAGCTGTTTATTAAACACTAAATTCAAACAGAACGATGATTTGAAAAAAATAGTCTGACTAAAAACTATTTTAGTAACTAAGTAACCAAGATGGAGAATTACAGCTTTGGCCTTAATACTCACTTCTGGCGATGGCCTGGATTTAATATTGTTGGAACACTGTCCAAATGATTTAATATGAGACATAATTTAGTTTAGTAATATTTAGAATATAGATTAAAATTAGTTTTAAATCTAAATCTAAAAATGTTTTTTAAAAATTGGAAAGCTTAATTAACAATATTAAATTGAGGCCTATGTTGGTACCTGTGACCCTTCCAGTCTTTACAACTATACTACAGAGAACTTTAATGCTAAAGCATTAGCATAAGCACTTAGGATTTCAATCACTGTCTAGGTGTCAGCACTTGGTATCAAATTTGAAACGCATTTGTGCTTTAGCATATCTCTGCAGACTAGAAGGACCACAATGCCAACATAGAAAGATAAATGTCAAACCATTAACGGTTTAACAGTTTACCTGGCACCCGAACCACAACATTGTGCCATAGCAGTTATGGTGTTTAGAGTGCCCATTTAATGTACTGATTTAACACAGGAAAATAACATCAACTGCTGAGGCAAAGTAGTGGACTTGGATCAATAACTAGAAAGAGCCTTATTTATTTTGTCTGCATATTGACCACTATTTTCTAAGCTTGCCAATTCATTGACCCGACATAGGAATAATCAAGAATCCTGAGTAATGAAACGAAATTACAGTGACATCTCTCAAAACAAGGTTTTCGTACTCCACTTACCTTCCTTATCTTGGATTTTAGCCTTGACATTTTCAATAGTATCACTGGCCTCAACCTCAAGGGTGATTGTTTTCCCAGTAAGGGTTTTTACGAAGATCTGCATTTTGATGCCTTTGGGGATCCTTTAAGGAAAGAGAACAAATCTCTGTTTAATAGCAATTGGCTGATGTCATAATAAGGCCTAGCAATGCAGCCAAAAGTAATATTGAAAAAAAGCTTTTCAAGAAACAGTAAAAATGTAGAGACTAAATTACATTCAAATCTTAGTGATCTAAAAGTGAATTTATTAAATCTAGAGAAATATAAAAACAGTTGCTTCAATTGAATAATTTTATACATAAAATTGTGAGCAACACCTATACATAAACGACAAAGAATCCATAAGAATAAATTGTAATATTTAATTTGATTCTGCTTTAAAGTATCTGTCACTAGCAACAACTAAGTTAAGTAGCATTTAAGTTTATTTATAAAATGTGATGTCAGAATAACGAACAAATGGAAATAATGGGGAATTATTTTCGCATCCACCTACGTTTTCAACCAGTCCTCATCTCTGCTTTGCCAACATTGCAGTGTACCATCCATATTAACATGCCTGGTAATCAGCAGATTCTGATTCTCCTAAACACTTTCAGAGCAACTTTCTTACAGTAGATGGTGCACAAGAGACTATTACCGTAGTCTAATGCTTTGACAGAACATAGATGTCTAGCTTAAAATCTGCAGCTCAACAATGCACAAATTTGCAACAGAGAAAATGTTTTGGTTGCTCTGTGGTATAACAACCAGATAATCTTGTTGCTCTTTAAAATGGACAAATATATACCAATTATCACTTATTTGAAAATATACAATTCTACATTCTCTGATTTGTGAATTTTAGTCGATTTCTGTGTGTTTCTGATACTCTTCACCAGATAACAGCCAGTTAGCTGTTGCCAACAGAAAACCGTTTATGCATTATCAGATTCATTGTGAAATCTGAAACCATCTTGAATAATGAAATTTAAGATTAGTTATTTACAAAAGTATAATTTAGTATAAGCTTGTTAACATTTTAATTCTTTCAGAACAGGGCAGTGTGTGTTACTGTGACTTTTTAATGTGTCACTTGTAGAAGAATTTTAAAGCTGAAAGCTTGTCAAAAGAAAACAAAAATGATCATATTGTAATTTTAAAGGATCATCTGTGGTAGACACAGGCAATTTGATTCAGGACCCATACAATTGCTGGCATGCAAAAAGTATCAGCTGCATTCACTAGTGCAACCAAGAGCAAATAAAAAGTGAGAAGAACAAATAAAAGTATTTTCTAGAGTACTGTAATGTTTATTATTCAATAATCACTTTGTGGATTCTTAAAAAAAAAAAAAAAGTTAAGTGAACTACTGTAATCCATACAAAGATTACAACAAAACAATTTAGCTAAAAACTCTAACTCTAGAGTTACTCTATCACAGGCAGATACTATATACAGGCTGTATATTACTCTATCACAGTGACAGTATCACTATACTATACACAGGCTGTAGTATCCCCATACTATATTAGGGTATCCCCATACTATATTAGGGTATCACTATACACAGGCTGTATATTAGGGTATCACTATACACAGGCTGTATATTAGGGTATCACTATACACAGGCTGTATATTAGGGTATCACTATACACAGGCTGTATATTAGGGTATGCCCATACTATATTAGGGTATGACTATACACAGGCTGTATATTAGGGTATGACTATACACAGGCTGTATATTAGGGTACGACTATACACAGGCTGTATATTAGGGTACGACTATACACAGGCTGTATATTAGGGTACGACTATACACAGGCTGTATATTAGGGTATCCCCATACTATATTAGGGTATCCCCATACTATATTAGGGTATGACTATACACAGGCTGTATATTAGGGTATCCCCATACTATATTAGGGTATGACTATACACAGGCTGTATATTAGGGTATGACTATACACAGGCTGTATATTAGGGTATCACTATACACAGGCTGTATATTAGGGTATCACTATACACAGGCTGTATATTAGGGTATCACTATACACAGGCTGTATATTAGGGTATCACTATACACAGGCTGTATATTAGGGTATCACTATACACAGGCTGTATATTAGGGTATCCCCATACTATATTAGGGTATCCCCATACTATATTAGGGTATGACTATACACAGGCTGTATATTAGGGTATGACTATACACAGGCTGTATATTAGGGTATGACTATACACAGGCTGTATATTAGGGTATGACTATACACAGGCTGTATATTAGGGTATCCCCATACTATATTAGGGTATGACTATACACAGGCTGTATATTAGGGTATGACTATACACAGGCTGTATATTAGGGTATCCCCATACTATATTAGGGTATCCCCATACTATATTAGGGTATCCCCATACTATATTAGGGTATGACTATACACAGGCTGCGGCCCATGCGCCATGTGGATATCATGGTCGGCTGGCTCCAGGCCTCTCTATAAGTCTATAAGACTGCCCATGGCGGACTGGGCCTGGATGGATTGCGCCCTGCCTATCACACACAGCCAGCACGCACTCAGTGAGCAGCAAGGAGGGCGATCACACGGCACACGGAGCGGACACAGCGCATACCCACCCGCACGGCGGCCCAACGGAGAAGAAAAAGGACAGGCAGGAAGCGGAAGTGACGTTTTCTTGAAGGCGGCCAGGACTGGGGGTAGGTACAAGCCCTCTGTTGGCGACGCCCTGTCTGCCATATTTGTTATGGGCGCCTGCCAGTAGTTGTTAGATTGTTAATGATTTGCTGAGAAGTTTTGTTATGCTTCCCAACATGGCACATGACATTTTATTTTAGGGGTGGGAGTGTGCCCAGGGGTTTGGAAAATTTGAGGTGACTTACTAATAATTTATGGAACTAACATGTACTTTATAAAAAGAACAATGTATCTTATTTACAGAGCTGTTCACTAAAGTGTGAATTTTCGGGATTTCAAAGTGAACATAAATTTAAGTTTCATCCAAAATCATCAAACATAAAGCACAGCTGACAATTCTGACAATTTAGCTATTTTGACCTGGAATTTGAAATTCCTGTTGAACTCATGGCCACGCACACTTGAACCTGAAAATGTACACCCAAGAAAACCATTTATAAACTGAAGTAAACGTTTACCCAACCTCAGCTATTCTTTATGCTAAAACAGGGTACTTTGGCACCACAGATGTTGTGGACTACATCTCCCCTGATACTTTACCAGCATTATGGCTATAAGAGCATTATGTGATTTGTATGAACTCCACATAATCTGGAGTGCCCAAGGTTGCCTACCCATTTGCTAAAACAAGCAGGAGGAGCTGAAAATATTTACCAAATGCTAAGTGTAAGGGAACTTAATCTGCCATTCCTTTCTGGACATATATTTCAACACAATTTCAGGCAGTGCTCCCTTATATGTTCTCAGTTATGAATTCATTTATTTTTATTAAAAAATAAAAAATTCTGTGTGTTGGTTGAAATGAAAGAAGGCGTTTGTCGTTTTTTAAATGAACATTCCAGACACCATAACCAATATAAAATAATATAAAAATAATTTGCTATTTTTATAGCACTTTTCTCCCTGTGAGACTCAAAGCACTTTACAAATATATAAACATAAAGACATAAAAGTTCAGAGTTTCTGATGGTCAGATGAGTGGAGAACAGGTGTCATGTGGCAGGAGCGAGTTTGCATTTTGTACAGTCTGAAGGCGACGGAGTTCTTTTTCTGGGAGGCCCAAGTAATGTACATTGCAGCAATCTAGCCGAGAGGATACAAATGCATGGATTAATGTTAGCATATCATCCGGTGGAATTAAGTGTTGTATGTTTTTCAGATGAAAGTATGCAGATTTTATTACAGAGGAAATCTGCTGTTTAAATGATAGTCCAGAGTCAATCAGCACAGAGAGGTTTCGGGCCTTTGATGAACTAATGAGTTCAGATTCTCCAAGCTCCAGGCCTGTTGTGTGATCATGGGATATATTTGTTGCCTGGGGTCCCTTCACCAAGAGTATCTCTGTTTTGTCAGGGTTCACTTTTAGCCAACTAGCATTCATCCATTTTATGAGGTCTGCTAAGCAACTGTTAATGCGGCATGTTGGGTCTGTAGTATCTTTAGCAAAGGAGATGTAGAGTTGTGTATCAGCGTAACAATGGTACCTTGGACTATGTCGCCTGATGATATCCCCCAGTGGTAGCAAGTAAATTGCGAATAGCATGAGAGATAAGATGGATCCTTGTGGAACTCCCCAGGTCAATTCTGTTGGTGCTGATGAGCTTGATCCTGATGTTAATCTCTGTGATCTACCAATGAGGGAAGATTAAAACCATTTAAGGACTATGCCTCCTAGACCACAAATGTGCTGCAAGCGCTTTATTAAAATCCTATGGTCAGGAGGCTGCATGCCCTGATGGGACCCTACACAGTAGGTACCCCACATGTCCTAGGACTGCATGGTGGCTACAGGGTGGGCATGAGGGACTAGATGAAAATTGGCGGGACATACAAAACTACCCAATGCAGAAAAGGTACACGTCAGATATAACAAAGTACTATTTGTAACTATGCACACACCATTTACTCAAGAAAGCGACCTGCGAGTCGCCAAGACACGTCTAACAGACTATGCCCTACAATGTATAAACATGTACAAATGACCAAAGGGACCTGCGTGTCTATGTTTTTCTGTTCCATGTTGATAACAAACGAAAAAACAAAGCAAAAAAAAAACGTTCAATAAAAACATATTTACAAAAAAAATCCTATGGTCAATGGTGTCAAATGCAGCTGAGAGATCCAGGAGGATTAGGATGGAGCAATCACCTTTGTCTCTCGCCATTAGGAGATTATTTAGCACTCGGACTAGCTCTGTTTCCGTGCTGTGGTGGCATCTGAAGCCTGACCGGAAAGGATCAAAGATGTTCAAGCTTGATAGATGGGCCTCCAGTTGCGTTGTCACTACTTTTTCAATTATTTTCACCAGAAATGGAAGGTTGGATACTGGTCTGTAATTAGCCATGCAGTCTGGGTCTAGTGAATGTTTCTTTAGGAGTGGTTTTACCACAGCTTCTTTTAGAGGATCTGGGAAGTCTCCAGTTTTTAGTGAACACTGCACTATTTTTGTGAGGGCTGGGGAAAGTGTTTCAATGCATGCGGATATAAGCTGAGTTAAAGCAGGGTCTAACTCACATGTAGTAGAGTGTAACTTTTGCATGGTTCTTTTAACTCCCTCTATATCCACATTTGTAAAAGTGGACCATAAACAGTCTGGCATTCCATTGTGTTGGTTCTGGTGTGTAACTGGTTGCCCTGTGATAGAGGCTCTGATAGAGGAAATCTTGTCTGTGAAGAATATCACAAATTCTTCACACTTATCCTGAGAAAAGTTGGTGGGGATATGTATGCATGCTGGTTTGCAGAGCCTTTCTACTGTGCAAAACAGTTGCCTGAGTCTATTGTGGTAGAGTGCAATTTCACATGACAAAAATTAAAAAAAATTCTGAGTTACCTTTGATATTCATTGAGATGTTTGGTAAGAGCAGATTTATCCTCAGGATTATGTGTCCTGCGCCACCTTCTCTCGAGTTTACGGCCTGTTCTCATTTCTCTGATGGTGCTATCAAACCATGGCGCATTGTTGTGGGTTTTGACAGTGCGTATGCATGTTGATGCAATGCTTTCTAAGGTTTCTTTCATAGTTTTGTTGTAGAGTCAGACTAAGGAGCTGGGGCCTTCACAGGTGCCCATTAATTCACTTAGATCCATATGTAATGTTACATCCAATGGCATCACCCCTTTTAATGATCATTTTTTGACCAGGTTAGTAGCCTGGGGTCTGGCTAAATGTGATACAATAGAGAAGTGAATGGAGTGGTGGTCTGACATAGCTGCCTCTAGAATAGGCCCCACATTTTCATCTAGCCATGATTCTGTAATGCAAGTTAATTCACTTGTTTCTATAAGGGCGGCGATAATAGGTGTTTTTTTCCTTATTGATCTGGCGTTGCCCAGGAGTGATCTGGTAGGACAGTCTTGGGATTCTGAGTTTTTGCTCTGTATTTTGGAAACAGTGTGTCTTCTAATAAGGATCATACAAAGAGGTTTCCTTGATTTGATAGTGTGGTTTGTGTGGCTTCTAGGTTGAATCACTTCAATGGGGCTTGCAAGTAGACAGGGTGGTGGAGCAGCTCTGAGAATGTTAGGAGATTGAACTTTAAGTTTAGATTTTCCTCCACAATAGCCCGTCAGACCTCTTTGAAGATATTAAGTGAATTTAGGGTAACCAATAGCAAGGGACTAAGTGCAGCAACCGCTTTTTGGGGTCCTAGGGAATACAGATATGAGGGAGTATAGGTGATCATTTCCTCAGTAGTGAAGGAGTTAAAATAGTTTTTAGTTTTTGTAGGGATGTTAGCAGTAAGAGCTGGTCGGATTATCCTGCTCTACAGGATCCAAGCCAGGTGTGAGATTTTGCACTTCAGGCTGCATTGTAGATAGATTAGAAAGCATGCATGCAGGTCAGATTACAGGAGTTCAAACCCAATGTATTTTAGTGAAATAGGTTTCATTAATTAGTTTTCTTGGTGTTTAGAACTGAAATCTGAGCATTGCTGAATGGACGATCAAATCCAAAACCCAACTTACAAATGGAGGCGAGTCGATTTTATAGTTTTAATGTACCTTATTTGTGGTGATCAGCTGAAAGTATCTCTTCCTGGTAGTAAGATGGTCCAGTGGAAGTATATATTTCTATCCGCTGTGTATCTCAGTTTAGTAATACCATCCGTTCAATTTTGGGAAATCTAGGAGTCTATGTGGTGACGAGATTGGTCCTTGAAATATTTGTGGTGAATTTTGAGTATAAGGAGGTTAAAATTAAGAGAATTCCTGGAGAGGTCAAGGGCCTGAGAAATGTGTGGTAGCCAGCAGGGGCGCCTGTTCTGTAGGGTAGTTAGCTGGCAGTCTGGATTGGGGTTAGTGTAGTTAGCTGGCAGTCTGGATTGGGTTTAGGGTAGTTAGCTGGCAGTCTGGATTGGGTTTAGGGTAGTTAGCTGGCAGTCTGGATTGGGGTTAGGGTAGTTAGCTGGCAGTCTGGATTGGGGTTAGGGTAGTTAGCTGGCAGTCTGGATTGGGGTTAGGGTAGTTAGCTGGCAGTGTGGATTGGGTTTAGGGTAGTTAGCTGGCAGTCTGGATTGGGGTTAGGGTAGTTAGCTGGCAGTCTGGACTGGGTTTAGGGTAGTTAGCTAGCAGTCTGAATTGGGGTTAGGGTAGTTAGCTGGCAGTCTGGAGAGGGATTATTACATGTCATGTGTCCTTAAGGGGTTAATGGTAGATATGAAAATAATATTGCCATACATGTTATATGACCAGCATATAAAATACATAAAAATTCCTCTATTAATACCAGCTAGTTTTGCTCTAATTACTCTAAATTTGAGTAAAAATATATAAATTCCTTACAGATAAATTAAGAAAAACATTTGTTTGAGCTTTTTAAGAACAATGTAAAAAGTAAAACAACCCAAAATGAAAATGTACAGGATTTATTTTATTAGAAAGTCTATTTTTTTTCATTTAAAATAACAGATGTTGCAGTTGAATTAAAGAAAAAAATATGTAAATCAGATAACAGAATTGCTATACATTATTATATTTAAGGGAAACCTAGATGTTGTGTTCAACAATTTACAAATGTGCAAGGGTTTCCTAAAGCAGACTAGATTTAAAGAAAAAAATACTTTGACCCTTTTTTCTTTTCTTGTAAACAGATAGTCTCTCTCCTTTTTTTGTTTTTTACAAAACCTTGCATGTCTCTTGCAAATAAATAGTTCACAAATTTCCTAAGTTCCTGTTTTGCTCTATAATGATATCATGTAAGTACACCCACTGGCTGTCGGAAGCCAAAAATAGTACACAAATAGACAGTCAGAGCTAATGAAACCAAGATTTAACTTAGCTGTATTTTGTTTCTGCAGAGGATGTGTTTCTGTTTGTGTGTTTTTTTTGTTTTTGTTTTTTTTAAATGGGAGATAAATACAGAGTTAGACCAAGAAGAGGTTTAAGGTGTTGTAAATGTGCTGTTGCATTGGATTTTAGCTGAATGCTGGCAAGTCATTTGTTGAAAGTCAGGCTTCGCATGGGTAAGCTAAAGAAGCAGCAAGTATCAAAAATGTAAATAACTTATTTTATACCTTACAAATTCAGAACATATAGACAGCTACTGTGGCTATAAAAAGGCATTGGCTATTCATGTTTAACACACTATGTGCCTTTAGGTGCTTTTACATTAGCTTTAACTTACAGCTAAATACATAAGGATGAGACACATGTTAAATGTTACATAGCAATTATCTCAAAGTAGCCTGTGTCCACTGTGGCCACATCTACATGTGCTGAATATTAAAAGGTAATGAAATACAAACTATGTTTAAAACTACACTGTTTGCTGTTCAATATATCTCCGAGGTACCCATATAAAGCATGTCCTTTAAAGGTTACACTGGTTAGTGGAGACTGTAAAAGCTATAAATCATAGACGAATATCAAGAAGAAAAATGAAAAGAGTTTAAAAAAAAAAAAAAGAGTAAAGTTGATATGGAGTAGGAGAAATATAGAAGTATGTTTATACATCTATATTGTCACTGGAAAGGTGTTAGAGCAAACAGGAAAAATAGCGCAAACCACACCAGCTGAGTACATAGAAGAAAAGAGAGCACAGCCTTGGAAAGAGTACTGCCTCAGTTTGTGTGCATACAGAACCACGTTGACCCTGGGTTAACAGCACCATGCTCACTTCCATCTTCCATGACATTTACCCCACTGTTAGGCGATGCATTGCTCTGAGGAGTGAAAAGAAAACCACACATGCCCTCAGTAGCGACTCTCAGATTCTCTACCCATTCCAGACCATTAGTCTTCATGGGTCAACTCATCGTCTGTCAGAAGTTGGCCATTAACAGATGGGGTGTCGGACGGAGCCTGGGACAAGTCCTCGAAGTCTTGGCTCAATGTTGGGGAAATAATAGAGGGGCTGGTGTCACAGGATTCGGTGCTTTGTTCTGATGTAGCAATAGTGGTTGCTGCACTTTTGGGTGTAGGGTCAAAATCATCGTCCTCTTCCAAGACCGGGGATTCATGGACACCTAAGGTTGAAGGATCAACAAGTAAGCTGTAGGTGTAAATAACACATACTTACACATATACACATATATAGATAGATAGATAGATAGATAGAGAGAGAGAGAGAGATGTTAAAAAAAAAATTGTATCTTGTAATACCTTTTTTACAAATTTTATCTGGTTTTTACAGTTACTTCACTGGACTAATACTTCTACAATCTCTAATTGAACACGTCACAAAGATCATTATTTATGTCACCACCCGGAAATACTTACTTTTCTAGAGTAAAAAGTTCTACAACTCAAGAGTAAAAAAATAAATTAAAAAAAAGTTAAAAAAAAAAAAGAGAGTCACTCAAAACATTATATCCACAGCAACTAACTATAGTGCTCATGGTGTAAGGAGGAGATGGGTGCAGTCCATCTATTTCTTGTCAAAACCACTTTTCAAGTTGTTTACAAACAAAATAGGGGTGGCCCTGCACCATAAGCCACCTCATTATAATGAAAGCAATAAACAAATCAAAAGAGAGTGCGGAGAACGGACAACAGCTCAATTAACCTGCCCTTCGGTGGGTCCCCGCTCAGTTCTCAAGCTGGTTTTAGCTCATCTTGTGCCATTACAGAGTGAACCAGGCCATGCATCTCAGACTGATTCCAGCCAAAAGGGCAGAAAAGATCCAAAATACAGGCAGTCTCTCTCTGCACGAGAGATACAGCATTCCCAGATAATCGTGTCAGCGTTGTAAGGCATCATCAGTGCGGTATAGCCAATATCCCTCTAGGCACCGTGAGCAAGGGGACCACGTCTGGATTACCCTTTAAACTTAAGGAGAGCAAAAAACAAGTCGCAAGAGAGTGCAACTTTTTTTTTGCTCACCTCATTATAATGGCTACAACAGCAGCTTAGGGTGCTGGAGAACCCCCTGTTTCTTTTTTGTCAAAACCATTTAAAGTCAAGTGTAGTTTCACTCACAGCTTCGTAGCACTGAATATGCTGTAGTGGTTATGGTGCACAAAGTGTTGTTTAAAAATAATAGATATATAATAATTACGCAATCATTTTGAGTTATATGTCTTGTAATAAAACATTTAAATCAATCAGCATTAAATTAAATATAGTTAAGCTAAATAAATTAAGAAATGTTTAGTAAAGTTTTGCAAGACGTATATAGCATGATATCTGTGTCTCATCTGAGCTGCAAGAATTAAAGCGACACTCCAGCCCCCTAAAGGACTTCAGCTTTATGGAGTTCTTTATGTGTGAAGACTGTGCCTGTCCTCTTTTTTTATTTTTTTTTATTTTACAACAGGTGCATATTTCAATAGAAAGTGGCACATTTACAAATTTGTTACATCCCCTGTCTGCCAATCAGACAACAGATCCTGTTACTTCATGTTTTCTTTAGCTCAGTTGAGCTAAATTCAAAAGGCAGACAATGCCCAGAACATCTGCTTTGCAAAGACTTCTCAGTGAGTTGCATTGGGAAATCCTTAAAGGGACCCTGCAGTGCCCCTCTCCCTCCCACCTCACATCCCATGTTGCTGACGGGGTTAAAATCCCTTCAGTGACTTAACTGAATCCAGCACCGATGTCCCTCGCTCCTCCCCCCACAGACGTCAGCTGGTGGGGGAGACCTAATGTGCATGCGCGGCAATGGCTGCACACACATTAGACCTCCCCATAAGAAAGCATTATTCAATTCATGCATAGCGTGAGGACGTCCAGCGTCGTTTAAAACACTTTTCGTGTTCTAAGAACACGGATGTCCCTCTAGTGGCTGTCTAACAGACAGCCACTAGAGGAGGACTTAACCCTGCAAAGTAATTATTGCAGTTTATAAAAACTATGATTCAAACAGCATGACACAGCATAAACAGATGTAATATTTAAACAGTGAATCTTTATAGAAGAAACTTACTGCTGAACGACTCTGGATATTGCTTTGACAACTTCCCTTTTAACATCCTGTATTGTAAACAAAACAAATAAACGTTTAAAGAAATCAAATTTGTGTTGTATTAAAGCGGCACTGTCATGCCGAACTTACCTCTCTTTAATCGATTCCTCTTCTCTCCCTCTGTCAGGATCTGTTCTTCATTTCTTCCTGTCTGCTCTAGTTTTCTTTAAAATATAAGACAAAGTAGGGACTACTTTGTCTTATGGAGATTTTCTACGCTTGACCAGCGGAGGAACAAAGTGTGCTTTGTTTCGGAGGAACAAAGTGTTCTTTGTTTCTGGTGATCAAAGCAATTTTTCTTTTTTTTGTATATACGTAGTTTTTATTGTCTGTTTGAGAAATAAAGGGTACAGAAGGGAAAAGTAGGGAGAGGGGGAGCAGATCCTCAGTTGACACAAACAATTGCATGGTTCACTTCACATGTCAGGTACATCCATTATACACATATTATATTGGTACTCCGTTATATTCTCCTCTGATGTATTCGTGTGGAGGCAGTTCTTTTTATGGTAGCACGGTCATCTCTAGAGTCCCTGTAATCCCCTTCAGCTGTTCTCCCTAGGTAGGTCATATGTCAAAGCAATTTTTCCACATTTCTCACCTTTCCTCCGGGATCTCGCGATGCTCCCTGTCAGTATTCCTAAACGTCCTATCACATAGACAGTACGCCGGCGAAACTACAGAATTTCGTCCTAACAGAATGAGATGTTTCTCCATTCGTGTTAGGACGCAATTTGGGACTTTGTTCGGATCGGAATTTCATTCTAATGAATGAAACTCCGGTCCTATTCGTGCTTAGGAGATAACTCCCTAATTCCCACGGTATTAGGGAGCTATCTACCAAAATGTTGAAAGACCTAAATTAAAGTAAAGATTATTTAGTGGCTGCGCACTGTTAAAAAAAAAAAACACAAAAAGAACCGTAGTGTCCCCCCTCCAGAGCCACGCGATTGGGGGCTATTAAACTGAACGGGAGAATATTGCCTCCCCTACTCCCCACCCCATAGCGGCTGGTGGGAGTCCTAAATTATAATAAGGAGGGGGGAACCTATTGTTCTCCCCCGGCCCCCACCCAGCTAGTAAGGGCAGAATTTACTAATACAAAATAATCTTTACTTAGTATTAGTAAATTTGGCTGACTACTAAGCAAGATGCAGCCACGGCACAAATAGCATCAGAGTTTCATTCATGAGAATGAAATTGCGATCTGAACAAAGTCCCGAATTGCGTCCAACCATGAATGAACAAACTGTTCTCATTCTGTTAGGACGAAATTCGGTAGTTTCGCCGGCGTTCTGTCTAAGTGACAGGACGTTCGGGAATACTTACAGAAAGCATCACGAGATCACAGAGAAAAGGTGAGAATTGTGGGGAAATTGCTTTAATCACCATAAACAAAGCACACTTTGATCCTCTGCTGGTCAGAGATGGTCAGGCGTAGGAAACCTCCATAAGACAAAGTAGTCCCTACTTTGTCTTATGTTTTAAAGAAAACTAGAGCAGACAGGAAGAAATGAAGAACAGGTCCTGACAGAGGCAGAGAAGAGGAATAGATTAAAGAAAGGTAAGTTCGGCATGACAGTCCTGCTTTAAGTTGGGTTTTTTATTGGATGAGCATACTGTAAATTGTTTTTTTAAAGTTGAACTCTATGGACTTGTCTTTTTCAAGTTGGGTATAAAATTACATCATCAGTTCTTTTTCCCATTGTAAGCTTTTTAAACAGGTTAGGTTCAATGTACTGTAACACTTTGAGAAAGCCTCTGTGGCGAAACGCGTTAGTGTTTTTATAAGTGTTTTAGTTTAGCTATTTTTTCATTTTATTAAGTGGTCTTTAAATAAAACAAATTTTCACTGAAATTGGACCTTCCTGATTTTACCATTGAAGATTTTATCTGGAGGATTCACCCTTTTATTTCCTTGGTGGGGAAGATACCACTTATGCTGTATGTGATTGAGCAAAACGTGGCTTGCTCTCCCTATGTGAGTATACCTCCTTTTATTATTTTCTTTTCATATATAACAGAGAGCATGGTTTACTGTTTTATTTTCATTTCTATACTGGAGAATTTCATGCTGCAATTGAAGATAAATCCACGCACTCCTGACACCAAAGCGACCCACTGAC
>OW240916.1:81000135-81065818 GCA_933207985.1 Pelobates cultripes | reverse complement strand
GATCAAAACACTGACAGAATCCATGGATGGCAGGCTTTGAGTGTCCTTGCAAAGAAAGGTGGCTATATTGGTCACTGATTTGTTTTTGTTTTGTTTTTGAATGTCAGAAATGTATATTTGTGAATGTTGTGATGTTATATTGGTTTCACTGGTAATAATAAATAATTGAAATGGGTATATATTTGTTTTTTGTTAAGTTGCCTAACAATTATGCACAGTAATAGTCACCTGCACACACAGATATCCCCCTAACATAGCTATAACTAAAAACAAACTAAAAACTACTTCCAAAAATATTCAGCTTTGATATTAATGAGTTTTTGGGTTCATTGAGAACATGGTTGTTGTTCAATAATAAAATTAATCCTCAAAAATACAACTTGCCTAATAATTCTGCACTCCCTGTATATATATGTATTGTTTTGTCCTGATGAAAGCTCCATGTGGGAGCTGAAACGCTGACTTTTAAATGGGATTGAATAAAAGCCAAATTTTATTTGAAAATTCCTATAAAGTCCTTGAGTGCGGTCATTTCTGCTATAAGTCTATATATATATATATATATATATATATATATATATATATATATATATATATATATATAATAAAATAAAATAAAATAATGGTCTTGCACTCACGCATTAGTGTCCCTTCATGACCGGGTGCTAGCAAGCCAAAGCTGTATTATCCATTCTTCCAAATAGGTAGCTGCACTCACGGGTTTTAAAAGTCCAAAATTTATTGATAAATGTTAAGGAGTATCAAGATATTGATGAAAGTCCTCTATGCAGGACTGAAACGTTGATAGTCTTTTTAACATTTATCAATAAATTTTGGACTTTTAAAACCCGTGAGTGCAGCTACCTATTTGGAAGAATATATTATATATATACATACATACATATACACACACACACACGTATATATTCTTATTTGAGTGAAACAGAACAAATTCAGATGAATATTGGAAGGATGTGTTTTTAAAAAAAAAAAAAAAAAAGGATTATTCAGGCTTTTACAATGGAAACATTGAAAATCTGGATAACATATTGCATTAGAATTAGTAGAGACACTGGCTAGTATTTATATTAAACTACATTTTAATAATTGTAACGTTAATAAGACCTGGGTTTCATCATGGATATTTTGGCAAGTAGTTTATTTTGATATTAGCTAAACCTAATACTGAGGGCAGTACCTATTTCAGTATACTGGATCACCAGCTCTTCTCATGATTAAAACATGGATTTTACCTTCATAACCATCATATGATAAAAATCAAAAGAATCAGGTTATTAATGGGAGTTCTAATAAGCTCCAAAGCTTCTACATAGTAAAAGCTTATTAGTATAAGGAACTAATACAACTGTACATGGTCAACATTTATCTGTGTTTTTTAAATGTATGACTGCATTATGTGGGGGAGGGGATAATAGGGACACTACGCGGGGGAGGGGATAATATGGACACTACGTGGGATAGGGGATAATAGGGACACTACGTGGGATAGGGGATAATAGGGACACTACGTGGGATAGGGGATAATAGGGACACTACGTGGGATAGGGGATAATAGGGACACTACGTGGGATAGGGGATAATTGGGACACTACGTGGGATAGGGGATAATTGGGACACTACGTGGGATAGGGGATAATTGGGACACTACGTGGGATAGGGGATAATTGGGACACTACGTGGGATAGGGGATAATAGGGACACTACGTGGGATAGGGGATAATTGGGACACTACGTGGGATAGGGGATAATTGGGACACTACGTGGGATAGGGGATAATTGGGACACTACGTGGGATAGGGGATAATTGGAACACTACATGGGATAGGGGATAATTGGAACACTACATGGGATAGGGGATAATTGGAACACTACGTGGGATAGGGGATAATAGGGACACTACGTGGGATAGGGGATAATAGGGACACTACGTGGGATAGGGGATAATAGGGACACTACGTGGGATAGGGGATAATAGGGACACTACGTGGGATAGGGGATAATTGGGACACTACGTGGGATAGGGAATAATTGGGACACTACGTGGGATAGGGAATAATTGGGACACTACGTGGGATAGGGGATAATTGGGACACTACGTGGGATAGGGGATAATTGGAACACTACATGGGATAGGGGATAATTGGAACACTACATGGGATAGGGGATAATTGGAACACTACGTGGGATAGGGGATAATTGGGACACTACGTGGGATAGGGGATAATTGGAACACTACGTGGGATAGGGGATAATTGGGACACTATGTGGGATAGGGGATAATATGGATACTATGTGGGGTAGGGGATTGTGGCGGAACCAACATCGCCACTGGAGGAGCCTGATCACCCGCCTCCCAGAGCCATGGTGGAGCCCCTGGACATGGACAAGCTACCCACTACCCCAGGTGCAGTAACCACATTTTGTGGGTGGGCCACTCTGTTGATTATGTGTTGTGGGTGGGTTGCTGGACTAACCAGGGCACTGACCGACAGGAGGTCAGATGCCCTGTTAGTCTGATTGGTAAAGGAAGAAATGTGGTGGAACCAACCTCGCCACTGGCCACTGGAGGAGCCTGGTCACCCGCCTCCTGCCACTGGACTATGGCCCCATGTTTAACACTGCTCTTTTTCCCTGCAGAAAGGCTGGTTCATGCCTTTCTGCGGACTGTTAAAGCCATGCTACCCCAGATAGCTATGCCATGGAGCCCAGCCGTATACTGAAAGACTGTATGAAAAACTTTGGCTCCATGGCAATTGAACTGTATGTATGTGATCTGAGCGCCATCCGGTAATAATGTGCGCTCAGATCTAAGCTATCTGGAGATAGGTAGAATGTGTATGTTCTATGTGATAAATGTAACAGTATGTATTTTTATGTCTTTTATTGTCCTTTGTCTGCCATGTGGTTAATGGAGTTTTGCCTCTGTCCTTGGAGATAATTAGATTACTTCCCAATTATCTCCAGGACAGAGAGGAGGGATTGTGATGCATTGTGGGATTGTAAGCTTGTGATTGGTCAATGTCCAATATGTTTCCCAGTCTTCCATTTGGTCCCCTAGGGGAGTGTCCACCAGGTGGGAGACCTGCATAAAAGCCGGGCAAGTAGCCCCAGTAAATCAGTTCTGCTTGACCCTCAAACGAAGTGTTGTCTCGTTCTTGGGGGGAATTGGATTCTATGCTGTTACAGTGTGACTGCCAGGAGTGTAAACCGTTCGTATGGTTTTTCCTGTTCGGCTGTTTACAGCATTCGTGTGTTTCCTGTTCGGGAGTTTGGAGCATTCCCCTGGTTCCAGTTCAGGAGACTGGTGAATTCATGTGTTTGCAGTTCGGGAGATTTGTGATTGCAGTAGCTGCCTGTACATCTGAAATGGGGAATATCACCTAAACGTTTAACCTCTTGTGTGCAAAACGGTCAGTTACAGGGATAATATGGACACTATGTAGGATAGGGGATAATAGGGACACTACGTGGGGGAGTGGATAATAGGGGTACTATGTGGGAAAGTGGATAATAGAAACAGGGCTTTGCGAAGTAGGCAATGTAGGAAGCTGTCACTAGGGGCAGCTACCAGAACTACAATTGTTTATTTTCTCCTTTTTAGTTCCCCCCCTCTTCCACCCCACACCCCAACATATTATAGTGGCTTGCACCCCTTTAACCCCTTATGAGCACAAAAAAAATCACCTTTTTTTCAGTGCCGCGTGGGACCGCTGGCACTGGCCCGCCACCTTGGTGACATCAGAATTGCCGATTTTTAGCCAATCCAAAGCATTGGATTGGCTAAAAATCGGCAAGGGGCAGGGCCAAACGCCGTTTTGGCCAATCAGCACCTCCTCATAGAAATGCATTGCTATAAGGAAAATTCAGCGTCCCCATGCAGAGCGTGGGGACGCTGAACGGCAGACCTACCTACTGTGCAGCACTGAGCCAGGAAGCACCTCCAGTGGCCATCTGAGGAGTGGCCACTTGGAGGTGTTCCTAGGGGCACTGTAAACACTGCCTTTTCTCTGAAAAGGCAGTGTTTGCGTGGAAATGCCTGCATATAAATGATTATACTCACCAGAACAACTACATTCAGCTGTACTTGTTCTGGTGACTATATATATTTTTAATAATATGAGTGATCACAATGGTTGAGAGTGCTGAAGTGGCAGTAAGTGGATATGAAGCGGCAGTGAGGGGCCCAAAAGAAGCAGTTTGCCATGGTATTCTGAAATTAAATAAGTCCTATTGGTAAGAATGCTTTACGGATACGGGTTCTTTCCATTGTTGTGAATAGTTATAGAAAACATTGGATTTTAGCTCAATATGTTTACTGATCTACTGATAATCTACCTACTTTAGCTACCTTAAACAGCATCAAATATACAGTATTATCTATAACAAATACACTAAAATAAAAGAACAGGCAAGCAGTCAAGAAACCAAATTAAAATCAGGAGTTCCTTCACTTTGTTATTCTTAAGAAATGGAGAAAGAAAAAGCAGTTTAAATAGGCGTAGCAAGAAGTAAAACATTACTTTGGATTACTGATGAAGTCCAGATGAGCTGAATAAATACGGAAAAATAAAATAACGTGTACTTTTTTTCAAGGATGCCCAAACTTGAATCAATCCAAGTTCCACTTAATTGTATACAAAAGTTTTAAAAGTGATGTAAAGATTCTATCAGGCTAAAAGCCATTGAATCTTCCAAGCATTAACTGAGAATTTAGACTTCTGAATACAATGATATTGTATGTATTGGTATTACTAAATGATAACTTGTATTTTTATATCGACCAGGTTAACTGGTTAGTTGGTCCAGCTTTAAAGTTTATTCTTTCAATTCATATCAGTTTCTATGCAATTCACTTTAAAATATCGTTTTTTGTTTTTTTTAAAGTCATTATACTAGAACATATATTCAATGTGACAGAAAAAGCCCCCAAAGTATCACTTTCTATCAGGACTTTGTTAACACCTTAAAAAGAGACTTCAGGCACCAAAACAACTTCATATAAATGAAGTTGTTTTAGTTGTAGGAGGCCCCTGAAGGGGTTGAACTGTTAAACCAAGTGGTTAAAATGTCCACTTTCCCCAGGCGGCATTCGGCTTCTGAATTTTCAGATTCAGGAAGTGCAGACTGATGCCGGGCAGGGGCGATTCGGAGTGTCAAACTGTGACTTACTATTCACTAAACTGGCTTGTTACGAAACATACCTTTCTCAAATCATATACCCCTTTGATTGGTGCACACATTCTCTTACTTGGGAGTAAAACTTTCAATGCACCAACATGCCCTCATAAAACATAACTGTGAAAGCCTACTGTCCAATCTCCATATACCAACATCTGAATGGTCCTCCCAAGATATTTTTTTGAATGGGCAGCTACAGGCAATTAAAATGAGTGATCACATCTTGTACCTCCCACGCACGCTACTGATCGATATCTCAAAATCTCTGCTTCAACACCTGTATATACCCCTTTACAAAGTAGACACTACTGGCCCCAAGAACAGCTTCACTAAGCAATCTCGAGGCTCCAAGCGACCTTAACACAGCCCCGTACCCCCCACCCCTTCCCAACGGACCGATGGGGGATATCCCGGTCCTCACTGTGGAAGCATACATCTTAGTGTGGCGAGCGCCCAACCTGCCGTCTCTGAGTGGCAATTGCCCACCCCATGCAAAGCTCTTAAAATGGCTGCCCTGCAAATGTCTCAACAGAGCAAGGAGGGCGTGGGGCCCAGAAGCTGGCAGGAGAATTCAACTCCCGCTTTGAAGCACTTTGCCAAGCGTTCTGGCACAGGATAAACCAGAGATCTCAGTTACTTGCCCCGGCCATGGAGAAGACTGACGTTGTCCTAGTGGTTCGCCCCTCTTCCGAGCTGGGAGCCAGCCTTGAGTTACCTTCACACCGCCATCCACACACCCGCAGGGAAGTCTGGAAACCGGAAAACCCTCGGGCTTACCACCCTGCCGCAAGGGTTCCTACTAAGGCCTGGGGCCGAGGTGGCTTGCAACTGGAGCACAGTGTGTTTCTCTACAAGGGGCAACAGAACCTGCGGCAACATCTCGGTGGACCTGTGAGAGCAGTACCCTACATGGACTTACCTGGTCGCACGTATGTTGGATGATCGCGTGGGCCGGTCAAAGGGCCCACCATCGAAGTCAAACCTCTGAAGCAGTGGGCAAGTGTCATTCTGACTACAATTTTATGTTGTTCAGCTAGTTATCACTCAACTTTCATTTTACCTAGAGCAGAGGTATAGAGCTAGCTTAGGTACCAGTGGTATAATTCTCCTTAATTTGTCCTAGCATGTTATCAAGCAATTTTAACGATTTACTAATCACCATGTCTGGCACTTGATGCTCTGACACGGTCATTGTCTAGCCTGATATTTAAACGTGTATTCTCGTAGGATTATGTGAATTTCTTGAAACCCAGCTATTGTGCTAGTATTGGTTCAGCATGTTGTACTTCCCTTACTTTTAATTACTCTCATGCATATCTGGAGGGCGTTCATTGTCCATAAGCTTAATTTTGGACCTTTCGTTTTAACATATATGCCTAGCTTGATCCTTTATGTTTTCCTCGCTCAATCTACAGCCTGAAGGTAATGATTCTACTCACCAGAACAAATTCAATAAGCTGTAGTTGTTCTGGTGACTATAGTGTCCCTTTAATCTTCCACATTCTCACCACACCCAAAAACTCTATAATCAGACAATGGAAATTGCATAGCCCCAAACATTCAACTGGTAACCCAATCACTACATACAATGCGCATCTACGAAAAGATTGCTTACCGTGATCTAAACACCTTAAGAAATTAAAGAAAATATGGTCTGACTGGGATGCACACTCTGTGCCTTAACACCCTCTCACCCCATAATGCCCATTAAGCTACTCCAGCCTCTACCCCACTATTCCCCCATTATCTACATTTACCTTTCACCCTTCTTCAACTTTAAGATCAAAGTGAGGAAAAATATGGGCAAAGAACAATGCCTCAGTCAATGTTAGAATTCATTTGCTGAGACATTGTAACAGTGCTCGCGGTGGCAGGCTGTGTAATGATACGGATGTTACAGAAGGTTTGGAGTCAACTAGTCAGATCAGCAAGGTTTTCTGCCAGAAGTAGCCAGTCATTACCCAAGTGAAGCAACTGTGCCTTGAGTGGCCGTCCGGTCTTAAGCAGAGATGAGAGACTGGAACAGAAAGAAGGTAATGTAACAAGGCAAATCAAGGTCAGTGGGAAAGAGAAGCAGCAAAGTCAGACGGTCCAAATTCAACAACGGCTTGAACAAACAGGAACAAGCTTGATTAGAGTCACAGTAACCACAATAATATGGCAAATATACTGATTAAGTAAGTGTCTTATATAGGCCAATAGCCAGACACAGCTGAAGAGTGTTGGCACTAATATCATGACTTGTAGAGTCAAGGTTATCGGAGCTCAGGTAAATCTGCAAAAGGCAGGCTGGCGAACTGGTACGAAAGATGGCTAGCGACATGGAAATCAGGGTTTGAAACAACAACAAAAGAGTTCGTTCCTCACATCACCCCACCTGTACAGATGCCTTATTCCCTGGGTTAGAAGAACTGTGTGTGAAAAGACTGAGGAAGATTAGGAGCATGAATATTGTACACTCACTCCCACGATCTAACCTCCTCACCATAGCATTTCCAGTGAACCAAGTATTGAAGTTTGTAGAGCAAGATCCTGGAATCAAAACATTTTTATATCTCATATTACATAGTTACATGGCTGAAAAGAGACTTGCGTCCATCAAGTTCAGCCTCTCTCACATTTGTTTTTTGCTGTTGATCCAAAAGAAGGCCAAAAAAAACCAGTTTGAAGCACTTCCAATTTTGCAAGCTAGGAAAAAAAATTCCTTCTTGACCCCAGAATGGCAGTCAGATTTATCCTTGGATCAAGCAGTTATTACCCTACATTGAAAGATTATATCCTTGAATATTCTGTTTTTGCAAGTATGCATCTAGTAGCTGTTTGAACATCTGTATGGACTCTGATAAAACCACTTATTCAGGCAGAGAATTCCACATCCTGATTGTTCTTACAGTAAAAAAAAACAACTTTCCTTTGCCTTAGACAAAATCTTCTTTCTTCCAGTCCAAACGCATGACCTCGTGTCCTATGTAAAGTCCGGTTTGTGAATAGATTTCCACACAATGGTTTGTATTGGCCTCGAATATATTTGTATAATGTTATCATATCCCCTCTCAGTAGCCCGCCTCTGCACTTTTTCTAGTGCCATAATGTCCTTCTTTAGAAGATATTCATCTTCACCATCCACCAGGACTGGCAGTGGGGCAGGCAAAGCTTGACCATGGAAAGGATTTTTATGAAAAGATTTAAGCAACGCAACACGAAAAACACTGGGTGCACTTTCATGGAATCTAGAAGTTGTAGAAGGAAGGTGATAGCACTAATCTAAATGACGATCTGAAAAGATGCTATTCATTTTTATCAAAAGCAATGCTAAACTTGAGATCCTTTGTTGAAAGCCAAACCTGAATTATGTGACAGCAGAACAATTATCAAATTGTTACAAACGTTAACAACAACTAAGTGAAGAAGCAGATTTTAAATTTGGTTTGCTGACTGCTGGAGTTGGAGTTTTATTTTAATTCTAGTGTGTTTATTGTAGTTTATACAACTTAATGTGACTTCCTTGAAAGGCATGTGTATTTTAGCAACTGTGCTAAATTACCAGGAAGTAACATTTGCATTGAAGTGTGCACTTTTTGTAAATAGAAAATATAGGTCACAATATTCATACATAAATCATTTCAGCAAGCGAAAGTGCTTCAGGGGCCAGAGTATCCCTTTAAAGTGCTAAAGTAGGTAGATTATCCTCTACCGCACATAGCCGCTGACATACTGATATAACATTCAGTGTTTTCTGCCTGCATCCAAGTTATTGGGGGCATACTGGAATATTTATTTATAAACATTTTTACCAGGAAGGATACATTGAGATTTCTCTTGTTTTCAAGTATGTCCTGGGTATGTGATAGGTTATATTCCAGCCTCCACCCTCTTAAAGGCCTGCTGGAGTTGAGATAACACAATGCATTGTGCTAACACACACACACACACAGCCTGATTTAGCCTAATAGGAACTTTTATCAGGACAGCATGATAGATAGATAGATAGATAGATAGATAGATAGATAGATAGATAGATAGATAGTGGTCCTGATAAAAGTTCCTATTTGTCTAAATATATATATCAAAAACCAAGAAAGTTATGGCGGGGGAAAAAAAAAATTGTGATTGAAAATCCTTTCCACCTGAAGTCAGTGGATAGTCAATACATTGTTAAACACAGATCTGCACATGTGACGTAAAAGGCCCATAGAAAAGCATTAATTTGTTGTTTTCCTACGGGAAAGCTCCAATGCGCAAGCAGCGCTTGCCGCACATGAGCATAAGTTACCATAGCTATATGGTTCTCTGGTATCTTACCGATGGCCTGAGACTGAAAGATGATTTTGTTACTTACTCTTCAAACAGTTTGTAAGCCTCCACACGTTCAGCTTGCAACTCATAAAATCTTTGTATGAGGTGTTGCAGATCATTGTCCACCTAAGAAAAAAAGAAAAGAAATGTTACAACTACAGAACAGCAACCTTGTGGTTATAATCTTTAAAAAAAAAAAAAATCAGTCTAAGCATCGTTATACTTGCCCTTTAACAGTTGCATAAATCTTAGGGTTTATAATTATTTAAACACTGTTTTCCCCATACAGAGTTATGCAAAAGATGTATTGCCCTGCCGTTTACTAACATGGTGTAATGACTCTAGCCCACTATAGGTCTGAGTTCAGAGATTTGTTTAGGTAAAGACAGTGACATTTTATCTACAGAAACATGGTATTCACACTGGGAATTTATAATACTAAATATATGCAGTACAAAAGTAGTGAATAGGAGGGAGTATAAACTAAAACTAATTAGGAGGTCTGCAAAATACATAGTACTAGTGGAATAAAACGCAAAAGAACACTGGTACAAAAGTACTGGAAGAACAGCCAATACAGCCAATCCTACACAATGCGCATTTTGCCCAAGGGCTCCTCAGCAGTTCACAATTTGTAATGTAAATGTCTTTGTTGCTATTCTTTATATATAATATTGCCAGTTAAAGGGATCCTATAGGGCGCTGAAGGGATTAAAACCCTTTCAGTCACTTGCCTGAATCCAGTGGCCGATGTCCCTCAGTGCTGGGTCAGGCTCCGCCCATGCTCCTCGCAATAGCCGCGCTCGTATTAGGATTTTCCCATAGGAAAGCATTCATTGCTTTCCTATGGGGGAAAAAATCTGACGCTGGAGGTCCCCAAAGTCAGTTTGGATTCCGGAGCCCTCTAGTGGCTGTCTGGTAGACAGCCAATGGGGCAGACTTAGAGCTGCAATGTAAACATTGGAGTTCTCTGGCAGTACTAAGTGTAAAAGGGACACAGTACCCAGACTACTTCAATTAGCTAAAGTGGTCTGGGTGCCTACAGTGTCCCTTTAGCTATGTGCATATTAATGACTATCGCCCGTGGCGTGACTACAATAGGTTCCGTTAATTGTGGTCTCTCATGTGACAGAAAAACTTAGCAAGTATAAATTGACACTATAAATCACCAAAACAACTTTAGCTTAATGAAGCAGTTTTGGTGTATAGATCATTTTGGAGATAAATAACTTTGTTAATGCAGTCCTTCATTAAGCTAAAGTTGTTTTGGTGATTATAGTGCCCCTTTAAGTACAAGGAAGAATATGAATAAATTGCGAATATACATACAAATATATAAATAAAAAAAAGACAATGAAAAGAAGAATACAGCAAAGGGCTGAAAAAAAAAAATCAGTGGAAACACAGTATTGTCTTAAAGGGACACTTTGGGCATCTGGAAAGAATCTTTAAAGGGTTGTTGTTTTGTTTTAACCCTTTAAACTCGATGACGGAATAACTAAGGGCAGAGGGACATTATAGTAGTAGCGCTACAGTGTCCCTTTAACCCTACTAGTCTCAACATAGGTCAGCTGCTACCGTGTTGCTTACAACAAGCGATATTTGTTGTTGAATATTTATTTGGGTTTTTATAGTGTATATAAATCTGGTAATCACAATATGTGATACAATATTCTTACACGAGGACTGTGTTTTTTCACTAGAATAGTCTACAAGGATATCTCTGTTACATTACAAGTTACTAGTGACCACACAGTTTGGAGAGGCCAATTTACTACCGATGACTTCAGATCCAGCCGAAGAATTCCAAATGAAAACGATCCTACATCACCACCTGCTGGTCTACAGTGGATATTACAGGCAATTGGTGGCAGCCTAAAGTTTTGCACAGTTTCAGTAAAGTTTTGCAGTCCTCTCCTTTGTAGGATAGATTAAATTGTAAATTACACACACACACACACACACACACACTACATCCCTATCCCACACTATGTGCCCTATACATACTACATCCCTATCCCACCCCACACTATGTGCCCTACACAAACCACATCCCTATCCCACCCCACACTATGTGCCCTACACAAACCACGTCCCTATCCCACCCCACACTATGTGCCCTACACAAACCACATCCCTATCCCACCCCACACTATGTGCCCTACACAAACCACATCCCTATCCCACCCCACACTATGTGCCCTACACAAACCACATCCCTATCCCACCCCACACTATGTGCCCTACACAAACCACATCCCTATCCCACCCCACACTATGTGCCCTACACAAACCACATCCCTATCCCACCCCACACTATATGCCCCCCACACACACTACATCACTATCCCACCCCACACTATGTGCCTTACACACTCTACATAACCTACAAACACACACACACACTACGTCCCTATCCCACACTATAGTGTGTTTCCTATATCCATATCCCACACAACACCATGTTCCATACACACACACACACACACACACACTACATCCCTTTCCCACACCTCACTATATTCCCTAAACACACTAAAACCTTATCCCACCTCACACTGTGTTCCTTACAAACACTGCATAACCTACACACTACATAGCTATTCCACCCCACACTGTATTCCGAAAGACGAGTTTTTAAAGGGGCGCTCTAGGCACCAGAGCCACTGCAGATTAATGTAGTGATCCTGGAGCAAAGAGATTGACCCTGTAGGCTCAGCAGTGTAAGCACTGCTTTTACTCTTACCAAGCATGTCCATGGATATGAGTGGCCTCATGAGGTTGCCTCAGTTAATTATAGTTATATTTTTTAATAAAGTAAGCTACAATTCTCATTTGTAAATGATTCTGTTTAAGTTCACTACCTACTTGCATTTGTTGATTGCATTTGTATTAAGGGTATTGTTAGGCCTGTCTCCTAAGTTAAGATCAATAACGACATTACTTAAATACGGTTTTGATGAAAATAATTTTTTGTATCAGGACAAGTAGATTGTCATGGCGGACAAGTAGATTGGGCAAATGCTTTAGTTCCTGGACAAGTAGTTTTTGTTATTTTAAATTTCCACACCCGTGCATCGGAAGAAAAACAGAAACCATGGTCGGAGATTTAGCAAAGTGCCGAAAGCACTTTTAATGTCTAATATTTGGCACTCTGCATTAAAAGGGACACTATAGTCACCCAGACCACTTCAGCTGCTGTAAACATAGTTTCAAAGAAACTGCTATGTTTACATTTGGGGTTAAGCCAGCCTCTAGTGGCTGTCTTCCAGACAGCCATTAGAGGCGCATCTGCAACGCTGGAGGCACATTATGCCTCCATCACGCAGAGCGTCCATAGGCAAAAATGCTTTCCTATGGACACTTTGAATGCGCGCGGGAAAGCAGCGCATGCGCATTCCGCTCCGCTGACGTCAGACGGGGGAGCTGACGTGGGTGGGGGAGGTGAGGTAAGTGAGCCCAGCAGTGTAAGAGCACCACGGGAGGGGGACCCTGAGGATGGGGGCACCCTCTGGGTACTATAGTGTCAAGAAAACCAATTTGTTTTCCTGACACTATAGCGATCCTTTAAATGTGTCTAATTTTTATCGGTTGCTTTCTTTGCACTCTAACCATCATTTTTAAACGTAATTTGTGGAACTTTTGTCTGCAGTAAATGTTTCAATAGTGTCATTCCAGAGAAGTGACTGTTTCTCATTAAAGGACACTATAGCATTAGGAATACCAAGCTGTATTTCTAGCCTATAGTGTCCCTCTGTCTACTCTATAACGATAGGTCCGCCTCTCTGTCCCTCCCCACCTAGTGAATAAAGGGTTAAAAAAAGGTTTTAAACACATTGCTTTTCATCGGCGGGATCCCTCTGTGCTGGATTGGTCTCCTCCTCCAGTGACGTCACATCAATGGGCGAACCTTATGCACATTTGCAGCTTGAGCCACGCGTGCAGTAGAGCTTCCCAAAGGAAAGCATTTAACAAATGCTTTCCCATGGGGATTTTGAAGACATCAAGCAAAGCGTGAGGATGTCCAACGTCATTTTACAGAGTTAAACTCTGTTGGAATCCAGGAAGCGGCTCTAGTGGCTGTCCTCCAGGTTCTCTTAAACCTGCAATGTAAACTTTGCAGTTTCTCTGAAACTACAATGTTTTACATTGAAAGGTTGAGGGAGCAGGGGCACTTCTCCCAGACCACTTCAGTGAGATGAAGTGGTCTTGGTGACAATAGTGTCCATGTAACCAAAGGTTTACATTTTTACTTGATGGCCTATCTGCATAAACCACAATGGATATCACAGTAAGTTTACTTTCAGAACTGGAAAACAAAATAGAAATGTACTGTTACTTCCTAGTCCTATTATTTCCAAAGGAAGAAGGACCACTATTTTTTAACCATAAACAGTCATGTCAGGGCAGCCTCCCCAAGCACAAGTGAAGTAATCAACCGATTCAGTTACAGAACCTTTGCTATCAGGTGTGCAAGTTGAGTTGTAAAATTGGCTTAGTTAAATGTAGAAGAAAAGGACTCAGGAAGTTATTTCACTTTTAGTAAACGGTCCAAAATCAGCCGTGCTGTAATGCTCCATTCCCTTGCTGCAAACCAGTCAAACATGAATAACGCCTGTTATTAATATGGCAGCTAAAATACATTTTTTCATACTTTATATATACTAATTAAAATGAAAGTTCAGCGTGACCATCTGTCCTCCTGGCACACCACACCCCATTAATCTTACTATGGCGTTATAAAATATATAAAAATTGTCAGAGTTGGCAGACTTCCCAGACTGTTATACAACGACCGCAAGACAGTATGTGATGTGTATATAACTGTATCAAGAGAACAAATTATATAGAAAACACATATATATACATACACACACACACACACACTTTTTATCATAAACTCCCATAATCATATATACTCCAGTGCTCTGTACGGTCATATACTTCCAGTCTGTTTTCTGAGATACTAACTCACTCACATCCTTATGAGCGCCACAAATTAGCAGTTGCCATCTTTAGATATGCATTAGATGCAGCTACGCAAGATCAGTTATAAGAATGAATGCAGTTGGGCACTTCTGCAGTTGCTTACCAACAAGCCCTGCTGGTAGTATTTATTAAAGGGAGTCTCAAAACACCATGGTCACGTCAGTGATTTGAAGTGGCCATGGTGTCTGGAGTTTGTATGTGCAGTGTCTCGCTATGGAAATGCTGCATATACAGAGATTAACCCCTCTGCTGCCAATGAACGTCCAGCAGGATCAGCATCCGGCTCTGCTAGAGATGAATGCATGTCACATTCAGTCAGAGAGGAAACTTAGCACCCGGCAGGAACAGGTCAAACAGTTGCAAAATGATTTGACCCATTACCGGGAAATGGGGCCATAGTATTCCTAGCATCATAACCACTACAGTGGGCTGTAACCGTTATGATGCTTGGAGTAAGCGTTTAATGCTGAAGGCACAGCGGTGTGCCTGTTTGCAAATGTTCCCATAATTAATTTTATATAGCTCTCTTAGCCAAAGCACTTTACAAATTAAAGGACCACTATAGGCACCCAGACCACTTCAAGTGATCTGGGTGCCAGGTCCCTCTAGTTTTAACCCTGCAGCTGAAAACATAGTTTCAGAGAGTTCACTGAGGGTTAATCCAGCCTCTAGTGGCTGTCTCACTGACAGCCGCTAGAGGTGCTTCCGTAATTCTCACTGTGAAAATCACAGCGAGAAGACGCTGGACGTCTATAGGAAAGCATCGAGCAATGCTTTCCTATGGGCGGTTTGAATTCGCGCGCGGCTTTTGCCGTGCATGCGCACTCGGATCAGATGTCGGCAGGGAGTAGAGAGATCACCAGCGCCGAGAAAGCTAAGTGGCTGAAGGGGTTTTAACCTCTTCAGCCCAGCAGAAGGGGGCACCTAATACCCTATAGTGCCAGGAAAACGAGTTTGTTTTCCTGGCACTATAGTGGTCCTTTAAGTGAAAAAGTCATCAGACAGAGGCATATATAGACAGATGCAAGGGAATATTTAATCCAACACATAAAGCACCACCAACAAATTTGCTATGGAAGATATTTAAGGAAAGGGAATCCCAAAAAGCAGTGGGGGATTCCTGTCTGGTATAGGAAAATAGGAATAAAATGATGAAAGGCTAACTAATGTAGCTACAAAACTTGGTAGGATATTGTGGCGGAACCAACCTCGCCACTATGCACTGGAGAAGCCTGGTTGCCAGCCTCCTGCCATGTGACTATGGCCCCTGGGATGTATTGCCCTTTAAAGACATGATTTGGGCATAATGGATTTGTGTTGTGCTGCTGCTGGCCCTTTAAGAACCATCTGGGGACATACTGTGGAGTTACTGGGTGGCCACCATTTCCTGTATCAGAGGCACATGATGAGAACAATGGATGAAGCACATGGTGAGAACAATGGATGGCGGCCATTTTAACTCACAGACACTGTTTGGACTTTTCAACACGGTGCCATCTCGCCAGTATTTGGTGCACAGAGACATCGTGCAGTGGTTTTGGACTATACAGCAGGGGACACATTGTACAGTGATTGTTTTTCATTTAGCCTGTATATGTTCTGCAGAATCTGCATTAAACTGTATCTTCCAAAGTACTGAACGGATCTGGGTGAATTTTGGATATGTGGTTCACCCAGATCCCCCGGTTCCAAGGATATATTTTTATGGGGTTATTGCATGTTTTGGGGTCCCTGTCATGTGTTTTATGAAACTGTATTTCTCTGTCTGTGATAATTAGATTACCCATTGTGTAGGTAATTGTATCACAGGCAGAGGGGAGGATTTTGTGTGGGAGTGTCTGAGTGTAATGTACATGTGTTATTAGTTGTTCTGTAAAACCCTGTGGGCAGTACTAAATTTGTGGATTGGGAATAAAAAAAGAGGCTGTATGTGCCAGTCCAGAGTTCCTGCTTAACCCTCAAAGTGAAGTGTCGTCTCATTATTGGGGGAGGATTTATTGTATGCTGTTCCAGTTTGACTGCTAGGAGTGTAAACCTATTCGCATGGTTTTTCCTATTCAGCTGTATACAACATTCAAATGCTTGAGAGCATTCATATGCTCCTACGGTTCAGTGGTTTTGGTGTCTGCTGCAGTGCTTGGAGTCCTCAGGAAGTGCTAGGAGCATTCTTCAACAGAGGTACCCAGTCGGGGTGCCAGGTGATCTGTTACAGATATACACATACAGCCCTTGTAGCAGGCTGACTTAGAACAGTATCTAAAATAAAAGGCAACCTTTATTATAATCAAGAAATAAAGAGATACAATAAGATCCAAAGTATCCAACCTGGGCAAACAAAGGCAGTAACCTCTAAGAATGTGGGTAAACCCTTGACAGTGCGTTCCCAAAAGGATACTAATGTTATTACCAAATAGTGTATAGCTACAGAAACCAGGGGATAAGATACCACAGGGGGACCGTTCGCCAAGTAGTGAACTATATATCATCCACCAAAGATGAGGACTGCACAGGAATGGAGGTAGAGGACAGGTAGGTTGGGAAATATAGATCAACATGGAGATAATATGGAGAAGGGTCTCTTAGCGAGATATAGAGAGTGGTCACTACCACTGTAGTAAATCAGGACTCCTGTCTATTCCCCTGCTGAACCTAAACACTGCAGCTCCTAGGAAACATCTTCATGGGTGTTCTATGCTAAAAGCTAACCCAAGCTCTGAAAGCCGTCCTCCCCTCCTAGTTCTACTAAGACTGAAAAATAACAAAAATTTAAGTAATTAAATGAGTGAAGAGTGCATAGTGCTCTTAGTGCTAAAAAAGTGAATGAAAATAAATAAACCTGACGCGCGTTTCGGTGCTAACAACGGTACCTTTGTCAGGGTCTAACAGTGTGTGGTTCCCTTATTTACCACTATAATGTCTTAAAGCATAGAACTTAGTAGGGCTAACCATACAGATATCTTAGCCATAATTTTATATAGTGTAAGAGATCCTCTATTTAACATATATAAATAATTGAGAATACAATATAAAATAAGGATGGTCTTGGAAGCAAGATTGTCTTTTGGATATTTATTATATAAAAATATAAATATCAAATCCATTATAGCAGAGTTTATAAGATTAAATTACATGCTTGCAAATATCATTAATAGGTTAACATACCCTTCTGAACATGTCATCATGTCAGCCTCTCTGTCATTTTAAGATGGAGCAGCGTCTGTCTCCAAGTCTCTCCTCTGTGTTTTAACATTTAAAAGTACACCTATTTATACCTTAGGTGTCTCCATTTTAGGTTACTGTAGTTCAAATATGAAAAAGTAACACTTCTTTTACTTTATTCAATTTAGGACCTCCCTTAATTTGGCAAACATACAAGGCCATAACTAAAGGGTGTATACGTCATGGAAATTTTCCTGACTTAGTTCAAGATGGCATCTTAAAGTCTGAATAGGTTATCTGTTGTTTATACTAAGTCGTAAGTGTACAGTCGTGGGAGATTCCCGGATTTGGGGAAGTTCCATTAACTTGGGGTTACCACAGTATATTGTGTACTGCAAGAGTCGTAGTATAGCCTTGAAGCTTGTTTATGCATTATTGTTATTGTAATTCGTCTGGGACAAAATGGCGCAAACATATTATGCACTGAGGTTATTGCTTAAAGAAACATCTATGAAAAACAATATGTTCCATTTCTAACACCTTGTCAGTTTGCAATATCTCTTAAAGACAAAGTACACAGTTTAAGAAATACAACATTTCATTCTAAAACTTGTAATATTTGTATTTGCCCATAACAAGGGGATAACCTTTTTGGAGCTGGTCGGGTATTTAAACCCTTAAGGACACGACATGTGTGACATGTCATGATTCCCTTTTATTCCAGAAGGGGTTAAAGGAAGGGAAGCCAATCAGTTACTCTGTATCTCCGTCTGAGTCACGTGTCATAATTAGGACCTACGTCAGCGCCGGTTGGGGGAGGAGGGCGGAACTATGACGTTCTGTTCGTGTTTAAGTTGCCGCTCATTTCAAGTTCTCTCCTATTGGATTCAATCAATGGGGCGTGTGTTTGAATCTAGTCATTAACCCCTCTATTTTTATTCAATTATCTTTCTTTACCGTCATAACCACGTGTCTCGGTGTGGATTCGAGATTTTTCGGGGCGGGGAAGAGGGCAGGACTGTATCATCCTTTTCATGCTATAAACACCTTTTCTACTATCATGTATGAATTTGGGGCGTGTTAACCAGTCCATGCCTCCTCCACAACTACTGTCCATTTCCCATAGATGTGAACTGATATAATTATTTATTTTCTAGAGGACACCTATAACCTATAAATCTAGTGACCATATCAGTCATATGGTTGCTATGCAATATACATGGTCCTAGAACTACTGCTGCATTATACTAGTCTCAAGGAGTCTCAATAGTCTAACGATATAAGCATATATAGTATCGTGGATGGATAATTATAATGATTATTAGTTGTACAGAGTCTGTTATCAACATTGTAAGATGAAAACACTGTAGTGATTGGTGCTTCAAGTTACATTGTGCTTATTTGATTGTAATCCTATTTTATGACTGTAAAGTCTCCAGAATATGTCGAAAGCTTAGATGTTAAAAAGGTGAGTGTTCTATTTACAGTGAATTTGTACATTAGTTATTGATGCTTAAATTTGAAATATTCCAATTGAAGTATGTCAGAGATCATTAATAAAAAGGTAGAATAAGAGAATATCTCATTTAACCCTTTGGGAAATAGGGTTTTCAAACGGTATATCCAGAAGCATTCTTTACTCTGCAGGCTCCCTTTTCTTTGATCTAGTTTGACAAATTCAATGCCCATGAACTTTAAAACTGTAGGATCCCCTTGATGTACTGTCTTGATTTGCCTTGAAATGGGGGTCTCTGTCTCTTGTGGTTCTCACTGAGTTCACGTGTTCCAATATCCATTGTATAAATGAGTTGAAAGTTTTATCCACATACATCTGGTTGCATTGGCATATGATGAGATATACCACCCCTTTGGTGTTACAGTTAAAAAATGAATATGATTGAAATTTTTCAGTGTAAGTGCTATTTTCAATCTGAAGTTTTTACATATGAAGTTTCAGACTTTGCACCAACCTCATTTGTAGGTCCCTATCAATTTGACAGCCAGTGTGTAGGTGGTGGTGGTTTTTGAAAGGTCCTTAAGATTTGTACCCCTCCTCGTTGTTATTGAAGGTGGAATTACATCCTTCAGGTGTTCATTCTGTTTGAGGAGTAGCCAGAACCTATTCATGGTGGCTTTAACCTGGTCCCAACCTGCATCAAAATTGGCCACACATCTAAGTTGTTTTTGAGTGGGTATAACTTAAGGGGGAAATACTTCCTTCCCTTATAAGGCTTTCCTCTTTCTGTTAGGCTTTCTTCAAACACTTGTTTGGGTAACCTTTAGATCTAAACATGGAGCGTAGCTCCTTTGCTCTATTTTTTAAGTCCTCAAGGTCCGAACAGTACCCCTTTTTTGCTGAACTGGATGGAAACTTTGGATCTACTTGTATCTTTTTATTTCTTGATTGTAATAAAGTTTACCTTTTATTTTAGATACTCAGCCTGCTACAGGGACTGTATGTGTATATTCTATCAAGGTTTGTAGCTACATTAGTTAGCATTTCATCATGTTATTTAATACCAGACCAGAATCCCCCACTGCTTTTTGGGATTCCTTTTTCTAAAATATTGTACTATTTTTAGGGTTCAGACCCACACTGACCACTTTGTCCTAAGTCCAAGTTAATCTTGGATTCAGTGACATTGTTCTTTCTTCTTCAAATTATATGCTAACCTGTGAGTTTACAATCAATAGTTTCCCCTTCCTTAAAACCAATAAATGTTAGAGGTTAAAGGACCACTATAGTGCCAGGAAAACATACTCGTTTTCCTGGCACTATAGTGCCCTGAGGGTGCCCCCACCCTCAGGGTCCCCCTCCCGCCCGGCTCTGGAAGGGGGAAAGGGGTAAAACTTACCTTTTTCCAGCGCTGGGCGGGAGCTCTCCTTCTCTCCGCCTCCGTTCCGCCCCGTCGGCTGAATGCGCACGCCATGCGCCACAAGGCCACAGACTAGCCTGTCGTGATAGAGCATTTACAATGCTTTGACGCTATAAGTGCTCTCACTGTGAAAATCACAGTGAGAAGCACGCAAGCGCCTCTAGTGGCTGTCAATGAGACAGCCACTAGAGGATTTGGAGGCTGGCTTAACCCATTCATAAACATAGCAGTTTTTCTGAAACTGCTATGTTTATGAAAAAATGGGTTAACCCTAGCTGGACCAGGCACCCAGACCACTTCATTAAGCTGAAGTGGTCTGGGTGCCTAGAGTGGTCCTTTAATGACGTGAGAAATACAGCTTAGTTAAGGATAAAACAAACTTACATTTTCAGTGTGCTCGTGCCCTGTTATACACATACACACACACACACACACACACACACTCACAGATACACAGACACTCACTCATACAGTGTAGGTACCGGTCAGTGAACCTCCCTTCAATGTGATTAAGTTTAAAAAAAAAAAAAAAAAAAATTCTACTTGACTGCAGATTTGAGTGACCCGGTAGGAGGGAAGAGCACAGTGCTCCCTCCTGCCAGTCACTCTGAGTAGCATAGCCGGGCGGCGCGGACTGCGGTACAGGAGCTTCAGTTTCCTGTACCCGGCCAGACTGAAAGAGATCACTTCCTTTCATTCCGGCCAGGTACAGGAAACAGTAGCTCCTGGACCGCGATCCGGGCCGTCCAGCCACGCTACACAGGTAGGTAGGAGGCACAACAGGGAGAGATACCACTAAGGGGAATCAGGAGAGAAGATACCACTAAAGGGGGGGGGGGAGAGAGGAGAGACCACGAAGGAGAGAGGAGAGACCACGAAGGAGAGAGGAGAGAGGAGAGAGAGAGAGAAAGGGGGAGAGAGAGAGAGAAAGGGGGGAGAGAGAGAGAGAAAGGGGAGAGAGAAAGGGGGAGAGAGAGAGAGAAAGGGGGGGAGAGAGAGAGAAAGGGGGAGGGAGAGAGAGAAAGGGGAGAGAGAGAGAGAAGGGGGGGGAGAGAGAGAGAGAAGGGGGAGAGAGAGAGAGAAGGGGCAGAAGAGAGGAAGGAGAGAGAGAGAGAGGAAGGGGGGAGAGAGAGAGAAGGGGGAGAGAGAGAGAGAAGGGGAGAGAGAGAGAGAAAGGGGGAGAGAGAGAGAAGGGGGGAGAGAGAGAGAAGGGGGAGAGAGAGAGAAGGGGGGGAGGAGAGAGAGAGAAGGGGGGAGAGAGAGAGGAGAAGGGGGGAGAGAGAGAGAAGGGGGAGAGAGAGAAGGGGGGAGGTGAGAGAAGGGGGGGAGAGAGAGAAGGAGAGAGAGAAGGGGAGAGAGAAGGGGGGGAAGAGAGAAGGGGAGAGAGAGAGAAGGGGAGAGAGAGAGAAGGGGAGAGAGAGAGAAGGGGAGAGAGAGAGAAGGGGAGAGAGAGAAGGGGAGATTACCGTGTTCCAGATACTGCTATGTTTAAAGCGGCACGGTCATGCTGAACTTACAGTATATACTCGAGTATAAGTCTAGTTTTTCAGCACATTTTTTGTGCTTAAAAACCCCCACTCGACTTATACTCGAGTCACTGTCTGTATTATGGCAATTTAGAGAGCCGCGGCCGTCAGAGCCATGGCAACGATCCGCGCGGCAACCAGACCGCGAGACTTACAGTGGAGCTGACCGGAACGGTGGAGAAAGGAGCTGACAGGAGCTGCAGGAAAGTAAATGCTTCCTGCCGGCCCCCCCACTTCACAGCCCATGCCACTGGACCACCAGGGATTAAGATAGCCCTCCTCCCTGACCAGTTAACAAGCAGGGAGGGGGGACAAAATAAAATTAAAATAATAAAATAAAAAAAATATTAAAATTAAAAAAAATTAAAATAATAAAAATGCCCTCCCCCCACCCAGTTCACACACACTACACAAACACACACTCTCCATTATATACACAGTGTGTGTATATAATGCAGAGTGTGTGTTTGTATGGGTGTGTGTTTGTATGAGTGTGTGTTTGTATGAGTGTGTGTTTGTATGAGTGTGTGTTTGTATGAGTGTGTGTATATATAATGCAGAGTGTGTGTTTTTTATGAGTGTGTGTGTATATAATTATAAAAAATCACAGAATTTCATAGCCCCAAGTTTTACCCTCGACTTATCCACGAGGCATAGCATATTTCACAATTGTTGGTCACAAAACTGCACTCGACTTATACACGAGAATATACGGTACCTTTCTTTAATCGATTCCTCTTCTCTCCCTCTCTCAGGATCTGTTTATTTCTTCCTGTCTGCTCTAGTTTTCTTTAAAACATAAGACAAAGTAGGGACTACTTGTCTTATGGAGGTTTCCCACGCCTAACCATCTCTTACCAGCGGAGGAGCAAAGTGTGGTTCATTTCTGGTGGTCAGAGAAATTTTCCCACAATTCTTAGCTTTCCTCCCTGTTCCCACAATGCATCCTGCCAGTATTCCCGAACGTCCTGTCACTTAGAACGCCGTCAAAATTGCAGAAATTGCGTCCTAACAGAATGAGAACAGTTTCTCCATTCGTGGGGGGGCCATACATAACAATGAGGGGGGACCTATTGTCCTCCCCCCCTCGGCCCCCACCCCGAGCGGTGGGTGGGGGACCTATCTGATAGAGAAGCATTAGATTCAGTTCTTCTTTATGAGAAAAACTTGATTGATGGAGTGTGGTGCCTGCAGTGAAGGTGCTTCTCATTCACAGTGCTTGTCTTTGAGATACACTGGAAGAGAAGTCATAGGAGAGCAGCAATAAAGGAGGCAGAGCGGGCAGCTGGAAGGACTCTGTCTACGCACTGTATAAAAGGTAAGCAAGGAGTTGTTAGTGTTTAATTTATATAGTTATAAGGGGGGGGGATGACATGAAAGCTGGGGGCAGATTAAATAAAAAAAGGAAGTGGATGAGCACACTATAGAACAGTGATGGCCCAAACCACAATACAAACCAACTTTTTTCTCCTCAGAGTACCAACACTGCAATTAAACACGGCAATTATACACACTGACACTCACAGATACAGACACCCTTAGTGCTCTCCCTTCCCCTCCTGTCCTTCGTGCTCTCCCATCCCCTCCTGTCCTTCGTGCTCTCCCATCCCCTCCTGTCCTTCGTGCTCTCCCATCCCCTCCTGTCCTTCGTGCTCTCCCATCCCCTCCTGTCCCTCGTGCTCTCCCATCCCCTCCTGTCCCTCGTGCTCTCCCATCCCCTCCTGTCCTTCGTGCTCTCCCATCCCCTCCTGTCCCTCGTGCTCTCCCATCCCCTCCTGTCCTCGTGCTCTCCCATCCCCTCTGTCCTTGTGCTCTCCCATCCCCTCCTGTCCCTCGTGCTCTCCCATCCCCTCCTGTCCCTCGTGCTCTCCCATCCCCTCCTGTCCCTCGTGCTCTCCCATCCCCTCCTGTCCCTCGTGCTCTCCCATCCCCTCCTGTCCCTCGTGCTCTCCCATCCCCTTCTGTCCCTTGTGCTCTCCCATCCCCTCCTGTCCCTTGTGCTCTCCCCTGTCACCCTGTGATCTCCCCTGTCCCTTAGTCCTCCCTCTCCCTCCCTCTCTAGTATAGTAGGTTTAAAAATAATATCAGGAAGTATTACTTTATTGAGAGGGTAGTGGATGCATGGAATAGCCTTCCAGCTGAAGTGGTAGAGGTTAACACAGTAAAGGAGTTTAAGCATGCGTGGGATAGGCATAAGGCTATCCTAACTATAAGATAAGGCCAGGGACTAATGAAAGTATTTAAAAAACTGGGCAGACTAGATTGGCCGAATGGTTCTTATCTGCTGTCACATTCTATGTTTCTATGTTAATGCGAATCAATGAGAAGTCATGGCAAGGCAGATACCGGGGTATTACCGGACTGTTTGTATAATTGTCATCCAGTGGGGTTTAACAAGGATAATTTATAAATGTGTCAATTTCTACTGAAATCTGTAAAAAAAAATTGTAAATAAATAAATAAATAAATAAATAAAGGAGAACACACTTCTCACACATAAAGCACTACAGCAAATCAAAGAGCTTTCCCATAGGAAAGCACTGGGAAGCTATGGCACATGCAATGTGCAGCACTTAGATAAGAAGCATCTCTAGTTACTGCCACTAGAGATGTCTGACTGCCACTGGAGGTGTTACTAGCCATCAATGTAAACACTTTTTCTCTGAAAAAGGCAGTGTTAACAATGCTCAGCTTGCAGTGACATGTTATAGACCCCAGAAAAACTACAATCAAGGGACACTATAGTCACCAGAACAACTACAGCTTAAAGGACCAGTATAGTGCCAGGAAAACACTCGTTTTCTGAGGGTGCCCCTGCCGGGCTCTAGGGTGAGGAAGGGGTTAAACTTACCTCTTTCTCCAGCGCTGGGCGGGGAGCTCTCCTCCTCCACTCCGCCTCCTCTCCTCTTCGGCTGAATGCGCAAGAGCCGCGCGCATTCAGCCAGTCCATAGGAAACCATTCACAATGCCACAATGCTTTCCTATGGACGCTGGCGTCTTCTCACTGTGAAAATCACAGTGAGAAGCGCGGAAGCGCATCTAGCGGCTGTCAATGAGACAGCTACTAGAGGCTGGATTAACCCATAGGTAAACATAGCAGTTTCTCTGAAACTGGTATGTTCATAGAAAAAAGGGTTAACCCTAGCTGGACCTGGCACCCAGACCACTTCATTAAGCTGAAGTGGTCTGGGTGCCTATAGTGGTCCTTTAATGTAGCCGTTTTGGTGTCTACTCCCACGTACAACTCTTCATGGCAATGGTGTTCCCTGATGGCTGTGGCCTCATTCACCAGGATAATGCACTCTGCTACACTGCAAAAATTGTTGAGGAATGGTTTGAGGAACATGACAAAGATTTCAGTGTGTCACCTTGATCTCTAAATTCCCCAGATCTCAATCCGATTGAGCATCTGTGGAATGTGCTGAAGCAAAAAATCTCACCCACCTCTCAACTTTGAGGACTTAAAAGATCTGTAGCTCATGTCTTGGTGCCAGAAGCCACAGGACATGTTAAAGGGACACTCCAGGCACCCAGACCACTTCTGCCCATTGGAGTGGTCTGGGTGCCAACTCCCACTACCCTTAACCCTGCAAGTGTAATTATTGCAGTTTTTTTTTTTTTATAAACTGCAATAATTACCTTGCAGGGTTAACGCCACCTCTAGTGGCTGTCTACTACACAGCCACTAGAGGGCACTTCCTGGTCCATAGCACAGAAAATCTCCAGTGTCGCTCAATTCCCCATAGGAAAGTATTGAAAAGCATTTTCAATGCTTTCCTATGGAGAGCTCTAATGCGCATGCGCGGCCTTGCTGCGCATGCGCATTATGTCTCTGCTGCCGGGATCAGTTTCGCCCACCTGCCGACGTAATGACTGGGAGGAGCGGCGGCGACCCGAAACCACCGAGGAACATCAGCGGGGGTCTCAGGTAAGTGACTGAAGGGGTTTTAACCCCTTCAGCAACCGGGGATGTGGGGTGGGAGGGAGAGGGGACCTGCAGTGCCAGGAAAACTGATTATTTTCCTGGCACTGGAGAGTCCCTTTAAGAGGCCTTGTGGAGTGCATGCCTTAGTTCATCAGAGGGGGACCCACACGATACTACGCAGGTGGAGTGAATGCGTGTCTGACACTGAGTGTGAATGCGTGTCTGACACTGAGTGTGAATGCGTGTCTGACACTGAGTGTGAATGCGTGTCTGACACTGAGTGTGAATGCGTGTCTGACACTGAGTGTGAATGCGTGTCTGACACTGAGTGTGAATGTGTGTCGTGACACTGAGTGTGTATGTGTATTTAGAAGGCGGGGGCGTGCCTGGGTTTTGTCATGCCTAGGGCAGCACAAAACCAGGATACACCACTGCCGATAGCATCATAAAATCTCCCTAGAGGCGTAAAACTATCAAAAGTGTCTGTTCAACCATCATTCAATCCTTATACCCTTTGTGTGCACTCACACAATGACTTGCACCACACTACTGTACACTCTTACATACTGTAAAATACGTGCACAGTTTTGCATGCCATGCGATTGTCTTTCTTTTTTTAGCTATTGAAATTCTGGCAACAGCTGTTGTGGCATTGCTAGTATAAATGTTATAAAAAAAAAAAAAAAAGAATTAAAAAAAATAATAATTTTAAGTTGTTAAAAACATTATATACAAACTATCAACAGCTGCTGGAATTTAATATGCATGGTCCGAACATAGCAGTTGTGGAACTACCGCCGTTCATTTGCCCCAGGCACATTGGACCACTTGGTGGAGATGTGGCAGCAGGAGCCTGTTGAGCACTGTGGCCCTTTAACCTCGCAAATGCTATCTTATCGTCACGCAGTGAGAGCCAGACTCCCACATAGCAGAGACGTGGAGTTGTGCGGGAGAGAGCAGGAGAAGGCATAGAGGCAGGGTTGCAGACTAGCCCTTAACTCGCAACAGCCTCAGCTTGCAGACTGGACCCCAAGGAATCCACTCTCCTGCACCCTAAAGGTAGGTAACGGGAGGGTGGCTATAAAAGTGTACATTTTAACCATCATGTGTATCTGTATATTAGTGTGGATCTGTATGTTGTCATTATGCATTTATGTGTCAGTTTGTGTGTGTATATATGTATATTGTCAGTACGTTTATCTATATCTGTATGTGTGGCAGTGTATGTTTATATGTGCATACATCTCAGCATTCAAAGACAACACTACATACAGTGTAGTCCTTGTACCAGGACCCTCTCTACATTAGAAATCACCACTGAGCCATAAGAAATAAAATAAGAAGTTCCCCTGTAGCCTACTTACACACTGCAGCAATAATGTGTGGGATGCCTGCAGTCCTCCCTCAAGCAGACCTTACTTGGTGTACAGAAGAACTTCCAGAACACTATCAGGGGTGACTACTAACTACAACTCCCATAACTCTCTGTCAGATTAAATTAATAAGCAGATCATGAATGGTGTTGGCATAGTGCTTTTGTATAACACTTATACATAATAATAACATCCCCTTTTGTTTCTGGCAATATGGTACTTCACACACATCCAATACAATACAATACATTTATATTTTACAAACGAGGCAGCCAGAGATGAATAGAGATCATCACAGAATGCTGTATAGCATACACACTACTCACCATTGTAAAACAAACTCACAAACAGGATTCTACGTTCTTCATGTACTTTTATGTTTATACCAGTGCAGCCTGAAAATGCTTTGTCAAACACCAAAGATCACAATCATATATGCTGCCAAGAGGAAGCACTACACATAGCATGCAATCTCAACAGCCCCTCTTCAAGGACAGGAGGACTAATGGCAATCTGTATTAATGGTAAAGAAATGAAAGTGAATTACCCGTAAATTATTGCACATTAAAATCTCAAGCACATCTGACCCCAATATTTATTTTTATTTTTTAAATACTTTTTTTAGTTGTGACAGTCTTGTCAAAAATATAACATACAGTGAAAACACAACAAAGCATACACTAACGTGTGTACATACAGTTTACATTTGGCATGAACAGAAATGCCTGGTTACTGTGATTATCAAGACTTATCACATTTCACAACATATAGTTTTAGACATAAACCATACACAAGCTGATCTTATGGTGTGATACTGCCATGGACCCCTGTCTTTCCTTTGGATCCTGTCGTATGCGAATATAAGGGTCTGTTCCCATTGTCCCATCCAGGGGGTAGCGAGAAGAAAGTCAGAGAGCAGAAAAGAACGTGAAGTAAAGAAAGAAACAAAAGAGTCTTGGTTGGCAGGGTGAGGCCTCTTCAGGTCAGCCACTGTGCATACCTAAGCTTTTGGGGTTAACTTGCTGGGTGTTACCCTGGTAAGGAGGTTCGGGGGGTAGAGAGGGGGAGACCCCAGGGTGGTCTGACTAATCTCATTTGTACACCCAATTAAACCCCAGTGACCTATCTGGCCTCCTCAGTCTACCAGGTCACTGCTGCTCCATGGTTCTCACAGTTTTTTAAATATTTCATGGACCCCCAGACCCTAGCTGTCAGGTTGTCCATGATCTATGCATCTTTCACGTTATTGAGTACGACCTGTATCAGTTGCCCAACATATTTTTAACAGACTTTCTTAGCTTAGAAAAAGTCAGACCTTTGTGGATATATTACAATATATTATCTTTGTTTTGTAGCTGCCTTCTTAAGAATTCCTCTTTCAGCACTATAACAAATGTTGCTGGGTGGTAAAAAGATCAGTCCACATGTAATTTTATGGTCCCTCCAGCATTTATTGACTTAAGCTACCGCTGAAACCAGACCTATACCATGGCTCTAGTCTAACCCTAAACCCTGTGTTCTATAATTCACATTATGACAGCAAACCTTTGATTGAATTCGGAGTATTACATTAATCTATATTTTTAAAGTCCACAACTGCTGTATTAACCCCAAGCCATGTTGTATATCAAGGTAGATCCCCAGATGTTTTAAAACTACAGCATTCACAGTGTCATTTTAAAGGTATGCAAATCATCATTGGAGTTGTAGTTCTACAACATCTGGGGCTCTATCTTTTGGGAATCCCTGCTGTATATAATCCTTTATTCCAACTGCATTCAAATAATGCACCCACAGCAATACCCCCACACTGTGGCTTATTATTACAGGGAACATATAGTCCCAAAATAATCCTATTTTGGGACTGTAAGTCCCCTTCTATTGCTCTGACATCTGCCCACCCCCTTTTCTCTGCAGCCCCTCGTTCTGCCTACATCAGCGAGCCTGCTGGCGTCTTCCATGTTCTTGTCCAATTCAGTGTTTTCTATAGCAATTGGGAATGTCTCTAACACACTTTGAGCATAACTGCCAAGTGATATTTTTTGAAAGAACAACGTCCATAGAAATAATTTTTTTCTTGCGAGAAACTAGACGTTCCTATGTGATAGCGTTATATTTAATTTCAGATACTTTGCCCATCTTTATCATTATACTTACAAAGGTGGTGATGCCAAGGCACCATAACCACTAGTAAGCTGCAGTGGTTATGGTGCTTAAAGTGTTATTTTAACCCATGGGCCAAGACTCAAAATGTGGTTCCTGAATTTCTTTAGTGGGCCCCTACTGGATGGAACATATTCATGTAATACCAAGCTACTGCCCATTTTAGGATATTACTGCTGCCTTAACCCAGTGCAATAATGACCATAGGAAAAGTCTAAGGAATAAGTTATACATACATTATGTGGCATCTGAAAAATGGGTCTCCAGCCAAGTGCATAGGTAACATTGTTTTAATACCATTCTCACTCAAACCTAAAAAATAATATCCGGTCCAACCTTTACATTTAAAAAAAAAAAAAAAACCCACACAATATTCATACCATATTCTAAATCTTTTCATAATAAACCAAAAAAAAACAAAAAAACAGAAGGATCTTGTCTACTACAGTTTATAATTTCCATGAGCCATTAAAACCTCAACATTCTATAACCGGAAAAAAGGAAAGTTTGTCATCTGACACCAAAGTCTAGTTCATGGAGAGAATTAAAAGGTACATTAGTATTATAAATGTTCCAATTAGTGAATGTCAAACAGAGAATGATTGTTAGGAAATGATCATAAACCACTATTTTGGATACCAAAGACAATCACTTATTTTAGAGAAATTTATTCGGTGAAAGAAAATACACTTGCATTTTAGAATAATTTATTCCCCGAGCTCAAACTCAAGATTACCTACTAGTTACATGTTTTATGTGCTGTGATGTGTTCAACAAAAAGTGTGTGTGTGCATAAAAATTATAGCCATTAAAATTATTATTTTTTTTTTAAATGTGATTTGAGATGTGTGCAGGTACCTTTCTTGGTTGTGTTTGGTTATTTGGGCTGATGTATGCTAGTCATTTTTCTTGTCTAGGAGTAACAGAAATGTGTGTTTTCATGAAGAAAAAAAAAAGTAGACAACAGATCTGTACAATTTTTCATTGAAACTTCTGTTTTAAAGGGTACTGGTCACAGTAGACTAACTTATGCTTCAGTGGAAGTATAATTAAATCTATTCATTTTGCTAGCAAAGTTGTTAAAATGTATAGATTTTCCTACGTTGCTTCTGGGCAGCAGTACATCTGATCACACAGGTGGCTCCATGCCCACTCCAGTTTAAGCCTCTGAGTTATCTATTATTGGACACACCAACCAATACTCCTAGATATCAGATGATTATAATACGGATATTAACTGCACATCAATAGCTAAAGCATGGAAATCCACTTTAGCCACGCACTAGACATGCTGCATGTCAGAGATGAACTACACATCCCTCCTTTCATCTTCCTGGACCATCCAAGGTGCTTGGGGAAAGTAAGAGAGATGGCGTTTGGAATAAGGTAATACACGATATACCCCTAAACATCTCTCACACACACACACACACAAGGTTTCACCTTAAGCACATAGAATGTATTGTTTGTTATAGTAGGGAAAATCCATTTTTAATAATGTATGAGTGAAGTTTCTCAATGTAATACAAATGAACTGTTAGACACGAAAAAGACTCGTTAGCAATAAATATAAATATATATATTAAAAAATATACTACATTTTGATGGTGCCCCTTCTTCCTCTCCCCCCTTTTTTTTGGTGCCTCTTCCCTTATGCTTTAAGACCAATGAGGGTAAAAAAAATGTATATAGATTTTCTGATAAAGCTAGTAAATAAGTTTTTGACAGACGCCTATGATGAACCAGTTGTACAAGCCAGTCTGCTTAGAGTGCGGTTTCCCTAGCAACATAGAATATAGTTTATATAGACTAAAGAAATGGTCTATCCATTCATACTCCGATGTGCAAGTGAATCCAGCCCCACCATGTAAAATGTTCCCCCATAAAAGTCACTCCTAGCAGGGAAAGCGGACAGTATGGGACTGAAGGGTCGTTGCTACAGTAGAGTAACATACAGCCCCTAGTGATATTGGCATGCTAAAGAAGAGGTTAAACCAAAAAAATTAAATTCACACACCCAAAAGATTTGAAACCATGACCAGACTTGTGAAATAACATAGTATATGGCAGGCAGAAATTCCCCCCTAAACATGATGGCTATGGGTAACTTTTCCAAAGCTGTACTTTGAGCCACTTCAGTAAATACAGGAAGACAAAGAATAAATAAGATAAAAACAAACCGGTAATCTGGACAATTTGGAAAAAGAACATTAAGGAGTTGTAAAAACAAAATCAGGAGAGTGAAGGCTGAGGGGTTTAAAATGTCTTCATAAACAAGACAGTATTATGATCCTCTAGTACAGGGATAGGCAACCTTTGGCACCTAGTACACTGTGCCATTATTTTCTATATTATTATAGGCTAGTATTAAGGGTTAGTGTTAAAGAGTACACGTGAGTCTGCCAGGCAATCCGAATAATAGTGTCAGTTTGAAAAGTATTAAAAATGAAGAATGAAACAAAAACAGCTTTTCTTTTTTGGTATTTTTAATTCTCAACAGAAGTCAAAAAAAAACAAGCATCAGGGAGCGTTTATTTGACCTTCTTCTTGGGACGCAGGTTGTTTGTGTGTCCGCACTTCTTCTTGCGGCAGTTTACAGCACGAGGATGAAGACGAGCATAGCATCTGAAAGGAAATATAATGCTATCAGATAGGAATGCATAGCAGGCACAAGCTCACAATAAAAGATACATTTATGTTAATTGGTAGTTATGCTGAAAAGTGCTAAAGGAAGATCCCAAGCACTCCAACCGCCAGAAGTGCCCTGCGGCATCCCCCATTGTAAGTAGTGGAGTAGTTTGACTTCTTACCTAGGGTTCACCAGGTAACACTGCTTATAACAGAAAAACAAAAGGTCTAAGCCTGAGCCAAGCCCTGTAATGTAGGGCTTAGTACATGGCTCAGAGTGATCAGCTCATGCTCTCAGCCAATGAGCTAGCCTTGCAGATGCTAAAATGCTCCCCAGGTATTCCATAAGTGCTCTTCTGTCCCTTCTCTGCTCAGTCACGATACTGAACAGAGGGAATTATTGAGTGGCAGAGAGTGGCAGCTGACACTCTCAGTCAATGACCTGCAATCAATGGCTGCTCAGTGCAAGTATAATATGTACTGAAACAGTGTTTTCTGGAGTGAAGTAGCAAGAAACTCACTTCTTTGAAAGGGAGTTTTTTTCTTTCACATTTAGCTTATTAAATAGTAAATGTCCAGGCACACCGGGTAATTTCTTCTGGAAGGCAGTAGTTCTTTTTTAAAAAGGAAATAAGAATATGAAAAGTTCTTATTTTCTGATTCCAAATAAAGACTGCCTTCCAGAAGAAATACCCGATGTGCCTGGACATTTTGTACTCTCTTCCACTGGATATTTGGGGAATTCATCCTTCATGTGGAGCACTCTGGTGAAAGTATTCTTCCTTTGGGTGTGCACTGTTCTCTCCATCTGTTATCAAGCTTATAAAATAAGAACGAATGTGGAGAGAAGCATGTATTCCATAAAACAAACTAACATTAACTGCAGCATCTTTGTCATAACACTTACTTGCGGCAAATCATTTTGTCACAGTTGTATTTCTGGGCAAGTTGGCGGAGGGAAGGCTCAATAATGCCACCACGCAGACGCAGCACCAGATGCAAGGTTGACTCTGAAAGTTATCACAGTTAGGAAAGAAAATTAGAGGCATCTCAATAAAACAATGCATGTGTTGTGTGCAGTGCAATCTAGATTTGAAACAATGTTTTGGAACCATGAATAACCTATAGCCAATAATTACACAGATTTACATTGCAAAATAGAAACCTCAACACTGATCAAAGCAGATAGGTATCCAACAAACTTGACCTTTGGATGTAACAAAGTTGCTTTCAAGTTTGCATGTTCTTTTTATAATTTATATATTTTGGCATGTTCTAAGTACATGACCAAGCAACATCAGCACTGGATTCAGGTAAGTGGCTGGTTTTAACCCCTTCAGCCCAGCAGTGGGGGGGGAGGGTGAGGCGCACTCCAGAAGCCTTTAGTGCCAGGAAAACAGATTTGTTTTCCTGGCACTATAGGATCCCTTTAACTGGTTTGCTGAGGTATCACACTGATTATTTTGTACTGTACAGAATAACTATCTTCCCACTCTGATTAGTAAGAATATGCACACATCAGTAAAAAAAATACAAAAAATACAATAAAATAGTAATCATGTACAACCAAGAGAGGTCACTTTATACCTTTCTGAATGTTGTAGTCAGACAGAGTACGTCCATCTTCAAGCTGCTTTCCAGCAAAAATCAGACGTTGCTGATCAGGGGGAATACCTACAAAATTAAGAAAAAGTTGACCAATAAATAAGAAAAGTCAACCAGTGAACGAAAAATAACTGCATACAGTTTCAGGTTCTTTGTAAAGTCACTGGAGAATTTGTGGTTTATACATCGTGTACTATATAACTATAGATTAACATAATAAATTTAAGCCATAAAATATTATCATAGGAACCTAGCGGTGACACTGTAAGACCAATAAAGACACCCACACTGCTTTATCTCAATAACGTGATCTGGGTACAGTAGTCCTTTAATTTTAACCTTGCAATGTAAAACATTGCCATTTAGAAGACACTCAAATGTTATGTTTGGAGGATTAACACACACTCTAGTGGCTGTCTTCCTGACAACCAATAGAAGCGCTTCTACTGAATAACCAATTCATACAGAGCATTTGATTGGCACAGAATTTTGCTGTGCATGCCCACTAGCCTCCCAATGCTTACCTAGTGAAAGCATTGGATTGGCTGAGATCATCAAGATTGTTTACCTCAGCCAAGAAGACAGAGCAGCAGGACAGGACTTGCATGGTAATGGAGTAAAGGCAAGTAAATGGGGTAGGGGCAGTAATCCAACTAGGTACTAGCACACTGTAGCGTTAATTCCTGATGCTATAGATTTCCTTTAACAGGTAAATAAATCAATGTGGTGATGACAATATCCACTTCACAATACAGAGAGTACTAGAAATGAACTTAAAACATTTCTGAAATACAAAGCTGTTTATTAAACACTAAATTCAAACAGAACGATGATTTGAAAAAAATAGTCTGACTAAAAACTATTTTAGTAACTAAGTAACCAAGATGGAGAATTACAGCTTTGGCCTTAATACTCACTTCTGGCGATGGCCTGGATTTAATATTGTTGGAACACTGTCCAAATGATTTAATATGAGACATAATTTAGTTTAGTAATATTTAGAATATAGATTAAAATTAGTTTTAAATCTAAATCTAAAAATGTTTTTTAAAAATTGGAAAGCTTAATTAACAATATTAAATTGAGGCCTATGTTGGTACCTGTGACCCTTCCAGTCTTTACAACTATACTACAGAGAACTTTAATGCTAAAGCATTAGCATAAGCACTTAGGATTTCAATCACTGTCTAGGTGTCAGCACTTGGTATCAAATTTGAAACGCATTTGTGCTTTAGCATATCTCTGCAGACTAGAAGGACCACAATGCCAACATAGAAAGATAAATGTCAAACCATTAACGGTTTAACAGTTTACCTGGCACCCGAACCACAACATTGTGCCATAGCAGTTATGGTGTTTAGAGTGCCCATTTAATGTACTGATTTAACACAGGAAAATAACATCAACTGCTGAGGCAAAGTAGTGGACTTGGATCAATAACTAGAAAGAGCCTTATTTATTTTGTCTGCATATTGACCACTATTTTCTAAGCTTGCCAATTCATTGACCCGACATAGGAATAATCAAGAATCCTGAGTAATGAAACGAAATTACAGTGACATCTCTCAAAACAAGGTTTTCGTACTCCACTTACCTTCCTTATCTTGGATTTTAGCCTTGACATTTTCAATAGTATCACTGGCCTCAACCTCAAGGGTGATTGTTTTCCCAGTAAGGGTTTTTACGAAGATCTGCATTTTGATGCCTTTGGGGATCCTTTAAGGAAAGAGAACAAATCTCTGTTTAATAGCAATTGGCTGATGTCATAATAAGGCCTAGCAATGCAGCCAAAAGTAATATTGAAAAAAAGCTTTTCAAGAAACAGTAAAAATGTAGAGACTAAATTACATTCAAATCTTAGTGATCTAAAAGTGAATTTATTAAATCTAGAGAAATATAAAAACAGTTGCTTCAATTGAATAATTTTATACATAAAATTGTGAGCAACACCTATACATAAACGACAAAGAATCCATAAGAATAAATTGTAATATTTAATTTGATTCTGCTTTAAAGTATCTGTCACTAGCAACAACTAAGTTAAGTAGCATTTAAGTTTATTTATAAAATGTGATGTCAGAATAACGAACAAATGGAAATAATGGGAAATTATTTTCGCATCCACCTACGTTTTCAACCAGTCCTCATCTCTGCTTTGCCAACATTGCAGTGTACCATCCATATTAACATGCCTGGTAATCAGCAGATTCTGATTCTCCTAAACACTTTCAGAGCAACTTTCTTACAGTAGATGGTGCACAAGAGACTATTACCGTAGTCTAATGCTTTGACAGAACATAGATGTCTAGCTTAAAATCTGCAGCTCAACAATGCACAAATTTGCAACAGAGAAAATGTTTTGGTTGCTCTGTGGTATAACAACCAGATAATCTTGTTGCTCTTTAAAATGGACAAATATATACCAATTATCACTTATTTGAAAATATACAATTCTACATTCTCTGATTTGTGAATTTTAGTCGATTTCTGTGTGTTTCTGATACTCTTCACCAGATAACAGCCAGTTAGCTGTTGCCAACAGAAAACCGTTTATGCATTATCAGATTCATTGTGAAATCTGAAACCATCTTGAATAATGAAATTTAAGATTAGTTATTTACAAAAGTATAATTTAGTATAAGCTTGTTAACATTTTAATTCTTTCAGAACAGGGCAGTGTGTGTTACTGTGACTTTTTAATGTGTCACTTGTAGAAGAATTTTAAAGCTGAAAGCTTGTCAAAAGAAAACAAAAATGATCATATTGTAATTTTAAAGGATCATCTGTGGTAGACACAGGCAATTTGATTCAGGACCCATACAATTGCTGGCATGCAAAAAGTATCAGCTGCATTCACTAGTGCAACCAAGAGCAAATAAAAAGTGATAAGAACAAATAAAAGTATTTTCTAGAGTACTGTAATGTTTATTATTCAATAATCACTTTGTGGATTCTTAAAAAAAAAAAAAAAAGTTAAGTGAACTACTGTAATCCATACAAAGATTACAACAAAACAATTTAGCTAAAAACTCTAACTCTAGAGTTACTCTATCACAGGCAGATACTATATACAGGCTGTATATTACTCTATCACAGTGACAGTATCACTATACTATACACAGGCTGTAGTATCCCCATACTATATTAGGGTATCACTATACACAGGCTGTATATTAGGGTATGACTATACACAGGCTGTATATTAGGGTATCCCCATACTATATTAGGGTATCACTATACACAGGCTGTATATTAGGGTATCCCCATACTATATTAGGGTATCACTATACACAGGCTGTATATTAGGGTATCACTATACACAGGCTGTATATTAGGGTATGCCCATACTATATAAGGGTATCACTATACACAGGCTGTATATTAGGGTATGACTATACACAGGCTGTATATTAGGGTATGACTATACACAGGCTGTATATTAGGGTATGACTATACACAGGCTGTATATTAGGGTATCTATATATAGGGTATGACTATACACAGGCTGTATATTAGGGTATGACTATACACAGGCTGTATATTAGGGTATCCCCATACTATATTAGGGTATCCCCATACTATATTAGGGTATCCCCATACTATATTAGGGTATGACTATACACAGGCTGCGGCCCATGCGCCATGTGGATATCATGGTCGGCTGGCTCCAGGCCTCTCTATAAGTCTATAAGACTGCCCATGGCGGACTGGGCCTGGATGGATTGCGCCCTGCCTATCACACACAGCCAGCACGCACTCAGTGAGCAGCAAGGAGGGCGATCACACGGCACACGGAGCGGACACAGCGCATACCCACCCGCACGGCGGCCCAACGGAGAAGAAAAAGGACAGGCAGGAAGCGGAAGTGACGTTTTCTTGAAGGCGGCCAGGACTGGGGGTAGGTACAAGCCCTCTGTTGGCGACGCCCTGTCTGCCATATTTGTTATGGGCGCCTGCCAGTAGTTGTTAGATTGTTAATGATTTGCTGAGAAGTTTTGTTATGCTTCCCAACATGGCACATGACATTTTATTTTAGGGGTGGGAGTGTGCCCAGGGGTTTGGAAAATTTGAGGTGACTTACTAATAATTTATGGAACTAACATGTACTTTATAAAAAGAACAATGTATCTTATTTACAGAGCTGTTCACTAAAGTGTGAATTTTCGGGATTTCAAAGTGAACATAAATTTAAGTTTCATCCAAAATCATCAAACATAAAGCACAGCTGACAATTCTGACAATTTAGCTATTTTGACCTGGAATTTGAAATTCCTGTTGAACTCATGGCCACGCACACTTGAACCTGAAAATGTACACCCAAGAAAACCATTTATAAACTGAAGTAAACGTTTACCCAACCTCAGCTATTCTTTATGCTAAAACAGGGTACTTTGGCACCACAGATGTTGTGGACTACATCTCCCCTGATACTTTACCAGCATTATGGCTATAAGAGCATTATGTGATTTGTATGAACTCCACATAATCTGGAGTGCCCAAGGTTGCCTACCCATTTGCTAAAACAAGCAGGAGGAGCTGAAAATATTTACCAAATGCTAAGTGTAAGGGAACTTAATCTGCCATTCCTTTCTGGACATATATTTCAACACAATTTCAGGCAGTGCTCCCTTATATGTTCTCAGTTATGAATTCATTTATTTTTATTAAAAAATAAAAAATTCTGTGTGTTGGTTGAAATGAAAGAAGGCGTTTGTCGTTTTTTAAATGAACATTCCAGACACCATAACCAATATAAAATAATATAAAAATAATTTGCTATTTTTATAGCACTTTTCTCCCTGTGAGACTCAAAGCACTTTACAAATATATAAACATAAAGACATAAAAGTTCAGAGTTTCTGATGGTCAGATGAGTGGAGAACAGGTGTCATGTGGCAGGAGCGAGTTTGCATTTTGTACAGTCTGAAGGCGACGGAGTTCTTTTTCTGGGAGGCCCAAGTAATGTACATTGCAGCAATCTAGCCGAGAGGATACAAATGCATGGATTAATGTTAGCATATCATCCGGTGGAATTAAGTGTTGTATGTTTTTCAGATGAAAGTATGCAGATTTTATTACAGAGGAAATCTGCTGTTTAAATGATAGTCCAGAGTCAATCAGCACAGAGAGGTTTCGGGCCTTTGATGAACTAATGAGTTCAGATTCTCCAAGCTCCAGGCCTGTTGTGTGATCATGGGATATATTTGTTGCCTGGGGTCCCTTCACCAAGAGTATCTCTGTTTTGTCAGGGTTCACTTTTAGCCAACTAGCATTCATCCATTTTATGAGGTCTGCTAAGCAACTGTTAATGCGGCATGTTGGGTCTGTAGTATCTTTAGCAAAGGAGATGTAGAGTTGTGTATCAGCGTAACAATGGTACCTTGGACTATGTCGCCTGATGATATCCCCCAGTGGTAGCAAGTAAATTGCGAATAGCATGAGAGATAAGATGGATCCTTGTGGAACTCCCCAGGTCAATTCTGTTGGTGCTGATGAGCTTGATCCTGATGTTAATCTCTGTGATCTACCAATGAGGGAAGATTAAAACCATTTAAGGACTATGCCTCCTAGACCACAAATGTGCTGCAAGCGCTTTATTAAAATCCTATGGTCAGGAGGCTGCATGCCCTGATGGGACCCTACACAGTAGGTACCCCACATGTCCTAGGACTGCATGGTGGCTACAGGGTGGGCATGAGGGACTAGATGAAAATTGGCGGGACATACAAAACTACCCAATGCAGAAAAGGTACACGTCAGATATAACAAAGTACTATTTGTAACTATGCACACACCATTTACTCAAGAAAGCGACCTGCGAGTCGCCAAGACACGTCTAACAGACTATGCCCTACAATGTATAAACATGTACAAATGACCAAAGGGACCTGCGTGTCCATGTTTTTCTGTTCCATGTTGATAACAAACGAAAAAACAAAGCAAAAAAAAAAAAAAAAAAAAAGGTTCAATAAAAACATATTTACAAAAAAATCCTGTGGTCAATGGTGTCAAATGCAGCTGAGAGATCCAGGAGGATTAGGATGGAGCAATCACCTTTGTCTCTCGCCATTAGGAGATTATTTAGCACTCGGACTAGCTCTGTTTCCGTGCTGTGGTGGCATCTGAAGCCTGACCGGAAAGGATCAAAGATGTTCAAGCTTGATAGATGGGCCTCCAGTTGCGTTGTCACTACTTTTTCAATTATTTTCACCAGAAATGGAAGGTTGGATACTGGTCTGTAATTAGCCATGCAGTCTGGGTCTAGTGAATGTTTCTTTAGGAGTGGTTTTACCACAGCTTCTTTTAGAGGATCTGGGAAGTCTCCAGTTTTTAGTGAACACTGCACTATTTTTGTGAGGGCTGGGGAAAGTGTTTCAATGCATGCGGATATAAGCTGAGTTAAAGCAGGGTCTAACTCACATGTAGTAGAGTGTAACTTTTGCATGGTTCTTTTAACTCCCTCTATATCCACATTTGTAAAAGTGGACCATAAACAGTCTGGCATTCCATTGTGTTGGTTCTGGTGTGTAACTGGTTGCCCTGTGATAGAGGCTCTGATAGAGGAAATCTTGTCTGTGAAGAATATCACAAATTCTTCACACTTATCCTGAGAAAAGTTGGTGGGGATATGTATGCATGCTGGTTTGCAGAGCCTTTCTACTGTGCAAAACAGTTGCCTGGGTCTATTGTGGTAGAGTGCAATTTCACATGACAAAAATTTAATTTTTTTCTTTATCTTCCCTTGATATTCATTGAGATGTTTGGTAAGAGCAGATTTATCCTCAGGATTATGTGTCCTGCGCCACCTTCTCTCGAGTTTACGGCCTGTTCTCATTTCTCTGATGGTGCTATCAAACCATGGCGCATTGTTGTGGGTTTTGACAGTGCGTATGCATGTTGATGCAATGCTTTCTAAGGTTTCTTTCATAGTTTTGTTGTAGAGTCAGACTAAGGAGCTGGGGCCTTCACAGGTGCCCATTAATTCACTTAGATCCATATGTAATGTTACATCCAATGGCATCACCCCTTTTAATGATCATTTTTTGACCAGGTTAGTAGCCTGGGGTCTGGCTAAATGTGATACAATAGAGAAGTGAATGGAGTGGTGGTCTGACATAGCTGCCTCTAGAATAGGCCCCACATTTTCATCTAGCCATGATTCTGTAATGCAAGTTAATTCACATGTTTCTATAAGGGCGGCGATAATAGGTGTTTTTTTCCTTATTGATCTGGCGTTGCCCAGGAGTGATCTGGTAGGACAGTCTTGAGATTCTGAGTTTTTGCTCTGTATTTTGGAAACAGTGTGTCTTCTAATAAGGATCATACAAAGAGGTTTCCTTGATTTGATAGTGTGGTTTGTGTGGCTTCTAGGTTGAATCACTTCAATGGGGCTTGCAAGTAGACAGGGTGGTGGAGCAGCTCTGAGAATGTTAGGAGATTGAACTTTAAGTTTAGATTTTCCTCCACGATAGCCCGTCAGACCTCTTTGAAGATATTAAGTGAATTTAGGGTAACCAATAGCAAGGGACTAAGTGCAGCAACCGCTTTTTGGGGTCCTAGGGAATACAGATATGAGGGAGTATAGGTGATCATTTCCTCAGTAGTGAAGGAGTTAAAATAGTTTTTAGTTTTTGTAGGGATGTTAGCAGTAAGAGCTGGTCGGATTATCCTGCTCTACAGGATCCAAGCCAGGTGTGAGATTTTGCACTTCAGGCTGCATTGTAGATAGATTAGAAAGCATGCATGCAGGTCAGATTACAGGAGTTCAAACCCAATGTATTTTAGTGAAATAGGTTTCATTAATTAGTTTTTTTTCATTAATTAGTTTTTTTTTTTTAGTTTGTGTTTAGAACTGAAATCTGAGCATTGCTGAATGGACGATCAAATCCAAAACCCAACTTACAAATGGAGGCGAGTCGATTTTATAGTTTTAATGTACCTTATTTGTGGTGATCAGCTGAAAGTATCTCTTCCTGGTAGTAAGATGGTCCAGTGGAAGTATATATTTCTATCCGCTGTGTATCTCAGTTTAGTAATACCATCCGTTCAATTTTGGGAAATCTAGGAGTCTATGTGGTGACGAGATTGGTCCTTGAAATATTTGTGGTGAATTTTGAGTATAAGGAGGTTAAAATTAAGAGAATTCCTGGAGAGGTCAAGGGCCTGAGAAATGTGTGGTAGCCAGCAGGGGCGCCTGTTCTGTAGGGTAGTTAGCTGGCAGTCTGGATTGGGTTTAGGGTAGTTAGCTGGCAGTCTGGATTGGGGTTAGGGTAGTTAGCTGGCAGTGTGGATTGGGTTTAGGGTAGTTAGCTGGCAGTGTGGATTGGGTTTAGGGTAGTTAGCTGGCAGTGTGGATTGGGTTTAGGGTAGTTAGCTGGCAGTGTGGATTGGGTTTAGGGTAGTTAGCTGGCAGTCTGGATTGGGGTTAGGGTAGTTAGCTGGCAATCTGGACTGGGTTTAGGGTAGTTAGCTAGCAGTCTGAATTGGGGTTAGGGTAGTTAGCTGGCAGTCTGGAGAGGGATTATTACATGTCATGTGTCCTTAAGGGGTTAATGGTAGATATGAAAATAATATTGCCATACATGTTATATGACCAGCATATAAAATACATCAAAATTCCTCTATTAATACCAGCTAGTTTTGCTCTAATTACTCTAAATTTGAGTAAAAATATATATATTCCTTACAGATAAATTAAGAAAAACATTTGTTTGAGCATTTTAAGAACAATGTAAAAAGTAAAACAACCCAAAATGAAAATGTACAGGATTTGTTTTATTAGAAAGTCTATTTTTTTTCATTTAAAATAACAGATGTTGCAGTTGAATTAAAGAAAAAAATATGTAAATCAGATAACAGAATTGCTATACATTATTATATTTAAGGGAAACCTAGATGTTGTGTTCAACAATTTACAAATGTGCAAGGGTTTCCTAAAGCAGACTAGATTTAAAGGAAAAAATACTTTGACCCTTTTTTCTTTTCTTGTAAACAGATAGTCTCTCTCCTTTTTTCTGTTTTTTACAAAACCTTGCATGTCTCTTGCAAATAAATAGTTCACAAATTTCCTAAGTTCCTGTTTTGCTCTATAATGATATCATGTAAGTACACCCACTGGCTGTCGGAAGCCAAAAATAGTACACAAATAGACGGTCAGAGCTAATGAAACCAAGATTTAACTTGTATTTTGTTTCTGCAGAGGATGTGTTTCTGTTTGTGTGTTTTTTTTGTTTTTTGTTTTAAATGGGAGATACATACAGAGTTAGACCAAGATGAGGTTTAAGGTGTTGTAAATGTGCTGTTGCATTGGATTTTAGCTGAATGCTGGCAAGTCATTTGTTGAAAGTCAGGCTTCGCATGGGTAAGCTAAAGAAGCAGCAAGTATCAAAAATGTAAATAACTTATTTTATACCTTACAAATTCAGAACATATAGACAGCTACTGTGGCTATAAAAAGGCATTGGCTATTCATGTTTAACACACTATGTGCCTTTAGGTGCTTTTACATTAGCTTTAACTTACAGCTAAATACATAAGGATGAGAAACATGTTAAATGTTACATAGCAATTATCTCAAAGTAGCCTGTGTCCACTGCGGCCACATCTACATGTGCTGAATATTAAAAGGTAATGAAATACAAACTATGTTTAAAACTACACTGTTTGCTGTTCAATATATCTCCATTGTACCCATATAAAGCATGTCCTTTAAAGGTTACACTGGTTAGTGGAGACTGTAAAAGCTATAAATCATAGACGAATATCAAGAAGAAAAATGAAAAGAGTTAAAAAAACAAACAAAAAAAGAAGAGTAAAGTTGATATGGAGTAGGAGAAATATAGAAGTATGTTTATACATCTATATTGTCACTGGAAAGGTGTTAGAGCAAACAGGAAAAATAGCGCAAACCACACCAGCTGAGTACATAGAAGAAAAGAGAGCACAGCCTTGGAAAGAGTACTGCCTCAGTTTGTGTGCATACAGAACCACGTTGACCCTGGGTTAACAGCACCATGCTCACTTCCATCTTCCATGACATTTACCCCACTGTTAGGCGATGCATTGCTCTGAGGAGTGAAAAGAAAACCACACATGCCCTCAGTAGCGACTCTCAGATTCTCTACCCATTCCAGACCATTAGTCTTCATGGGTCAACTCATCGTCTGTCAGAAGTTGGCCATTAACAGATGGGGTGTCGGACGGAGCCTGGGACAAGTCCTCGAAGTCTTGGCTCAATGTTGGGGAAATAATAGAGGGGCTGGTGTCACAGGATTCGGTGCTTTGTTCTGATGTAGCAATAGTGGTTGCTGCACTTTTGGGTGTAGGGTCAAAATCATCGTCCTCTTCCAAGACCGGGGATTCATGGACACCTAAGGTTGAAGGATCAACAAGTAAGCTGTAGGTGTAAATAACACATACTTACACATATACACATATATAGATAGATAGATAGATAGATAGAGAGAGAGAGAGAGATGTTAAAAAAAAAATTGTATCTTGTAATACCTTTTTTACAAATTTTATCTGGTTTTTACAGTTACTTCACTGGACTAATACTTCTACAATCTCTAATTGAACACGTCACAAAGATCATTATTTATGTCACCACCCGGAAATACTTACTTTTCTAGAGTAAAAAGTTCTACAACTCAAGAGTAAAAAAATAAATTAAAAAAAAGTTAAAAAAAAAAAAGAGAGTCACTCAAAACATTATATCCACAGCAACTAACTATAGTGCTCATGGTGTAAGGAGGAGATGGGTGCAGTCCATCTATTTCTTGTCAAAACCACTTTTCAAGTTGTTTACAAACAAAATAGGGGTGGCCCTGCACCATAAGCCACCTCATTATAATGAGAGCAATAAACAAGTCAAAAGAGAGTGCGGAGAACGGACAACAGCTCAATTAGCCTGCCCTTTGGTGGGTCCAGCTCAGTTCTCAAGCTGGTTTTAGCTCATCTTGTGCCATTACAGAGTGAACCAGGCCATGCATCTCAGACTGATTCCAGCCAAAAGGGCAGAACAGATCCAAAATACAGGCAGTCTCTCTCTGCACGAGAGATACAGCAATCCCAGATAATCGTTTCATCATTGTTAGGCATCATCAGTGCGGTATAGCCAATATCCCTCTAGGCACCGTGAGCAAGGGGACCACGTCTGGATTACCCTTTAAACTTAAGGAGAGCAAAAAACAAGTCGCAAGAGAGTGCAACTTTTTTTTGCTCACCTCATTATAATGGCTACAACAGCAACTTAGGGTGCTGGAGGACCCCCTGTTTCTTTTTTGTCAAACCATTTAAAGTCAAGTGTAGTTTCACTCACAGCTTCGTAGCACTGAATATGCTGTAGTGGTTATGGTGCACAAAGTGTTGTTTAAAAATAATAGATATATAATAATTACGCAATCATTTTGAGTTATATGTCTTGTAATAAAACATTTAAATCAATCAGCATTAAATATAGTTAAGCTAAATAAATTAAGAAATGTTTAGTAAAGTTTTGCAAGACGTATATAGCATGATATCTGTGTCTCATCTGAGCTGCAAGAATTAAAACGACACTCCAGCCCCCTAAAGGACTTCAGCTTTATGGAGTTCTTTATGTGTGAAGACTGTGCCTGTCCTCTTTTTTTATTTATTTTTTTTATTTTACAACAGGTGCATATTTCAATAGAAAGTGGCACATTTACAAATTTGTTACATCCCCTGTCTGCCAATCAGACAACAGATCCTGTTACTTCATGTTTTCTTTAGCTCAGTTGAGCTAAACTCAAGAGGCAGACAATGCCCAGAACATCTGCTTTGCAAAGACTTCTCAGTGAGTTGCATTGAGAAATCCTTAAAGGGACCCTGCAGTGCCCCTCTCCCTCCCACCTCACATCCCATGTTGCTGAAGGGATTAAAATCCCTTCAGTGACTTACCTGAATCCAGCACCGATGTCCCTCGGCGCTGGGTCAGGCTCCGCCCATGCTCCTCCCCCCACAGACGTCAGCTGGTGGGGGAGACCTAATGTGCATGCGCGGCAATGGCTGCACACACATTAGACCTCCCCATAAGAAAGCATTATTCAATTCATGCATAGCGTGAGGACGTCCAGCGTTGTTTAAAACACTTTTCGTGTTCTAAGAACACGGAAGTCCCTCTAGTGGCTGTCTAATAGACAGCCACTAAAGGAGGACTTAACCCTGCAAGGTAATTATTGCAGTTTATAAAAACTATGATTCAAACAGCATGACACAGCATAAACAGATGTAATATTTAAACAGTGAATCTTTATAGAAGAAACTTACTGCTGAACGACTCTGGATATTGCTTTGACAACTTCCCTTTTAACATCCTGTATTGTAAACAAAAAAATAAACGTTTAAAGAAATCAAATTTGTGTTGTATGAAAGCGGCACTGTCATGCCGAACTTACCTTTCTTTAATCGATTCCTCTTCTCTCCCTCTGTCAGGATCTGTTCTTCATTTCTTCCTGTCTGCTCTAATTTTCTTTAAAACATAAGACAAAGTAGGGACTACTTTGTCTTATGGAGATTTTCTACACTTGACCAGCGGAGGAACAAAGTGTGCTTTGTTTCGGAGGAACAAAGTGTGCTTTGTTTCTGGTGATCAAAGCAATTTTTCTTTTTTTGTATATACGTCGTTTTTATTGTCTGTTTGAGAAATATAGGGTACAAAAGGGAAAAGTAGGGAGAGGGGGAGCAGATCGTCAGTTGACACATAAACATTTGCATGGTTCACTTCACATGTCAGGTATATCCATTATACACATATTATATTGGTACTCCGTTATATTCTCCTCTGATGTATTCGTGTGGAGGCAGTTCTTTTTATGGTAGCACGGTCATCTCTAGAGTTCCTGTAATCCCCTTCAGCTGTTCTCCCTAGGTAGGTCATATGTCAAAGCAATTTTTCCACATTTCTCACCTTTCCTCCGGGATCTCACGATGCTCCCTGTCAGTATTCATAAACGTCCGATCACGTAGACAGTACGCCGGCGAAACTACAGAATTTCGTCCTAACAGAATGAGATGTTTCTCCATTCGTGTTAGGACGCAATTTGGGACTTTGTTCGGATCGGAATTTCATTCTAATGAATGAAACTCCGATCCTATTCGTGCTTAGTAGATAAATCCCTAATTCCCACGGTATTAGGGAGCTATCTACCAAAATGCTGAAAGACCTAAATTGGTCTTTCAGCCAAATTTACTAATACTAAGCAAAGATTATTTAGTGGCTGCGCACTGTTAAAAAAAAAAAAAAAAAAACCCTAGTGTCCCCCCCTCCTGAGCCACGCGATTAAACTGAACGAGAGAATATTGCCTCCCCTACCCTCCACCCCATAGCGGCTGGTGGGAGTCCTAAATTATAATAAGGAGGGGGGACCTATTGTTCTCCCCCCGGCCCCCACCCAGCTAGTAAGGGCAGAATTTGCTAATACAAAATAATCTTTACTTAGTATTAGTAAATTTGGCTGACTACTAAGCAAGATGCGGCCACGGCACAAATAGCATCAGAGTTTCATTCATTAGAATGAAATTGCGATCTGAACAAAGTCCCGAATTGCATCCAACCATGAATGAACAAACTGTTCTCATTCTGTTAGGACGAAATTCGGTAGTTTCGCCGGCGTTCTGTCAAAGTGACAGGACGTTCGGGAATACTTACAGAAAGCATCACGAGATCACGGAGAAAAGGTGAGAATTGTGGGGAAATTGCTTTAATCACCATAAACAAAGCACACTTTGATCCTCTGCTGGTCAGAGATGGTCAGGCGTAGGAAACCTCCATAAGACAAAGTAGTCCCTACTTTGTCTTATGTTTTAAAGAAAACTAGAGCAGACAGGAAGAAATGAAGAACAGGTCCTGACAGAGGCAGAGAAGAGGAATAGATTAAAGAAAGGTAAGTTCGGCATGACAGTCCCGCTTTAAGTTGGGTTCTTTATTGGATGAGCATACTGTAAATTGTTTTTTTAAAGTTGAACTCTATGGACTAGAGTCTTTTTCAAGTTGGGTATAAAATTACATCATCAGTTCTTTTTCCCATTGTAAGCTTTTTAAACAGGTTAGGTTCAATGTACTGTAACACTTTGAGAAAGCCTCTGTGACGAAACGCGTTAGGTGTTTTTATAAGTGTTTTAGTTTAGCTATTTTTTCATTTTATTAAGTGGTCTTTAAATAAAACAAATTTTCACTGAAATTGGACCTTCCTGATTTTACCATTGAAGATTTTATCTGGAGGATTCACCCTTTTATTTCCTTGGTGGGGAAGATACCACTTATGCTGTATGTGATTGAGCAAAATGTGGTTTGCTCTCCCTATGTAAGTATACCTCCTTTTATTATTTTCTTTTCATATATAACAGAGAGCATGGTTTACTGTTTTATTTTCATTTCTATACTGGAGAATTTCATGCTGCAATTGAAGATAAATACACGCACTCCTGACACCAAAGCGAACCACTGACCTGAGACACTCACCCTCAAAAGGACCAGAAGCACCCACATAGCCACAGGCAGGGATCATACCGCCTAGGCGTATACCTGTGGAGCGGATCATAAGCTCCAGAAAATTGTGAGTGTTTTTCCTTTATTCTTATATTCACCAGTTTCAAGAAATATTACACTATATTCGATCTCTTGCTCTTCTACATATATACCATGTAACACCTATATGGACCTGTGAGCACCATGAAGGCGCTGCCTCCCTACACCCCTTGAAAGTATGTAAATGTGTTAACTGAAGCAGTGCCATAAGCACTGCGCCTGTGTGTGTACAACACGGTGAGAGAGAATTTAATACAGGTAATTTCTCAGTTAGATGCCGAGTGAGCGTACCTCCTAAAGATGACACTGAAACACTTAAGTGCAGATGAGTTAGTAAACAAGCTTTTTATTTACCTCTGCTTCTCTATTTACCCCAGTAAATGCTGAAATGGCATTAAGTGGGGTAAATAAACAAAGAACTGTCACTTCTCTGAGTTTTTATTTAAATAAATATCACATTACCCTTCAACATCTTCCATGTGTGGAACAAAATGAAAATCTCAAACCACAAGTGATGGTTAACATTAAGGTTGTAGCCTTATTAAAAGCAAAGTTGTATAAAGACAAGCGTATCTATCTTGGTTTTTATACTCTTAGGCTAGGCACCTGCATAACTTGCTCCTCTTGATCCCACTACAAAAATGATATCTGAAATATACTGTCACAACACAAAAACTCTTTGTAACCATTAATGCAGTCAAAGCACAGCCCAAACTGTGACACATGCTGGGTTAGGAGTCCGATCCTGGCAGAACTCTTAAACCTTATTTGATAAAACGGTATTAGGACAGTTATTCTAGACTAGGACTAGTGGTGGAATCACTGGTTCTGGAAACTGATACCTCAAAACACTAACAACAATTGTCACTAGCATATAGTTTAAACTTGATAAACATGTTATTCAGATTCACAATTATAAACACTAGGCTTCATACCTGATCCTCCTGAAGATCATGTCCAAGTCCTTTTTCATCTCCACCAATGTTTTAGTGTGATGTACAAACCGATCATTCATTTGTTGCAATCGTGTGCTAGATAGATTGTTAAAATTGAGGAGCATTTCATTGGTTTTCTCAAACCGATCAAGCCTGCGGAATAGAAGCATATAATCATCCAAACAAGAAACCATACAGTAAGTTTAATGTGATAATAATAAATAAAACACTAATACAATATCAAAATATCTCAACTGGAAAAATTCTTTAACTGCGATATAGTCACAGATTGTCTCCTTTAGCCTCGATTTTACCATTTGAATTTTAATTAGCTACAATCTGGAATTCAGTGGCTAATCCTTCTACTGAGATCTATTCAGCAAAAAACAGCAACCGTATAATAGCTAATGAATTTCACTGAAACACCATTGCAATAAAAAATACATTATAGAGTAGAGGATGTCCTACTTTGTCCTGTGTACTCAATGATTTTAGCCAAAAGGCAGATCTCTAATGAGTTTCTGCTTGTATTATCTTTCCATTTTTATTTGCATTTTGAGACTTATGTGAACTGCACCTTATCATACAAAAGATGCCTATTTGCAAAAAAAGAAAAATACAATTCAAAGACCCTACAAGTGATGTTTAATATATGAGCTTATATGTACTCACATGTGTCTCTGAGCCAGAATAATAGCATTTACATCTTCAGAGTTAACCATATTTTGAATCCTGCTACAAAATACTCCTGAAGCAGTTGGTTCCATTACTGGCTCAGTGGCCTGTATGAAAAAAATATATATAAAATGATCATAATTTGTGTAAAGAAAACAACTTTATTTTACAAATATCACTGCAGCTTAATGGTGTCAGGAGTCACATTAAACCTCAATAATTCCATCTCCTACACCCAAATCTCATCTCCCTGGAGTTTGCAGCAAAGGTTGATTTTCAGTTTCTGCATTCAGGCAGACAAGCTTGTATTTCCTAGAGGAGAACGGTTATTTACTCATGTATGAATTGTTTGGGAATTCAAAGTGACTTTAGGTCAAATGTCTGAATTTGAGGTCAAAACAGCCATTAAAAAATAAAAAATAAAAACTCTCCAAATTAGCTATGCTTTTCATATATATTGATTCAAAATGTAAAAACTCACTTTAAATTCACACTTAAGGAATAGTCATTGATGTGTTTTAGAAAATGTGCTTTGAGAGTTGCATTCCGCAGTAGCTAGAATAGTAGGAAACACCTTGCACTCCAGCTAACTTGAAAAACAAATAAATTGACAATTTTGTGCAAAAAAATTTTTTTTTCTTTTTTTAAATATGAAAAATACATAAATGCCATTTTGCAAATAAGTACTGACTTTAAATAAAAAGTTATTTTAAAAAATTGTTACCAAATATTTGAATGGTTTGGGTGTTAATTTGTTCACAACTTCTGTCCAAAATGTTCACAGGTAACTCTTGCAGTAAACAGGAACTTATGCAGGACTAAAAAACTTTTAGTCATGTCATATCAGTATATGTCATATCATAAACTGCTATCTTTAAAGAAATGTGGAACAAGGAAGTACTTTGTGAGAAACTGGTCTGATAGAATACCTAGTATGTCCATTAGGAAAATAAAGATTTGTTACAGCAACTACAAAAAAGCAATTATTCTTGAGGAATGTTAATTGTAGATTACAAGTCACTAAAAAAAAAAACCACAAAAGTTTTGCACACATCCCACATACATAAAAACATAACTTCTGGTTAGTCTTTAAAAAAAATTAATAATAAAAATAATAATAAAGTGAGTAGAGGAAGTAATTGGCATGGCAGCAGATTTACCCACTCATTGTCAGATTAGAATAGATTAGCTCAGATTTAAATACAATAAAAACATGTAATAATATATAGCAAGTACAACACAATGGTACATATGCACTTGACAGGAACACAGATCCAAGCAATAGATCAATGATGGCTTTCTAGCAGGATGAAATGAATCTGCAAATTGATTCAAGTGAGTTATAGCAACACCTCATTCAGACAATGAGACCATGCAATGTTCAGGTTACCGGGGGAGTCAGATGGCCATGGGAATCCTGCAAATCCTTGCTCATCATCAATAACTCTGCCCCAACATGCAGCCACCGGCAATAGTCAAGCACTTCCTGGTTGCCATGTAATCTCGTGTCTGATTGGACAGCACGACTTGCTTTCCGATAGGGTGTTTAAGAGCCAGCCCCTTGCCCTGCTGGTCAAATCCTAGATACAAATCTCTCACTCCTGTCTACACAGGGGTGGTGTTTAGAATGCTCGGTAGAATGCTTAGATATGTCTTAGAATTAGGTGCTGCTGCTGCTGCCGCCGCCTATGGGCTGAAGAGTTAGTTGGTTTTACTATTAATCTGTATAAATTACATTTTGCAACAATAGAATAGTTTCATAATACTTGTTCCTAACATTCTGTTAAGAGTACGATTAAAGGAACACTCCACTGAATTGGTTTATTTTTCACTATTTAGTAAATAATATCCCCAAACAAAAAAAATGCATATTTATTTTTTTTGCAAGTTTTCTTTGGGGGTAATATGTAAAAATAAAAACTCCTTGCTTTCTGCAGCATTTGCATGCTCTCCGCTTTACCCCAGGCACAGACTGTCAGATTGAGAGGCCTCTGTGCTGAAGCCGTCAGCACACCTACACTGACCATCACCAGTTTTCAATACTTCTCAATGAGAAATGGTACAGCTCATTGAGAAGTGGGGAAGGCAGGCCAGCTGCAGCCCAGTGCGCCTGCCACTTGCATTAGCTCTTTGTAAATAATGTAAGTGGAAATAAATTGATTGACAGCGAAGGCGGTGTTGCAGCAAATTTCTAAAGAAATCAGAACTTTTATAAACTGTCAAAAATTTAAGCTGAAGTGTTTTATACATCTCACTCCGAGGCCAAGTTCTCTCTGCAACTTGTTCTTCTTCTTCCCAGGAGGCTAAGTGGAGAACCTGGGCAACATGGGGAGGTGTTGCACGGCTGTTGACAGAATATGACGCATGCTGATGATAAATGCCAAATATGCGCAGAACTGACATTAACCTGCCCAGAGTTACATATCCGGCAGCAATGTACTATATCTCTGAATATGCAGTGTTTCTAAATGAAATGCTGCACATACAGACTCCAATCACAATGACAATTTCAGAACGTTGAAGTAGTCTGGGTAACCCTTTAAATGAGAAATGGTACAAACATACAAAGAGGACTTCAATAAAAGTAAGTGACTCCACACATAGACGTAGTCCCGACAAATCCCCCGCCTGACGAAACAAAAGACACTTCAAAACCGCAAGATCACTGCAAGAGATGACACACACACGCAAAGGGTCTACATTGTAACCCCACATCCAACCTCACCTGACCCACCTGAGGCACCAGCCAAACCTCCCGAAAACAGATTCAATGCACACATGCCATCCAAGGCACGTAGTGACGGCTTTCTTCACCAATCCCCAACTCTCCCACCCCATTCAACCCCTCCAAAACACCGGAAACCCTTGACCAATGGCAACCGAAACTCCACACTAACCGCAAGCATAATATGTGTAACAAACTAATCAACCTTCCATTCTGTACTCATAGATTGTGAAACTGTATTCTAAGACGGCTTTTGCACAAGCCCTGTTCATGCTTTCTGTCATCACAAAATAAAGAATTAAAAAAAAAATAAAAGTAAGTGACTGATGGTGAATCAGAAAACATAATATAGTCCCTATGGTCCTATACCGACATTAACCCCTTCCTGACGCAAGACGAAAATTTTCAGTCATGCTCGTCCTACCGTTAAGGACGCATGATGGAAAATTTCCGCCATTTACTAAAGTTAACCCCAGATCGCCACAATCGTAGAGTTAACGCTTCTCCAGGAAGACCAGGAGCACCTGATCGCACTGTCCCTGCAGCTGTGATTGCTCTGATAGCCTGTCAGAGCAAGCACATGTGATGCAGGGACTCTTGATCCGCTCTCCTGCGTTCAGTGTGAAGTGCAAGGACACGAATCAGCAGAGATCTGCTTCTTCCTGCAAAAAAAATAATAAAAGTGAAATTCCACCTTCCCTTTCCCCTGCTTAAAATTAACCCCTTCCCTGCCAACTGATCACTGACTACAGTGATCAAAATACAGATCACATTATTTTACTGTGATCTGATTTTAACCCTCAGGAGTTACTTTAATTCATTCATTTAAATATTTTAAAATGATATAATTAGCAAGCTGGGGGGGAAGTTAGTGGGGAATTGGTGAAATTGACTAGTGCTAACAGTAAAAAAAGGTTTTAAAAAGGTTTTAATAAGGTTAAAAAAGTTTTTATAAAAGTTTTAATAACGTTTAAAAGAAGTAACACCCACCCCCATTTACCCAGTCCTAATAAAAATTAACCCCTTCCCTGCCAGTTGGTCACTGCCTGCAGTGACCAAAATACAAATCACAGTATTATACTGTGATCCAAATTGTTTTTAATCCCTGAGGGGTTAACTTTTATTTATTTTTTAACCCTCAGGTGTTCAATTTATTTAATGAATTAATTTAAGTATTTAAAAATGATATATTTAGCTAGCTGGGGGGGGTGGGAGTTAGTGGGAAATTGAGGAATTTACTGTTAGGCTAGTTAGAGGTTAACCGTAAAAAAAAGTTGTTAAAAAAAGTTTAAAAGAGGGCGGAGCCAGCGCCTGAGCGAGACGGTCGCAGCTTACCGCAGCTCCGACGGCCGACCCAATAATACAGCTGAAACGGAGGCTAAATCTGCAACGGGGTCTCGAGAAAACGTCCCCCTGCAAACCCCAGACCATGGGGAAAAAAACGAAAAAGCACAGAGCGGAACTGAGCTCCGGATCCAGAGACATAGGCGCTTTTATGTGCCCGACTCAGCGATACGAGACAGCCAAGATGGCGCCGGCTGAGGCCTTTACCTCGCAGTCCTCAGCCTACCGGACACTGTGCCTGCACAGTCTGAGGTACGACCTAAGCCCCAACAGCCACCAGATCTTGGCGACCTAGCACCATCAACGAAAGCCGATATAAAGGCTATGATGATAGAAATCAGGGCGATGTTTGACGCCGATATGGCACTTATTAGAGGAGAGGTAAACACACTTGCAGGCCGCGTAACCTCAGCAGAGGAGACGCTCAGAAGCACTAGGGTGGCGCAAACGGCCACAGACGCAACTTTGGGATCCCTATAGAAACAGTGCACTACACTGGCAGCCCAGCTAGCAGGCATGGAGGATAAAGCAAAAGCGCGCAATGTGCGTATTAGAGGGGTACCGGAAACCATCAATAATATGGAACTGACTCAATACTGCAGAAGGCTGATAGCCACACTGTTACTACCAAAACAGGCTAAACAGGCTGGAATTGACTCTTGCTTTCGACTCCCTAAGGCCACAAAGGCACCACAGGATGCCCCAAGGGATGTACTACTTAAAATGGTTCGGGACTCTGACAGAGGGGCCCTTATGGGAGCAGCACGGGGTTCCCCCACAATTACTTTTGAAGGAGCAAGCTTGACACTGTACAGGGACCTGTCGAGACATACCCTCACGTGGCGCAGAACCTTCCGCCACATTACGCAACACCTACGAGAGAACTCTATTCCTTATAAATGGGGTCCCCACAGACTGATGGCGGAACATGATGGAAAGACAACTCTTACTGAGTGCTTCGGAAGCACCACCTTTCTTCCAATCGATAGGCATCCCAACGCCTGCGGTGAACACAGGAGCCTGCCCACCGTGGAACATCGCGGAAGTCACTCCCTTTGCGCCCAGGGGAACGGCACTAAGGGTGACGGACCAGCAAACCTGAGATGAGCGGACACTCACCCCTACAACATTATATAATGCACTTTGTCGGGGAGATTACAACTCCCAGTTAAAGGCCTCTTAGGCCCATTATTTACACCAGTTTTATATGCATGTATGCATGACTTCTCGTTACGTTGACACTTACTCCAACATTCATAATCACCTTAGCTAGACACTCACAGCTCAGATTAAGGGATACCAACTCCACCCTGGCTCCGTAAGCTGACTGCCCAAGACATGTCCTACGCAAAACACCCCCCTCCCCCACCCTTACGAAGACAGAGTAGGGTCTCAACCAACTAGTCTATACCTCTATACGACCCACCTGGAAAACTCGGACCGACCAAAGGGCCCACACAAGGGCAGGAGCATCCACAGGCCATACCATTTAAACCTCCCCAACCCCCTACCATACTTGCCCTAGGCAAGGCACGCCACCCTGAACCAATCAGCAGGGCACACTAAGCTTAACACCCAAACCCTCCCAGACATATTGCTGTACTTCTTCTATACAGTTAAGAGGAGGATTAGCCTGACTAACAAAACAAAAACGGGTAGACGACGCACATGTGCGACTTTAAAACATATAATGATGATCTAGTATGTAAAATGTTACATTTTCTCTCTTTGAACACATACTGTAATTGATTTTCGTGACTTGCAAACCCACAAAAATAAAGAATTCAAAAAAAAAAAAAAGTTTAAAAGAGTAACAAAGTACAGGCCCATAGTGAAGGAGAAGCCTCGAAGGAGTCCCGAGAAGAGGAAGAGAGGAATGCTCCACTGTCAGGGAGCAGTATACAGACAGAATCTGACTAGGGGGTGGGGGATTCCTCGCCAGTAGACATGTGTGTAACGGATCGCCTGGCACCCCGACTGGGTACCTCCGTTGAAAGATGCTCCTAGCGCTTCCTGAGGACTCCAAGCACTGCAGCAGACACCACAACCACCGAACCGGAGAAGCATATGAATCCTCTCAAGCATTTGAATGCTGTAGACAGTTGAATAGGAACCATACGAATAGGTTTACTCTCCTAGCAGTCAAACTGGAACAGCATAAAATAAATCCTCCCCCAATAATGAGACAACACTTCACTTTGAGGGTTAAGCAGGAACTCTCTGTAATGGCCACACACTGGCTTTTATGCAAGTCCCCATGCAAGGGGACATCCCACAGGGTGGGACACAGTACAACCAATCGTTACAGGGGAACCATAAAACACACCCACATTTACATCACAATCCCTCCTCTCTGTCCAGGAGATAACTGTGAAGTAATCCAATTATCTCCCAGGACAGAGGCAAGACTCCATTAACCACATGGCAGTAACAATACAATAAAAGACATAAAATTACATACAGTTACATTTATTCCATAAAACATAGACATTCTACATATCCCCAGATAGCTTAGATCTGAGTGCACATTACTACCGAATGGCGCTCAGATCACATAAATACAGTTCAATCGCCATGGAGCCAAAGTCTTTCATACAGTCTTTCAGTATACGGCTGGGCTCCATGGCATAGCTATCTGGGGTAGCATGGCTTTAACAGTCTACAGAAAGGCATGAATACGCTTTGCAGGGAAAATAAAAGGTTTTAACTGCCGGGCCATAGTCTAAAGGGAGCAGGCGAGCAACCAGGCTCCTCCAGTGGACAGTGGCGAGGCTGGTTTCGCCACAATGTGCAATTCTTTTTGGTCCAAATTGAAATCCCGAAGTGTCGAAGTCCTATATTGCCGAAGTCTCGAATTTCAGATTGCCGAACCGAAGTCCCGAATTGCTGAAGTCCCGAATTTTGGAAGTGCCGAACCGAAGTGGCGAATTGCCGAATTCCCGAATTTCGGAAGTGCCGAACAAAATTTTTTGCCCATGCACATCCCTACTCGCCAGCAACACGAAGAGACATAAGAAATCTCGTACAGGACTTCAGGAAGGTATGGAGGGCTGACCTTTAGGAAGCGCAAGCAGACCTGGGTATACTCAAACACAGAGAGAGTTCAGCCTCTCTCCCCATGGAAGCCTCAGGACACGGCGCCTCACCAAGGGCGACCCCCTGAAGGACTCTCCCCTTAGCGACCGGGGATTTATGCTGCAGTGATCCTACAGGTAGCAGCTGGACGTGCCAGTGACAGTAAGGTGATAATTCCCAGGTAAGGGTACACCTATTTCAGTAAAGCCTTGAGGCTATTCTGTCTTTCCCAAATGTATTTTATGTGGAGAATTTACCTTTTAGGGTTTTTCTGGCAAGAATTCTACCTGCCCATGGTATTTCTCTATAATTGTGGGACTCCCTCTTTTAATCTCCTCCCTGGTCTGCCTTACCTCTTCTGGTTTTCTTAGTTGCCTTGTGGAGCCTGTGATTAGGATCCACCGTCTGAATCAAGAGGCATATGGAAGGTTCACCGTCTTGCCGCCATAAAGCATCTCTTCAGGTTGTTTACTTCCTTATCTCTGTTCTCTTTCCGGCTATGATTTTTTTCTTAAAGGGGCCTCTCGGTGTGGGACAAGTTCTCCTTTGATTCTTCATCATTTTTTTTTGTACTTTTGGATGCTGTTCTCTAAAATCCGGTTTTTATTATCCTTTTTTTTCTTGTTTTCTCTCCCAAGTGATTTCTTCCTTTTATTCCTCCTGGAATTTATTCTTTAGGAGGGATAAGAAGTTGGTAGAATTATTTTTCTTTTCTTATTTAATTTTATTAATAGTGGGAGCTAGGAATATTCCTTTTATTTTTCTAGCTGCCCATTTTTCAAGATGGAGCCCCCCAGTGCTACCTCAAAAAATAGGTCGCAATCTAGAGGTTCGAAGTAAGTCACTTTTTCTTTTTTCTAAACTTAAAAAAAAGTGCATGTATCCTTTCTAAAGCCTGGATTTTCAGTTCTACTCATAGATCCTCCTTTATAAAGAAGAAGGATAAGACCCCATTATGTGTTGCCTGTGATGAGAAGGTTCTTCCTGGAAAAAGACTCTGCATATCATGTCTCAAACAAGCAGCCGGTCCTTCGGAACCAGATATGGATGTCCTTTCATATGCTGTCTCGGAAGGCCTACAACAAAGGTTTGGGTTATTATTCAAGGCTTTTTCTGACCCCAAAGTCTTCAGGAGAATGGAGACCGATCTTGGATCTTCAGGATCTCAACGAGCGATTATCTGTGAGAAAATTCAAAATGGAATCCATCAGCTCCATCATAAAGGTCATATCTCCAGGAGACTGGATGATATCTATAGACCTTTAAGATACCTTTTTCTATGTCCCCATTGCAATCCCTCTCCAAAAATCCCTGAGGTTTGTAATAGAGCATCATCATTTTAAATTCTGTGCGCTCCCCTTCGGTCTCAGCACGGCCCCGAGAACCTTTACAGAGATTTTGGTATCCCTCATTGCTTTCATTCGTTTAGAGGGTATCTCCATTTTCCATTATCTGGATGATATCCTGGTTCTTTCAAACAACAAGAATCTTCTTGTTTCTCACCGAGACAGAGTTCTTCATCTACTTCAAATGTTTGAATGGATCATCAACCGCAAAAAGAGTCAGCTTCTGCAATCCAGAACATGATATATCTGGGAGCAAGGTTCGATACAATCAAAGCGACAATGTCGCTGTCAATGGAAAGGGGTCAAAGGATCCAACAGAAAATCCTCCATCTTCTAGCAGTCAAGTTGGTGACAGCCAGATAATTTTTGAGCCTTTTCGCAAGTCTATCCTCAACAATAGGCCTCACAAGATGGGCGCAGTGGCGCATTAGGATCCCCCAGTCGGAATTCCTTTTACAATTTCTAAACAAAGATCTGAACCAACAGATCTTAATTTCCTCCACGGTGAAGAAATAACTTGCTTGGTGGTTAAAAGATCAAAATCTTTTCCTTGGTTTCCCTCTGGGTCACATTCATTGGATGACAATTACAACAGATGCCTGACAGACAGGTTGGGGTGCACACCTGGATTCTCTTCACATCCAAGGCCTTTGGAGCCACGGTCAGTTTCATCTCCCCCCTTGAATGTCCTGGAAATGGAAGCAGTATTTCAAGCCCTTCTCCAATTTCCTTCTCTGAATCGAAAATAGGTGAAGATCAGGGTGGACAATACTTCGGTAGTGGCTTATCTCAATCATCAGGGGGGAGCAAGAAGCAAACACTTGATGAGGATTCTTTCTCCCTTTATGGCCTGAGGGGAATTGAACCTGGAAGGCTTGAAGACAATTTATCTACCAGGGAATATGAATCAAATTGCAGACTTCCTGAGCAGAGTTTCCCTGGATCCAACAGAATGATCCCTCTCTGCAGAGGTTTTTCAGAGCATCGTTCGGCATTGGGGACTCCCTCAAGTAGACCTCATGGCTACTCACCTGAACAAGAAAGTGGCCAGGTTCTAATCGCGGTTCTTCGACCCTTTGACGGAAGATATGGATGCCCTATCCTTCGAGTGGAGGTTCATCCAGAGATATGTGTTTCCCCCAACCCCTCTGATTTTTCCTCTATTAAAGAGGATTCAGCTAGAACCAGTGATCATCATTGCGATCGTTCCCCTTTGGCCAAGACGTCCATGGTTTCCACTTCTAAAGAAGCTATCCCAGGAACCTCCTTTGGATCTATCAGGCCATCCTCAGCTTCTTCATCAAGGTCCGGTATTACATCCATCACCCCAATTGTTGAAATTGATGGCATGGAAATTCAGAGGCAACGACTCTTAGGAAAGGGGTTTTCGGCCTCAGTCACGGATACCCTTCTTAAAGCAGGAAAAAAGTCTACTTTGACAGCTTATCATCGGATATGGGGTATTTTTAGTGAATTGTGTACTTGTCATGAAGTTCCTTTTGAAACCCCGAATATGAGCCACATTCTGCAGTTCCTACAGGATGGATTTTTCCAAGCAATTCTGAAAATCCTTCCTCCAATTAAATCCTCTTCTCCACCCTGGGATCTGCCTTTGGTTCTTCAGGCTTTATCCATTCCTCCCTTTGAACCTCTGGAAGATATTTCTATGGCTACATTGACTTTAAAAAGAGTTCTTTTGGTGGCCCTTACTTCAGGCGAAGGATTTCGGAACTTCAAGCTCTCTCATGTGAACCTCCTTTCCTGGTTTTTCAAGATGATAGAGCCATTTAAAAAAAAAAAAAAAAAAAATATTTGCATTTTGTAACGCCAACAAACAGCAGTACATACATTTCATTACAAGTTTCCACATCGCTTTTTCATCAATGTTAACATTTAGCTTATTGTTTCATTTGCTGCATGTCGGTATTTATAACATACTAACCGTAATTGGGGTATGGGGAAAGAAGGGAGGGTAAGAGGGGGAGAGCAGAATTAGGGTTTAGAGAGTTTGCATATGTTTATTACATTTATGTAAATGCATTTGTTTCTTACATATTATAGCATAAATATGGTCTCAGCTGTCGGAGTGGCCTTTGCATCTCATTCACATGGGATTTTTCCTTTGTGCTACATATAAATTTGGCGTAGTATTCCCCCTTGAGGGCCCTACAAGGTTATGGTGTCATTTTGCTATTTGTGGTTCACCCAGTTCGATAGAGTCATTTTAACAACTATTCCAGCCTTTCGTCCTAAAGTTATTTCTTCCTTTCACTTAAATCAAGACATTGTTATTCCTGCCTTATTTTCCAATCCTTCAACAGAAAAAGAGGAAAAATGTCATTGCCTGGATTTAGTGCGTTGTTTATCTTCTTACGTACAATGTACTTCTGCGATCAGAAAATCCTCCAGACTTTTTGTTATTCCATCAGATCACAAGCTGGGACAAGAGGCTTCCACCTCTTCCATTGGGCGTTGGATTGTATCAGCCATCTTCCAGGCCTACCAGGCGTCTGGAGTTCCTATCCCATTGGGGCTCACTCTACTAGAGCTCTATCCTCCTCTTGGGCAGCTGCAGCTAATGTTTCCCCTAACCGAATTTGTTCAGCAGCAACCTGGAGCACCTTTAATACATTTATTCATGACTACCAATTGGATGTTACCAGAGCTTCTAGTTCTGCCTTTGGTAGAAGTGTTCTTTCTTCAGCTTTATAATAAAATGTATTTTGCATTCAAAATATTGTCTGGTTTTATATGTTTTCTCTTCCCTTTTGTCTTTAGCTTAGGTATTACCCATCTGTAGTGCTGCCATGGATATGTCCAGGAAAATAGAAAATTAATTCATACTTACCGATATTTTCTTTTCCCGGATATAGGCCATGGCAGCACTACAATCACGCCCTTCTTTTTGGTTTGTGGCTGGGGACTAAGACTGGGGAATTAGGGGAGGGACCTCTCTTTTATTCGTTTAACCTCTTAAGACCGCAGGGCATTCTATGCCGTCCTTATTTAGATGGCTCTAAACGCCACAGGGCGGCAAAGAACGCCCTGCGATCTTTTGTACTTACCCGGTCGTCGGCGATCCCACGCCAGCGATCGCGGTATGGGGACTTACCTGGGAGCCCAGGGAGTCCCCTTCCGTCCTCTTCGGCCCCCCTGGGCCATGTGATTGCGAGGTCCTTGCGAGGACCCCGGGATCACATGGATGGCATAGCCGTCCAAGGCATTGCCAGCACGGGGAGTGTCTGTAATGACTCTGCTGTCTGAAAATAAAATTAAAAGATGTTAAAACAGTGTAAAATTAAAAAATATATACTTAGATCATGTATATATTTATTATATATATGATCTAAGTATATATATATATATATATATATATATATACACATATACACACATACACATAATTAGACATACACTCTACGTGTACTTTAATATTAATATATACATAATTATATATATATTAATATCAAAATACACGTACAATGATATTGATTAAATATATATATATAATTTTCATTATATATATATATATATATTTATATATAATAAAAAATAAATAAATCTATAAATACGTTAAAAATAAAATAAAAAAATAATAAAAAATAAATAGATAAAAAATATATATACATGCGTAATTTCGTTCTAACTGTATTTTAAAATTAATATATATATATTGATATCAAAATACATGTAGAACGAAATAATATATATATCTATATACATAAGTATATACGTACATATCACTATATTTATACCTATATATAAATTTAAAAAAAAATTATATACATATATATACACACATATATATATAATAATTCTACGTATATATTTATGTAATAATTTTACATAATTAGGTCATTTTATTAATTACAATTTGCAGGACCTGCCTGACAACCCAGGCCGAAAGTTCAGGGAATTAAATTTTCTAGCAATATATTTAACCCTGTAACTTTCCAAGACACCATAAAACCTGTACATGGAGGGTACTGTTTTACTCGGAAGACTTCGCTGAACACAAATATTAGTGTTTTAAAACAGTAAAATGTATTACAACGATGATATCGTCAGTGACAGTGAAATTTTTTGAATTTTTCACACACAAATGGCACTTACACTGACGATATAATTGTTGTGATACATTTTACTGTTTTTGCTACTAACTATTTGTGTGTTCAGTGGAATCTCCATAGTGATACCAAAGGTTCGAGCGGTTAGCCCTGAGTGATTACTTGTAACCATTATTGAGTAACTTTGACCCTGTCCTCACAGTCAACTAATATATTCCAGCCAATAGTACCCTCCCACCTCCTGGACAGCTCACTAAGAATGCAGCTTCACAAATGGATGCTGTCCAGGAGGTGGGAGGGTCTGGGAGGTGGTCTGCTGCTGATTGGCTGGAATGTGTCTGCTGACTGTGAGGTACAGGGTCAAAGTTTACTCAATGATGAGTCCGCTGGCCGAACGTTGGCGGTGAACCGTCGCGAATTCGGCGAACCGTTTAGGACATCACTACTCCTGAGTATAACAGTACCCCTCATGTAGAGGTTTTATGGTGTTTTCAAAAGTTAGAGAGTCAAATATAAGGCTTGTGTTTCAGTTTTTTCACATTAAAATTCGCCACGTTGCCTTTGAGACCGTACGGTAGCCCAGGAATGAAAATTACCCCCATGATGTCATACCATTTGCCTTAGTAGACAACCCAGGGTATTGCAAATGGGGTATGTTCAGTCTTTTTTACTAGTCACAAACACTGGCCAAAATTTGCGTTCAAATTAGTATTTTGCATTTTCAAATATTAACACTAACGTTGGCCAGTGTTTGTGACCAAGGGGCTACTAAAAAAGACTGGACATATTCCATTTGCAATACCTTGGGTTGTCTACCTTTGCAAATGGTATTCCATCATGGGGGTAATTCTTATTCCTGGGCTACCATATGGTCTCAAAGGCAACGTAACCAATCTGGCGAATTTCAATGTGAAAAAACAGAAATATGTAACACGCTATATTTGATCCTGTAACTTCCCAAAACACCATAAAACCAGTACGTAAGGGGTACTGTTTTACACGTGAGACATCGCTAAATACAAATATGTGTATGTTGCTGCAGTAAAAGCAAACAGCATTTTGACATTCACAGTTAAAATGTGACGTAGAACTAAATTTTTTTTTAAAATTCTTATTTTATCCCATTTTTTCTATTTTTTTCATATTAAATTATGTTCCATACCTAAATATTTGATGTTAAACAAAAGCCCTGTGAATTACGGTTGGACAGACATACAGCGCAAATGCCAGATTTTGTTTACGTTTTGTTTTGATCATAACTTGTACATTTGGCTGCGGTCTTAAGGGGTTATTTAGGAGGTGTTCCTGTCCAATCTAAGAGTGGGAGGAGCTATACTCATCTGTAGTGCTGCCATGGCCTATATCGGGAAAAAGAAAATATCGGTAAGTATGAATTAATTTTCTATTTTTGCCATGCTTGCGCTAGAGGGCCCCAAAAATATTCTTGCACCAAGGTCGTCTCTGCATAGGTTCTGCCACTGTGAAGAGTGTCCCCCTTAGAAGAAGATGCGGTGGCAAAGAGGGACAGCTTTAGATAAGTACATTTTAAATCTGAGCCCCCTTGTTCTAATGAAACATAATTCTAATACACTCTCACTACTAGCCTTATCCTAACCAGCTACTTTTGAGACCTCAGACTAAACTTTCAGGGTTATTCGCTAAAGTGAGAAATCAAGTTAAAGGACCACTATAGTGCCAGGAAAACATACTAGTTTTCCTGGCACTATAGTGCCCAGGGTCCCCCTCCCGCCGGGCTCTGAGGAGAGGAAGGGGTTAAAATCTTACCTTTCGCAAGCGCCGGGCGGGGAGCTTTCATCCTCCTCTCCTCCTTCCTAGCGACGTCATCGGCTGAATGCGCATGCGTGGCAGGAGCCGCGCGCGCATTCAGCCAGTTCATAGGAAAGCATTTACAATGCTTTCCTATGGACGCTGGCGTCTTCTCACTGTGATTTTCACAGTGAAAAGCACGCAAGCGCGTCTAGTGGCTTTACAATCAGTGTAAACATAGCCGTTTCTCTGAAACTGCTATGTTCATAAAATAAAAAGGGTTAACCCTAGCTGGACCAGGCACCCAGACAACTTCATTAAGCTGAAGTGGTCTGGGTGCCTATAGTGGTCCTTTAAAATAGCCGAACTGGAAACATTCTCTATGTTCACTATGCTATGCTTGTAGTTACGCTACTATGGCCTTAAATTTTAAATTCACTTTAGCAAATAACCCTGTTTATTTTTGTAATGACAGTGTACTGCTACTGCGTTTTTTTTGTTGTTGTTTTTTTTTTTTTGATGCAGCAACATTACTGGGGGTTATTCTCCAAACTACGAACTTTAAGGCGTTGTAATGTGATTGACAACATGAAGGTAATATAAAATAGCCCAGCAGTGACTATAGTCAAGATGGTAAATGTGTCCAAATCAGCTTTTTTTTTTTCTTCATATTTTATTTGGATTTTCATGGTAGAGATTAGTGAAAACTGCATGTGATCAATGTCTTTTATTATGACATCCAAATACTCCAAGATTGTCCAGTGATTTTTTTCATAATGCAGACCGGGGGAATTCATAAATTAATTAATAAACCCCACTATGGGGCTACAAGCAAGCTACAGTTTCACTACATCAAGAAGAAAGCCACATATCGCTCAGGCACAGTTGTTCTTTAATGTAAATGCTTCGTTGTGTGGTTTACGTAAAGTATGTAAGCGATATTTTATGAATTCACTTGGCTATATACTTTATAGTTATATGATGGAACGCGCTGTATTGCCAGAGTAAGCCCCCCTGCGCTCTAATGAAAACAGTAATGGAACAATGCTAGCCAATGAGTAGGCGGGGTTTACTAACCAATCACATTGCTGCTTACATCGTGTTCCCGGAAGTGGTAGATCGTTCAGGTGGGAGCAGCTCTGGAACACAGGTGACAGCGTTATACAATCCTGGGATCGCAGTGACCCTGCCACCCAGGTAATCTCTCACTGAGCCCTGCCACCCAGGTAATCTCTCACTGAGCCCTGCCACCCAGGTAATCTCTCACTGAGCTCTGCCACCCAGGTAACCTCTCACTGAGCTCTGCCACCCAGGTAATCTCTCACTGAGCCCTGCCACCCAGGTAATCTCTCACTGAGCTCTGCCACCCAGGTAACCTCTCACTGAGCTCTGACACCCAGGTGACCTCTCACTGAGCCCAGCCACCCAGGTGACCTCTCACTGAGCCCAGCCACCCAGGTGA
>OW240916.1:80965269-80992976 GCA_933207985.1 Pelobates cultripes | reverse complement strand
CATATCATGTCTCAAACAAGCAGCCAGTCCTTCGGAACCAGATATGGATGTCCTTTCATATGCTGTCTCGGAAGGCCTACAACAAAGGTTTGGGTTATTATTCAAGGGTTTTTCTGACCCCAAAGTCTTCAGGAGAATGGAGACCGATCTTGGATCTTCAGGATCTCAACGAGGAATTATCTGTGAGAAAATTCAAAATGGAATCCATCAGCTCCATCATAAAGGTCATATCTCCAGGAGACTGGATGATATCTATCGACCTTTAAGATACCTTTTTCTATGTCCCCATTGCAATCCCTCACCAAAAATCCCAGAGGTTTGTAATAGAGCATCATCATTTTAAATTCTGTGCACTCCCCTTCGGTCTCAGCACGGCCCTGAGAACCTTTACAAAGATTTTGGTATCCCTCATTGCTTTCATTCGTTTAGAGGGTATCTCCATTTTCCATTATCTGGACGATATCCTGGTTCTTTCAAACAACAAGAATCTTCTTGTTTCTCACCGAGACAGAGTTCTTCATCTACTTCAAATGTTTGAATGGATCATCAACCGCAAAAAGAGTCAGCTTCTGCAATCCAGAACATGATATATCTGGGAGCAAGGTTCGATACAATCAAAGCGACAGTGTCGCTGTCAATGGAAAGGGGTCAAAGGATCCAACAGAAAATCCTCCATCTTCTAGCAGTCAAGTTGGTGACAGCCAGATAATTTTTGAGCCTTTTCGCAAGTCTATCCTCAACAATAGGCCTCACAAGATGGGCGCAGTGGCGCATGAGGATCCCCCAGTCGGAATTCCTTTTACAATTTCTAAACAAAGATCTGAACCAACAGATCTTAATTTCCTCCAAGGTGAAGAAATAACTTGCTTGGTGGTTAAAAGATCAAAATCTTTTCCTTGGTTTCCCTCTGGGTCACATTCATTGGATGACAATTACAACAGATGCCTGTCAGACAGGTTGGGGTGCACACCTGGATTCTCTTCACATCCAAGGCCTTTGGAGCCACGGTCAGTTTCATCTCCCCCCTCGAATGTCCTGGAAATGGAAGCAGTATTCCAAGCCCTTCTCCAATTTCCTTCTCTGAATCGAAAATAGGTGAAGATCAGGGTGGACAATACTTCGGTGGTGGCTTATCTCAATCATCAGGGGGAGCAAGAAGCAAACAGTTGATGAGAATTCTTTCTCCCCTTATGGCCTGAGGGGAATTGAACCTGGAAGGCTTGAAGACAATTTATCTACCAGGGAATATGAATCAAATTGCAGACTTCCTTAGCAGAGTTTCCCTGGATCCAACAGAATGGTCCCTCTCTGCAGAGGTTTTTCAGAGCATCGTTCGGCATTGGGGACTCCCTCAAGTAGACATCATGGCTACTCACCTGAACAAGAAAGTGACCAGGTTCTAATCGCGGTTCTTCAACCCTTTGACGGAAGATATGGATGCCCTATCCTTCGAGTGGAGGTTCATCCAGAGATATGTGTTTCCCCCAACCCCTCTGATTTTTCCTCTATTAAAGAGGATTCAGCTAGAACCAGTGATCATCATTGCGATCGTTCCCCTTTGGCCAAGACGTCCATGGTTTCCACTTCTAAAGAAGCTATCCCAGGAACCTCCTTTGGATCTATCAGGCCATCCTCAGCTTCTTCATCAAGGTCCGGTATTCCATCCATCACCCCAATTGTTGAAATTGATGGCATGGAAATTCAGAAGCAACGACTCTTAGGAAAGGGGTTTTCGGCCTCAGTCACGGATACCCTTCTTAAAGCAGGAAAAAAGTCTACTTTGACAGCTTATCATCGGATATGGGGTATTTTTAGTGAATTGTGTACTTGTCACAAAGTTCCTTTTGAAACCCCGAATATGAGCCACATTCTGCAGTTCCTACAGGATGGATTTGATAAAGGTTTAAGTGTGAGTTCTTTAAGAGTGCAGATTTCCGCTCTCTCCATTCTTTTAGACAAGAAGCTGGCCTTCGATCCTGATGTTAGCAGATTTTTCCAAGCAATTCTGAAAATCCTTCCTCCAATTAAATCCTCTTCTCCAACCTGGGATCTGCCTTTGGTTCTTCAGGCTTTATCCATTCCTCCCTTTGAACCTCTGGAAGATATTTCTATGGCTACATTGACTTTAAAAAGAGTTCTTTTGGTGGCCCTTACTTCAGGCGAAGGATTTCGGAACTTCAAGCTCTCTCATGTGAACCTCCTTTCCTGGTTTTTCAAGATGATAGAGTCATTTAAAAAAAAATATATATATTTGCATTTTGTAACGCCAACAAACAGCAGTACATACATTTCATTACAAGTTTCCACATCGCCGCTTTTTCATCAATGTTAACATTTAGCTTATTGTTTCATTTGCTGCATGTCGGTATTTATAACATACTAACCGTAATTGGGGTATGGGGAAAGAAGGGGGGGTAAGAGGGGTAGAGCAGAATTAGGGTTTAGAGAGTTTGCATTTGTTTATTACATTTATGTAAATGCATTTGTTTCTTACATATTATAGCATAAATATGGTCTCAGCTGTCGGAGTGGCCTTTGCATCTCATTCACATGGGATTTTTCCTTTGTGCTACATATAAGTTTGGCGTAGTATTCCCCCTTGAGGGCCCTACAAGGTTATGGTGTCATTTTGCTATTTGTGGTTCACCCAGTTCGATAGAGTCATTTTAACAACTATTCCAGCCTTTTGTCCTAAAGTTATTTCTTCCTTTCACTTAAATCAAGACATTGTTATTCCTGCCTTATTTTCCAATCCTTCAACAGAAAAAGAGGAAAAATGTCATTGCCTGGATTTAGTGCGTTGTTTATCTTCTTATGTACAACGTACTTCTGCGATCAGAAAATCCTCCAGACTTTTTGTTATTCCATCAGATCACAAGCTGGGACAAGAGGCTTCCACCTCTTCCATTGGGCGTTGGATTGTATCAGCCATCTTCCAGGCCTACCAGGCGTCTGGAGTTCCTATCCCATTGGGGCTCACTCTACTAGAGCTCTATGCTCCTCTTGGGCAGCTGCAGCTAATGTTTCCCCTAACCGAATTTGTTCAGCAGCAACCTGGAGCACCTTTAATACATTTATTCATGACTACCAATTGGATGTTACCAGAGCTTCTAGTTCTGCCTTTGGTAGAAGTGTTCTTTCTTCAGCTTTATAATAAAATGTATTTTGCATTCAAAATATTGTCTGGTTTTATATGTTTTCTCTTCCCTTTTGTCTTTAGCTTAGGTATTACCCATCTGTAGTGCTGCCATGGATATGTCCAGGAAAATAGAAAATTAATTCATACTTACCGATATTTTCTTTTCCCGGATATAGGCCATGGCAGCAGTACAATCCCGCCCTTCTTTTTGGTTTGTGGCTGGGGACTAAGACTGGGGAATTAGGGGAGGGACCTCTCTTTTATTCGTTTAACCTCTTAAGACCGCAGGGCATTCTATGCCGTCCTTATTTAGATGGCTCTAAACGACACAGGGCGGCAAAGAACGCCCTGCGATCTTTTGTACTTACCCGGTTGCCGGCGATCCCACGCCAGCGATCCCACGCCAGCGATCACGGTATGGGGACTTACCTGGGAGCCCAGGGAGTCCCCTTCCGTCCTCTTCGGCCCCCCTGGGCCATGTGATTGCGAGGTCCTTGCGAGAACCCCGGGATCACATGGATGGCATAGCCGTCCAAGGCATTGCCAGCACGGGGAGTGTCTGTAATGACTCTGTCTGAAAATAAAATTAAAAGATGTTAAAACAGTGTAAAATTAAAAAATATATACTTAGATCATATATATATTTATTATATATATGATCTAAGTATATATATATATGTATATATATATATACACATATACACACATACACATAAATACACATACACTGTCTACGTGTACTTTAACATTAATATATACATAATTATATATATATTAATATCAAAATACACGTACAATGATATTGATTAAATATATATATATATATAATTTTCATTATATATATATATATTTATATATAATAAAAAATAAATAAATCTATAAATACGTTAAAAATAAAATAAAAAAATAATAAAAAATAAATAGATAAAAAATATATATACATGCGTAATTTCGTTCTAACTGTATTTTAAAATTAATATATATATATTGATATCAAAATACATGTAGAACGAAATAATATATATATCTATATACATAAGTATATACGTATATATATCACTATATATATATACCTATATATAAATTTAAAAAAAAATTATATACATATATATACACACATATATATAATAATTCTACGTATATATTTATGTAATAATTTTACATAATTAGGTAATTTTATTAATTACAATTTGCAGGACCTGCCTGACAACCCAGGCCGAAAGTTCAGGGAATTAAATTTTCTAGCAATATATTTAACCCTGTAACTTTCCAAGACACCATAAAACCTGTACATGGAGGGTACTGTTTTACTCGGAAGACTTCGCTGAACACAAATATTAGTGTTTTAAAACAGTAAAATGTATTACAACGATGATATCGTCAGTGACAGTGAAATTTTTTGAATTTTTCACACACAAATGGCACTTACACTGACGATATAATTGTTGTGATACATTTTACTGTTTTGAAACACTAATATTTGTGTTCAGTGAAGTCTCCCGAGTAGTGATGTCCAGAACGGTTCGCGAACGGTTCGCCACGAACGGTTCGCCGCAAACTCATCATTGAGTAAACTTTGACCCTGTACCTCACAGTCAGCAGACACATTCCAGCCAATCAGCAGCAGACCCTCCCTCCCAGACCCTCCCACCTCCTGGACCTACTAAGAATGCTTCACAAATGCTGTCGGGAGGTGGTGATGGCTCTCTGCCTTGACTAGGTGGGTCAAAGTTACTCAATGATAGTCGTTCGCGAACCGTTTGGCGAACCGTTCGGGACATCACTACTCCTGAGTATAACAGTACCCCTCATGTAGAGGTTTTATGGTGTTTTCAAAAGTTACAGAGTCAAATATAAGGCTTGTGTTTCAGTTTTTTCACATTAAAATTCGCCACGTTGCCTTTGAGACCGTACGGTAGCCCAGGAATGAAAATTACCCCCATGATGTCATACCATTTGCCTTAGTAGACAACCCAGGGTATTGCAAATGGGGTATGTTCAGTCTTTTTTACTAGTCACAAACACTGGCCAAAATTTGCGTTCAAATTAGTATTTTGCATTTTCAAATATTAACACTAACGTTGGCCAGTGTTTGTGACCAAGGGGCTACTAAAAAAGACTGGACATATTCCATTTGCAATACCTTGGGTTGTCTACCTTTGCAAATGGTATTCCATCATGGGGGTAATTCTTATTCCTGGGCTACCATATGGTCTCAAAGGCAACGTAACCAATCTGGCGAATTTCAATGTGAAAAAACAGAAATATGTAACACGCTATATTTGATCCTGTAACTTCCCAAAACACCATAAAACCAGTACGTAAGGGGTACTGTTTTACACGTGAGACATCGCTAAATACAAATATGTGTATGTTGCTGCAGTAAAAGCAAACAGCATTTTGACATTCACAGTTAAAATGTGACGTAGAACTAAATTTTTTTTTAAAATTCTTATTTTATCCCATTTTTTCTATTTTTTTCATATTAAATTATGTTCCATACCTAAATATTTGATGTTAAACAAAAGCCCTGTGAATTACGGTTGGACAGACATACAGCGCAAATGCCAGATTTTGTTTACGTTTTGTTTTGATCATAACTTGTACATTTGGCTGCGGTCTTAAGGGGTTATTTAGGAGGTGTTCCTGTCCAATCTAAGAGTGGGAGGAGCTATACTCATCTATAGTGCTGCCATGGCCTATATCGGGAAAAAGAAAATATCGGTAAGTATGAATTAATTTTCTATTTTTGCCATGCTTGCGCTAGAGGGCCCCAAAAATATTCTTGCACCAAGGTCGTCTCTGCATAGGTTCTGCCACTGTGAAGAGTGTCCCCCTTAGAAGAAGATGCGGTGGCAAAGAGGGACAGCTTTAGATAAGTACATTTTCAATCTGAGCCCCCTTGTTCTAATGAAACATAATTCTAATACACTCTCACTACTAGCCTTATCCTAACCAGCTACTTTTGAGACCTCAGACTAAACTTTCAGGGTTATTCACTAAAGTGAGAAATCAAGTTAAAGGACCACTATAGTGCCAGGAAAACATACTAGTTTTCCTGGCACTATAGTGCCCAGGGTCCCCCTCCCGCCGGGCTCTGAGGAGAGGAAGGGGTTAAAATCTTACCTCTCGCAAGCGCCGGGCGGGGAGCTTTCATCCTCCTCTCCTCCTTCCTAGCGACGTCATCGGCTGAATGCGCATGCGCGGCAGGAGCCGCGCGCGCATTCAGCCAGTTCATAGGAAAGCATTTACAATGCTTTCCTATGGACGCTGGCGTCTTCTCACTGTGATTTTCACAGTGAAAAGCACGCAAGCGCGTCTAGTGGCTTTACAATCAGTGTATGTTCATAAAATAAAAAGGGTTAACCCTAGCTGGACCATGCACCCAGACAACTTCATTAAGCTGAAGTGGTCTGGGTGCCTATAGTGGTCCTTTAAAATAGCCGAACTGGAAACATTCTCTATGTTCACTATGCTATGCTTGTAGTTACGCTACTATGGCCTTAAATTTTAAATTCACTTTAGCAAATAACCCTGTTTATTTTTGTAATGACAGTGTACTGCTACTGCGTTTTTTTTGTTGTTTTTTTTTTTTTTTTGATGCAGCAACATTACTGGGGGTTATTCTCCAAACTACGAACTTTAAGGCGTTGTAATGTATTGACGGGACATACTAAAAGGAATGACAGATTGGAATGCCCATAGACTTTAACAAGGCAGTGGAATGCCCATAGAGAATAATGGAAGTGAAAGGAATGCCCATAGAGAATAATGGAAACAAAATATTTCAATTAGAGACAAAACTATTACACATATGAAATCCATATTTTGCCACAATATTCTCCAGATTCAGTGTCAATTTTTGAAATTGAGATTAAGTGGGATTATCATTGTTTTCTATAGAATGACAATGGTGAATGACTAAAGAGAATGCCCATAGACTATAATGGGAGGCAACACATAAACTAATTTGCAGGTAAATCTGTGTTGTGTAGCAAATTCATCTTTACCACAGGTGTTCCCCAAGTACAACAGTAGATTGTAAAATTAAAAGTAACTGGGATTATAGCTCTTTTCTATGGAATGACAGGTAAATGATACAATGGAATGCCCATAGAGTATAATGGGAAGCAATATGTGACTTGGAATCTGAACCATGAAACATATCAAGTAAATCTTTTGCAGGCATACTCTGCGCGTTCAGTGGCAATTTTTTGAAATTGAGATTAAGTGGGATTATCATTGTTTTCTATAGAATGACAATGGTGAATGACTAAAGAGAATGCCCATAGACTATAATGGGAGGCAACACATAAACTCATTTGCAGGTAAATCTGTGTTATGTAGCAAATTCATCTTTTCCACAGGTGTTCCCCAAGTACAGCAGTAGATTGTAAAATTAAAAGTAACTGGGATTATAGCTCTTTTCTATGGAATGACAGGTAAATAATACAATGGAATGCCCATAGAGTATAATGGGAAGCAATATGTGACTTGGAATCTGAACCGTGAAACATATCAAGTAAATCTTTTGCAGGCATACTCGACGAGTTCAGTGGCAAATTTTGAAATTGAGATTAAGTGGGATTATCATTGTTTTCTATAGAATGACAATGGTGAATGACTAAAGAGAATGCCCATAGACTATAATGGGAGGCAACACATAAACTAATTTGCAGGTACATCTGTGTTATGTAGCAAATTTATCTTTACCACATGTGTTCCCCAAATACAGCAGTAGATTCTAAAATTAAAAATAACTGGGATTATAGCTCTTTTCTATGGAATGACAGGTAAATGATACAATGGAATGCCCATAGAGTATAATGGGAAGCAATATGTGACTTGGAATCTGAACCGTGAAACATATCAAGTAAATCTTTTGCAGGCATACTCTACGAGTTCAGTGGCAATTTTTGAAATTGAGTTTAAGTGGGATTATCATTGTTTTCTATAGAATGACAATGGTGAATGACTAAAGAGAATGCCCATAGACTATAATGGGAGGCAACACATAAACTCATTTGCAGGTAAATCTGTGTTATGTAGCAAATTCATCTTTTCCACAGGTGTTCCCCAAGTACATCAGTAGATTGTAAAATTAAAAGTAACTGGGATTATAGCTCTTTTCTATGGAATGACAGGTAAATGATACAATGGAATGCCCATAGAGTATAATGGGAAGCAATATGTGACTTGGAATCTGAACCGTGAAACATATCAAGTAAATCTTTTGCAGGCATACTCAACGAGTTCAGTGGCAATTTTTGAAATTGAGATTAAGTGGGATTATCATTGTTTTCTATAGAATGACAATGGTGAATGACTAAAGAGAATGCCCATAGACTATAATGGGAGGCAACACATAAACTAATTTGCAGGTAAATCTGTGTTATGTAGCAAATTCATCTTTTCCACAGGTGTTCCCCAAGTACAGCAGTAGATTCTAAAATTAAAAATTACTGGGATTATAGCTCTTTTCTATGGAATGACAGGTAAATGATACAATGGAATGCCCATAGAGTATAATGGGAAGCAATATGTGACTTGGAATCTGAACCATAAAACATATCAAGTAAATCTTTTGCAGGCATACTCTACGAGTTCAGTGGCAATTTTTTAAACTGAGATTAAGTGGGATTATCATTGTTTTCTATAGAATGACAATGGTGAATGACTAAAGAGAATGCCCATAGATTATAATGGGAGGCAACACATTAACTAATTTGCAGGTAAATCTGTGTTGTGTAGCAAATTCATCTTTGCCACAGGGGTTCCCCAAGTACAGCAGCAGATTGTAACATTAAAAGTAACTGGGATTATAGCTCTTTTCTATGGAATGACAGGTGAATGATACAATGGAATGCCCATCGAGTATAGTGTATATCAACTCTTTTGTAAGGAAATCTGAAAGACATAGCAAGTTAAACATAGCATCCCTCCTTAGACAATTTAGACTACAGCATTTAGCCTACAACTACAGCCCCTAACCCTTAATTGCAGCCCACATCCCCCTACTACAGACCCTACACCCTACTACAGTCCTTTAGTCCCCACTACAGCCCCCATACTCTACTTTAACCCATAACCCCCTACTACAGCCCTGTAACAAACTACCCTTCTTCATTGGCTTTTGGAGAGGCCTTCTTGACAGCCTCTTGCCCTGTGACTATGGCCCCTGGGTTGTATTGCCCTTTAAAAACTCTATTTGTGCCTATTGTATTTTGGAGCACTGTTTCTGCCCCTTTAAATGGTACTGGTACAGTTCTGCACTTTTGAAGTGCCGAAGTAGTCGAAGAAGCTGCCATTCGACATACGAACACGTGGCGGCGGCCATTTTAATTCAGTCGAAAGCGTTCAGCGGTGTCTAGTTGTCAAGTTCATGGAACTCAAATCGGATATGCGACGGGACGAACACCGCTGAACTTTACCTTCTCCAGACTTCGACGCTTCGACTGGAGTCGAAAACCGTTTGACAATTCGAACAGCACTTTAACATTGACTGTTTGCACAAATGGTTGCCGTTCGTCTAATTGAACTAAATCTGACTGTCTGCCAGAGTCTGTGTGTGTGTGTGTGTGTTTGTGGCTGTCTGCCTCTGTGTGGCTGTCTGCCTCTGTGTGGCTGTCTGCCTCTGTGTGTTTGTGTGGCTGTCTGCCTGCCTGTGTGTGTTTGTGTGGCTGTCTGCCTGTGTGTGTGTGTGTGTGGCTGTCTGCCTGTGTGTGTGTGTGACTGTATGTGTGTGACTGTGTGTGTGGCTGTCTGCCTGTGTGTGTATGTGTGTGACTGTGTGTGGCTGTCTGCCTGTGTGTGTTTGTGTGTGTGACTGTCTGCCTGTGTGTGTGTGGCTGTCTGCCTGTGTATGTGTGTGGCTGTCTCCCTGTGTGTGTGACTGTCTGCATGTAAGTATGTGTGTGTGGCTGTGTGTGTGTGTGTGTGTAAGACTGTATGTGTGGTTGTCTGCCTGTGTGTGTGTGGCTGTCTGCCTGCCTGTAATTGTGTGTGAGTATGTTTATCTACCTGTAACTGTGTATGTGTGTTACTGCCTGATCCTGTGTATGTGACTATCTGCCTGCGACTATGTGCATGTGGTGTCTTTACTGTGTTCATCTGACTGTGGGACTGTGTGCACATAACTCTGCAAAAATATACACCTGCATTCACACACAAGCCTAAATGCATGTTTTTATTTGAATTAAATACCCAACACACACAGCCAATAAACCCAGCACAAATATCACATACAACCAATACACACATACACACACAGTTAATACACCCAATACAGATATCACACATAGCATATATATCACACAGTCATCACACCTATCACATACACAGACAACACAAACATTACATCATACATGGATGACGGGGGAGGGGGGAGCGCTGTGAAGATTTTTCGCACAGGGCGCCTAAAGGCCTAAGGGTGGCCCTGAATGTAACACATGGTTTCATACTTACCTCTTAGGTGACATTATGTATGTATTGCCTCATCTTAGACCATGTGTAACTACTGTTTTATTTTTTTCTTACTTATCTCATACTGCGAACAGTTGTAATTTGTATGTGCAAACTACAATAAAATATAAATTATAAAAAAATAAATAAATAAAGCCTCAGTTCCTTCTGTTCCTGCTTAACCTTCAATACATAGTCTTGTCTCGTTATTGTAGGGAACTGCTATACTTTTATACTCCCCTGAGCTCTAATCACTTAGCTCTTTTAAGAGCTGTTCCTGATACGCTCTCCTGGAGGAGAGGTCTTTCCCACACGGTCCTGGAGGACAGAGGTTGATCCAGGGTGGAAGGAAGACGGTGTGACTCCAGTTAAGCTACGGCGGTTGTGGAGTCTGCGGTGGTTGTGGTTTCCGGTGCGTGGTTATGGTCCTCGGCGTCAGCTAGGAAGCGTCCGTCTACGGAGGTGCCCAATCGGGGTACCAGGTGATCCGTTACAAGCCCCTTACTGTAAAATTGCAGCCTCCATACCCTACTACAGCCCCAAACTCCCTACTAAAGCCCCTTTAATCCAACAACAGCCCCTAACCCAACTACAGCACCGAACCTCCACTACAGCCCCTTATTCCCACTGAACCCCCATACCCCAAAGTAGCTCATATCCAGCCCTAAGCACCCTACTACAGTCCCATACCCCCACCCCTACTGCAGCACCTATCCCACACTACAGTACCTACCCCCAAATGTAGCCCAGAACCCCTCACTATAGTCCTTATCCCCCACTGCAGCCCCTAACTTCCCTACTACAGCCTCTATCCCTCCAACTAAAACCCCTATTCTCTTACCACAGTCCCTATCCCCCACTACAGTCACTCTTATCCAATTGCAGCTCATATCCCCCACATTACAGCCTTTTTTTCTCCAACTGCAGCCATTCCCCAATTCAGCCCCTGACCCCATACCACAGCCATTATCTCCCCACTAGGCTCCCCCGGGGCAGGCGGCCAGTGGCTTCCTGGGCGGGCGGCGAGGCAGCACTTTCAATGCAACCCGCAATGATGCCGGGAGCCGGAATATGACATCATATTCCGGCTCCCGGCATCACTCTGCGGCGCGCGAGGGAGCTGAGGGGAAAGTGCTCCCTCACTGAAAACTGCACGTCTGGCCGCCTCCCTGCCCAGCAGCCCCACTGGACCCCAGGTGAGAAGTCCACGCAGCTATCCCAAACGTAGGGAGGCTGGGTGGATTTAAATAAATAAAAAATAATAATAATAATTGCGAGTGTGAGAAAATGTGTGTTAGTGAATGTGAGTCAGTGAATGTGAGCGTGTCAGTGAATGTGAGTGTGTGTTCAGTGAATGTGTGTGTCAGTGAATGTGTGTGTTTCAATGAGTGAGTGTGTGTCTGTCAGTCAGTGCGTGCGTCTGTCAGTGTGAGTGTGTGTCTAAGTGTATGTCTGTCTATCAGTGTGTCAAATCAGTGAGTGTGTGTATGTCATTTTTTTGTCAGTGTATATGAGAGTGTGTGTCTGTCAGTGACTGTGTGAGTCTGTCAGTAAGTGTGCGTCTGTCAGTCAAAGTGCAGCCTTGACATGAAGGGGTGGGGAAAATTTTAATTAGGGGGGGTGCCCGAGCACCGTCCTGCCTAGGGCAGCACAAAACCTAAATACACCACTGATTAGGTATACATATCTGTATTCTTTACACTACAGTCCTGATGCACCTTAATAAATAGGTCTCTGTGGCAAAACTAGCCACTTGGACTAACTTGGACAATATGTGGGAAAAGTTGCCTGTATCTTTATTGTGCTGTACTATGTGCCTGGCTGTAATTGACTGCCTTCTCTGTATGTTTCATTGATCTGTCAGCTATCTGCCAAAAGCAGGTAGCCTTACTGTGTTTCGTTTCACGAACAGCGCCTTTGCGAGCTGTTCGTGAACCGAATTAACTATCTTTTAATAGCCCACACACTAAGGGACGTGTGGCGCTTGTTAACCGATTGCAACAATGTTGCAATTGGTAATTAGAGGCTCTCCTAGGTGGCCGTCGTTCGGGCTACCGACCACACGGCGGTCAGCCATCTTGGATCCTTTGTTCCCCCCCCAGCGGTGTTTGGTCGTCGAGCGCATGGAACTGAAAACAGCTACTCGACGGCGCAAACGGTATTTTGGGGCAAACTCTATGGCAAAGTGTATTTCGTGCGCGTTCGGTTGTTTTAGCTGGGATCTGAGCGGGGTTCTCACGAACTGTGCATTCAGACCCCAGCTATCTACCGAACGTCCATTCATTTAAATCTGCCAAATATTATTGAAGTTATAGATTTTAATGTAACTTGTCGGTTCTGCTGAACAGAGGGATAATCCACTTAACGGTACATTCCAGTGGGAGTGTCCCTCTCGTGCAGCAGTGCCTGATGGGAGAAATGCCCTGTACATTAAGTTTCCCATGTAGTCCACTCCTGTAATGCCCCTGTGATGTGACTCAGGATACCCCTTGCATGGGGAATTGTATAAATACTGGAGCATGTGATTAAAGACCTCAGTTGACTCCCAGAACTGTGTTTCGTCCGGTTACTGGGGGATTTGGGATATTGCCTTACTTTTCAGCGCTTGACTGTGGATTACTTTCTGTACCAGCGGAATTCGTGGGATTTAATATTGCCGATCCGCTATAGTCTCCCCCTCTAAAGAGTAAAAAAAAAAAAATCAAAATAATTACTCACTGTAGCGGATCGGCAGTATTAAATCCATGAATTCCGCTGGTTCAGAAAGTAATCCACAGTCAAGCGCTGAAAAGCAAGGCAATATCCCAAATCTCCCAGTAACCGGACGAAACACAGTTCTGAGAGTCAACTGAAGGCTTTATTCACAGGCTCTGCAATTTATACAATTCCCCATGCAAGGGGTTTCCTGAGTCACATCCCAGGGGCATTCCCAGAGTGGACTACGTGGGGAACTTAATGTACAGAGCCTTTCCCCCATCAGGCACTGCTGCACGAGAGGGATCCTCCCACTGGAATATACCGTTAAGTGGATTATCCCTCCGTGCAGCAGAACCGGCAATTTAAAATGTACAGTTCTTCGACTATTTGGACTATTTGCACGAATGGACGTTCGGTAGATAGCTGGGGTCTGAGCGCATCATTCGTGAGATTACCGCTCAGATCCCAGCTAAAACAACCGAACGCCGCACGAAAAACATATTCATTAAAACACACATTCAAAAGACCGATTGAAGTATAGGGAATATAATACCGAACGGCCCGGAACTCCCGAACAGCCTGGAAGTTCAGCACCTCTAAGTGTGTGGGCTAATACATGGTGGTTATTTCGGTACACGAACGGCCCGCAAAGGTGCCGTTCGTGAAACGAAATGGAATACAGCTATCTGTGTTCGGCAGATAGCCAATACAGGAAATACAAGGTATTACAGCCAGCATACATTATACTTATGCACACACATACCCCACAACCATACAGGCAACCCTTAAAGGTACAGTCTCTTTATATTGTCCAAGTGGCTAGGTTTGCCACACTCACCCTTCCAGACTTGATGCCCCCTCCTGCTTTAGCGCCACCCGGATGATGGGTCTATCCAATGCACATCAGAGAGGAGTATTGTGTGCCTGAGGCACATGCAATGATTCTCTATTGCCGACCATGACAGCACTGTGCATGCATGCGTAACGTCAAGGTATGTTACAGTATGAGAATTGGGAAGTAAGATTCCTGGCTCTCATACCCAGAAGGCTTGGAGACATGTCTTGAGGTCGCTCTTCTAAGCCCTATATTTAGACACACACACGCATAAGGACATACAGACACTGACATACATACACACAGACATACATTCATACTGGCATACACTGACACTGGCATACATACATACTGACAGACATATATACATGCATACAGACACTGATATCCATACACACACACATACATACATACACACAGACATACATTCATATTGACATACAGACATACATTGGTACTGGTATACATACATATATACATACTGACATGCATGCATACAGACACTGACATCCATACATACACACAGACATACATTCATACAGACATACATTCATACTCATGCATTCATACTCATGCATACATACATATATACATACTGACAGACCTACATATATACACATACTGACAGACATACATATATACATACTGACAGACATACACACTGACACAGACAGCTCATTTGTCAGCCACCCTCCTGTTTCTTACTGTTTCTTTGCAGGAGGGTGACTGGGGCTGATAGGAGTCAGCATGGCTCTCCCTCTTCAAGGCCTCCACGCTGGCTCTCCTCCTGCGCATAGTGAGCTGGGAGGAAGTGACCGGCCGTCACTTCCTCCGAGCAGCACTTGCGTTACGGCTGCATTTTTTTTATGCAAGGGGCCCTGTTGCTCTATAACACAGTCACAGCGCTGACAGTGCCCCTGAAAATATAGGGCCCATCGGGTGGCCCTAAGTGTGTGGGCAACCCGATGGGCCCCATTAGCGTGCGGCCCCAAGTGCAACTGCACTGGCGGCAGTTCCGTCGCTGCACATGGGTCTCGGGCAATTTCAAAAATTTACACTGAACCTGGAGAGTATGCCCGCAAAAGATTTACTTGATATGTTTCATGGTTCAGATTCCACATATTGCTTCCTATTATACTCTATGGGCATTCCATTGTATCATTTACCTTTCATTCCATAGAAAAGAGCTATAATCTCAGTTATTTTTACTTTTACAATCTACTGCTGTACTTGGGGAACACCTGTGGAAAAGATGAATTTGCTACACAACACAGATTTACCTGCAAATGAGTTTATGTGTTGCCTCCCATTATAGTCTATGGGCATTCTCTTTAGTCATTCACCATTGTCATTCTATAGAAAACAATGATAATGCCACTTAATCTCAATTTCAAAAAATTGCCACTGAACTCGTAGAGTATGCCTGCAAAAGATTTACTTGATATGTTTCACGGTTCAGATTCCAAGTCACATATTACTTCCCATTATACTCTATGGGCATTCCATTGTATCATTTACCTGTCATTCCATAGAAAAGAGCTATAATCCCAGTTACTTTTAATTTTACAATCTACTGCTGTATTTGGGGAACACCTGTGGAAAAGATGAATTTGCTACATAACAGAGATTTACCTGCAAATGAGTTTGTGTTGCCTCCCATTATAGTCTATGGGCATTCTCTTGAGTCATTCACCATTGTCATTCTATAGAAAACAATGATAATCCCACTTAATCTCAATTTAATAAAAATTGCCACTAAACTCGCAGAGTATGCCTGCAAAAGATTTACTTGATATGTTTTACGGTTCAGATACCAAGTCACATATTGCTTCCCATTATACTCTATGGGCATTCCATTGCATCATTTACCTGTCATTCCATAGAAAAGAGCTATAATCCCAGATAATTTTTAGGTTTAGAATCTACTGCTGTACTTGGGGAACACCTGTGGAAAAGATGAATTTGCTACATAACACAGATTTACCTGCAAATGAGTTTATGTGTTGCCTCCCATTATAGTCTATGGGCATTCTCTTTAGTCATTCACCATTGTCATTCTATAGAAAACAATGATAATCCCACTTAATCTCAATTTCAAAATTTGCCACTGAACTCGTCGAGTATGCCTGCAAAAGATTTACTTGATATGTTTCACGGTTCAGATTCCAAGTCACATATTGCTTCCCATTATACTCTATGGGCATTCCATTGTATCATTTACCTGTCATTCCATAGAAAAGAGCTATAATTACCAGATTTTACTAATTACATGACGTAAAGTCATGATTTTATAAAGGACACGGAGGCGAGTATTAGGCTTTATCTCTTTCTTTATTCCTCAGCAGCAAAGAAAGGATATTGATATTTTTTAATATAGCAATAACAAAAAGAAAAAAACAGATACCCTTAAGGGTTAACCATATAACATTCCATATCCATTAACCAATAGGATCAGTCCTTGTACTATATCCCTTCATGTGAGGTAAACTACTTCCTCTTTCTGGCTGACGCCGAAGCTGAACACATCAACAAGGGAAAAACATTTTCTCAAACTTGGATAATCTTTCTTAGGGGATTCCGGCGAATGTTCCAAATAATGTTGAGATATTGGACGATCCCGGTTATGTCATCACAGGGTTAAGCTGTAGGAGACAGAGAGATATATGGTAAAATGTATTCGAATATCGTTGTCATACATATATGTTGTACCGGTCCGTAGACAAACGTTTATATCTGGAAACATTGCTTGCGACATTCTAGCATAAATCAGTCTAAATCGCAATCTTACCCTAGAACTTTGATTCTAAACATCCAAAATGCTATAGCTTGTTTATGAGTAAGTGGGTGGGAAAAAAATACATGTACGGCTTACCTTTCAGTGGGCGGGCTAATACTCGCCTCCGTGTCCTTTATAAAATCATGACTTTACGTCATGTAATTAGTAAAATCTGGTAATTTTATTAAAGGACACGGAGGCTCTTATTAGGCTAGTTTAAAGCTGTGATATGACCCTAGACGAGATATGTTCTGTTGGTCTAAAGTAGTATTCCTTAAACGTCGATTCTCGGGACCAGTCAGCTGTGCGGAGGAGGTCTTCCAGTTTACATCCAATGTAGAATGCTTTAGAGGCCATAGCGCCTCTAGTAGAGTGTGCCCCGTAAACGGTTGTGTCGATATTAGCATTTGACATTATCCATTTCACCCAACGTGTCAGAGTTCCCGTGGATACTGGTTGATGAGGTTTTCTCACTGCCAAGAACAAATTATGTGTTGTTGGGTTCCGGAATGGCTGTGTCCGTAATTCATATTCCTGCAGGCATGCTACCGGGCAGAGGTTAGCGTTGTGAGGAAAGGAGGGATAGAAGACTGAAGTGGTGTTCGACTTCGTACGTCTGGTGATATTAAACAGGACACCATCCGGTGTGAATGATCGTGCATCGATATCTAAGGCCCTCACGTCTGATACCCGTTTGCAGGAAATTAAGCATAGGAGCATCGCCAATTTTGCAGACACTTGCTTGAGTGTGAGGTTCGAGTTTGGGGGCCAGTCTTGCAACAACCGAAGGACCATATTCACATCCCATAGGGCCGTGTAACGAGGTTGTGGCGGACGTGCGAATTTTATGCCTCGTAGGAGACGACAGATCCATAAGTGTTTCCCAGCCGGGAAGCCTTCCCAACCAGTGTGCCCAGCTGAAATCGCTGACCTGTACACATTTATGGTGCGATAAGCCAAGCCTTGGTCATAAAGGGTAGTAAGGAAGCCCAAAACCTGGTTTATAGGAAGAAAGGTACTGAAATAAAACAGTCACTTTTGGACCAAATGCACACTGGCAGCACTGCAGAGGTTAATATACCGGCAGTATAAGGTAAGTGGCTGAGCACTAGACTAAAAGTAAAGGCAGGCACAGTTCTACAAGGCACAAGTATTCTGGCACAATAATATGGCAGCTTACCGAGTGTTCCCTCAGGAATGACTCCTGGGGGACACTGGGAAGCTGCCCAACACTTCCCTCACCCAATCAGCTCGCGCCCCTCCCTGTCAGAGTGGCGCGGACCGCGGGCGAAAAGAGCGGCAAAATTGCCCTCAGTTAAGATGGCCGCCGCGATGCGCGAGTGTAGACCGCGCATGCGCGAGCGGCGGAAACGGCCGCCACAGTAAAAACGGCTCGTTCTGGGCCGGAGGGGGTGAGGGGGGGGAGGGGAGGGGATGCCTGAGCGACCCTCACCCGGGGAAGTGAAAGGAGGAACGGGTTATAAACAACCCGAAAAACGGCAGTGCAGGATGGGGCTTGCCTCAGGGAGGAGGCAAGCACCCTGCACTGGGAACAGGAGGAAAAAGCAAAACTTCAGTAAAATACACAAACAAATGAAAAATAATAGACACAAACAAAAACAGCAGATATACCAAAGAAATAAATAAATAAATAGTAATATGAATCTAAACAACACAATATTTGAGGAGCTGAAAAATATGTGGTACTTAGCTGAGGCAGCAGCAAAGAAAGAGGAAGTAGTTTACCTCACATGAAGGGATATAGTACAAGGACTGATCCTATTGGTTAATGGATATGGAATGTTATATGGTTAACCCTTAAGGGTATCTGTTTTTTTCTTTTTGTTATTGCTATATTAAAAAATATCAATATCCTTTCTTTGCTGCTGAGGAATAAAGAAAGAGATAAAGCCTAATAAGAGCCTCCGTGTCCTTTAATAAAATCCCAGTTACTTTTAATTTTACAATCTACTGCTGTACTTGGGGAACACCTGTGGAAAAAATGAATTTGCTACATAACACAGATTTACCTGCAAATGAGTTTATGTGTTGCCTCCCATTATAGTCTATGGGCATTCTCTTTAGTCATTCACCATTGTCATTCTATAGAAAACAATGATAATCCCACTTAATCTCAATTTAATAAAAATTGCCACTGAACGCGCAGAGTATGCCTGCAAAAGATTTACTTGATATGTTTTACGGTCCAGATACCAAGTCACATATTGCTTCCCATTATACTCTATGGGCATTCCATTGCATCATTTACCTGTCATTCCATAGAAAAGAGCTATAATCCCAGATAATTTTACTTTTACAATCTACTGCTGTACTTGGGGAACACCTGTGGTAAAGATGAATTTGCTACACAACACAGATTTACCTGCAAATTAGTTTATGTGTTGCCTCCCATTATAGTCTATGGGCATTCTCTTTAGTCATTCACCATTGTCATTCTATAGAAAACAATGATAATCCCACTTAATTTCAATTTCAAAAATTGACACTGAATCTGGAGAATATTGTGGCAAAATATGGATTTCATATGTGTAATAGTTTTGTCTCTAATTGAAATATTTTGTTTCCATTATTCTCTATGGGCATTCCTTTCACTTCCATTATTCTCTGGGCATTCCACTGCCTTGTTAAAGTCTATGGGCATTCCAATCTGTCATTCCTTTTAGTATGTCCCTGTATTGACAACATGAAGGTAATATAAAATAGCCCAGCAGTGACTATAGTCAAGATGGTAAATGTGTCCAAATCAGCTTTTTTTTTTCTTCATATTTTATTTGGATTTTCATGGTAGAGATTAGTGAAAACTGCATATGATCAATGTCTTTTATTATGACATCCAAATACTCCAAGATTGTCCAGTGATTTTTTTCATAATGCAGACCAGGGGAATTCATAAATTAAATAATAAACCCCACTATGGGGCTACAAGCAAGCTACAGTTTCACTACATCAAGAAGAAAGCCACATATCGCTCAGGCACAGTTGTTCTTTAATGTAAATGCTTCGTTGTGTGGTTTACGTAAAGTATGTATGCGATATTTTATGAATTCACATGGCTATATACTTTATAGTTATATGATGGAACGCGCTGTATTGCCAGAGTAAGCCCTGCAGCGCTCTAATGGAAACAGTAATGGAACAATGCTAGCCAATGAGTAGGCGGGGTTTACTAACCAATCACATTGCTGCTTACATCGTGTTCCCGGAAGTGGTAGATCGTTCAGGTGGGAGCAGCTTTGGAACACAGGTGACAGCGTTATACAATCCTGGGATCGCAGTGACCCTGCCACCCAGGTAATCTCTCACTGAGCCCTGCCACCCAGGTAACCTGTCACTGAGCTTTGCCACCCAGGTAACCTCTCACTGAGCCCTGCCACCCAGGTAATCTCTCACTGAGCCCTGCCACCCAGGTAATCTCTCACTGAGCTCTGCCACCCAGGTAATCTCTCACTGAGCCCTGCCACCCAGGTAACCTGTCACTGAGCTTTGCCACCCAGGTAACCTCTCACTGAGCCCTGCCACCCAGGTAATCTCTCACTGAGCTCTGCCACCCAGGTAATCTCTCACTGAGCCACCCAGGTAACCTGTCACTGAGCTTTGCCACCCAGGTAACCTCTCACTGAGCCCTGCCACCCAGGTAACCTCTCACTGAGCCCTGCACCCAGGTAATCTCTCACTGAGCCACCCAGGTAATCTCTCACTGAGCCCTGCCACCCAGGTAACCTCTCACTGAGCCACCCAGGTAATCTCTCACTGAGCCCTGCCACCCAGGTAACCTCTCACTGAGCCACCCAGGTAATCTCTCACTGAGCCCTGCCACCCACCCACCCAGGTAACCTCTCACTGAGCCACCCAGGTAATCTCTCACTGAGCCCTGCCACCCAGGTAATCTCTCACTGAGCTCTGCCACCCAGGTAATCTCTCACTGAGCTTTGCCACCCAGGTAACCTGTCACTGAGCTTTGCCACCCAGGTAACCTCTCACTGAGCCCTGCCACCCAGGTAATCTCTCACTGAGCCACCCAGGTAACCTGTCACTGAGCTTTGCCACCCAGGTAACCTCTCACTGAGCCCTGCACCCAGGTAACCTCCCACTGAGCCCTGCACCCAGGTAATCTCTCACTGAGCCACCCAGGTAATCTCTCACTGAGCCCTGCCACCCAGGTAACCTCTCACTGAGCCACCCAGGTAATCTCTCACTGAGCCCTGCCACCCAGGTAACCTCTCACTGAGCCACCCAGGTAATCTCTCACTGAGCCCTGCCACCCAGGTAATCTCTCACTGAGCCCTGCCACCCAGGTAACCTGTCACTGAGCCCTGCCACCCAGGTAATCTCTCACTGAGCCCTGCCACCCAGGTAATCTCTCACTGAGCCCTGCCACCCAGGTAACCTGTCACTGAACCCTGCCACCCAGGTAATCTCTCACTGAGCCCTGCCACCCAGGTAACCTGTCACTGAGCCCTGCCACCCAGGTAATCTCTCACTGAGCTCTGCCACCCAGGTAACCTGTCACTGAGCCCTGCCACCCAGGTGACCTCTCACTGAGCCCTGCCACCCAGGTGACCTCTCACTGAGCCCTTCCAACCCAGGTGACCTCTCACTGAGCCCTTCCAACCCAGGTGACCTCTCACTGAGCCCTTCCAACCCAGGTGACCTCTCACTGAGCCCTTCTAACCCAGGTGACCTCTCACTGAGCCCTTCCAACCCAGGTGACCTCTCACTGAGCCCTTCCAACACAGGTGACCTCTCACCGAGCCCTTCCAACACAGGTGACCTCTCACTGAGCCCTTCCAACCCAGGTGACCTCTCACTGAGTGCTGCCCACCAGGTGATCTCTGCAATTGTTTACATTGCAGCACTAACACAGCCTCTTGTGGCTGTCTACTAAACAGCCACTAGAGACGCTTCTGTAATGTTACTGGACTTTTGGTCTGCTAACTGACACTGGACATGCTTCAATGCTTTCCTATGGGGAGGCCTAATGCGCTCGGCACTTGCAGCGTATGTGCATTAGCGCCTCCTTGTCAAGTGAGGTCAGAGGAGGAGAAGCCGCGACCCATAGCCGAGGGATATTGACGCTGTGATCAGGTAAGTAAATTAAAGGGGTTTTAACCCTAGATTCCTCGATGCTAGAGGGGCACGTGGGAAGAGGGAGTCAGATGGAGCTATAGTGCCAGGAATACAGCTTTGTATTCCTGGCACTTTTTATCGCTTTAAGGACGTTTAAAAATTTTTTTTTTTGCAGTGTATCCTTTCAGTCTACAGATAAGGATGTTAAATTTCCTTATTATAATGTACCGTTTACGGGTATGCTTTGGATCTCATGGGCATCTTTTGGTTCATGCCATTTTGGCACCAGGTTGACAAAAAAATTTGAATCTGTGCCCATAGCCTTTTAGTAACCATAACCACGACAATCAATGTTAGTGGTTATGGTGTTTGGAGTGTCCTTTAAATTCCTTTCAAAATGTGGAAATAAATATTAACTCTGAAGTTCTAAAATTAAAATGAAAACAAATATCAAACTTTCACAAAGCTGCACTTCTCTAGCACTGTAATTGTAACCCAATAGCCCTGAGAATCTCTGAATTAATGGAAACCAGAAAGTATTCATTGTTTCTTAATAATCTCAACAATTTCACTTTCCCTAGCTTGCTTTTCTCATGCTGCAGACAACCAGATTTACACCTCTACTAGGAAAGGATGGGAGGATTTAACCATTCAAAAAATGTTCTCACTTTCCAAATTGTAGTTTCTCTGCATCTCAGTGTTTCTTAAAGGAACACTCCAGTGCCAGGAAAACAATGTTTTTCTGACACTGCAGGTCCCTTCTCCCTCCCACTCCCCATCCCATGTTACTGAAGGGGTTAGAACCCCTACAGGGACTCACCTGAGACCACCGCTGATGTCCCTCGGTGGGGGTTCTGGGTCTGCCCACGCTCCTCACCCACCGACGTCAGCTGGCAGGGGAGACTGACTGCGCATGTGCGGCCGCCGGCGGGAGGGACCTAATGCATGTGCATTAGACCTCCCCATAGGAAAGCATTGAAAATGCTTTCTATGCTTTCCTATGGGGATTTTAGCAAAGCTGGAGGTCCTCACATAGCATGAGGACGTCCAGCGACGCTATAGCACAGAAAACCTGTGCTATAGACCAGGAAGTGCCCTCTAGTGCCTGTCTAGTAGATGTGACTAGATATGTGATTGCTTTACATTGATCTATCATTATGCTGCATGTAATATGTATGTGTGCGTGTATACAACGTTACAAAGTTGCCAAAGTAGACAGCCACTAGAGGAGGAGTTAACCCTGCAAGGTAATTATTGCAGTTTATAAAAACTGCAATAATTACAGTTGCAGGGTTAAGGGTAGTGGGAGTTGGCACCCAGACCACTCCAATGGGCAGAAGTGATTTGGGTGCCTGGAGTATCCCTTTAACTTTTCTGACACTGATTGACATTATGTAAATGGCTGTAGGTTGGCTAATCATTCTTCATTTGGAATTCCTCACTGACAATAAAATAGTTTTGCAAAAGACCTTTATTTAGACACTTCCCAGTATCAAATGATTCTCCACTGCTCAAGGAAAGCAATGCTGCCCAGTTGCACAACGTCTGATGCATGTGATGTCTGAATAATATGACCATGGGCATGCTTCCTGTTGAGATACAACGGGACACAAGCACATGTCTGTATATCATATTTATTTGCTCACTTAAAGTGACACTATAGTCACCAAAAAAACATGAGCTTCAAGAAGTAGTATTTTCTGTATAGGTCATACCTCTGAAATCTGACTGCTTAATTCTCTGTCATTTAGGAGTTAAATTACTTTTATTATTATTATTATTACTTATAAAGCGCCAACAAATTCCATAGCACTGTACAATGGGTGAACTAACAGACAAGTATTTTTAACCAGACAAGTTGGACGCACAGGAACAGAGGGATTGAGGGCCCTGCTCAATTTATGCAGCCCTAGTCACATTTTCCTGCACGTGACTTGCGCAACCTTCGTAAACACTACCTGTAAAGTGAGATCTAATGTTTACACGTCCGTTAAATCACGTCTGTTTCTGGCCTTGCATCCCTAGTCACACCTCTAATGGCTGTGACTTACACAGTCTGAATAAAATTGTTTCATTTTCAATCAGGTGTTAACTTACTTTAAATGTGTTTATCTCCTGCTCTGTCACTTAAACTTAAATTACGAACAGAAGGCCTTCTGCAAGGTCTAAAAAGCTATTCACAGCAGCAGGAGATACAATATTCTTAATTAAACATACTGTGCAATTAAGGAAGTGTAAACATTAGATCCCACTTTACAATAAGTGTTTAGGTAGGCTGTGCAAGTAACATGCAGGAAGGTATGACTAGGGCTGAATAAATAAAGTATTTTAACTTTTAAATGTCAGAAAATTGAGCAGTGAGACTGCAGGGCCATGATCTATACACCAAAACTGCTTCATCAAAGTAAAGTTGTTTGGTGACTATAGTATCCCTTTAAATAACACTAATTTACCTGCCTATTAATGTGTAGTGCTTTTGCAGTATTTAAGCAGTTAGTGTATATATCGATCTACATTCATACAAATGATGACATAAATTAGAAAATGTGTTGGTGGTCAAAATGGTAATCATTTTCTTTACAAGATCAAAAGAATTCAGTCTTTTTATATTTTGATGTGGGCATTTCTTTTATCTTAAATCACATGTGAGCCATTGCGATATCCTTTCAGTTTATTTAGTGCTAGAAAATCCCATTAAAATGTGACATGTTCTAGCCTGGTAAAATATTATTTTTAAACATGCCACAAGCGTGTATTGTTTTTTTGTGTGTGTGTCCTTTTTTTAAATTTGTTTTATTTATTGAAATTAGTAAATTGTGATTTTTGTGTAAAAAGAAATATAATTGGAATCCGTAATATCACTTTTTGTTCCAAAGGAATTTTCAAAAAAAGGCCATCTTTACATTACAGTAGATTGCACCATTTAAATTTTTTCACATACTGTGGTCCTGCTTTACAGCTAGTTTTCCCTGTGAAGGACTTCAACCAGAGAATGGCCTCTGCAGATGAGTCCCATTCAGATGTAGAAGACATTCCAGAACATCAGGCCGTATTAGATATTCCTCATGATCAGTCTCTGTCTCAAGAAAATGAAGCTAAAGCAAAGGACAGGATTTCTCTTCTTGACAGCACAGAGGACTTTGAAATGATTGATAATACAGAGGAGGAAGATGGAGATTTGAGTGATCTTCCTAGCCTTGAAGATGTTAAAAAGGAGACAACCAGCCCCCGCGAAGAAGCTTCAAATGAAGATCCATCACAGAATAACGAAGCAGAAGAAGAGTGGCTTGACGTTCTAGGTAAGGGGTGGTAAGATAATTGGTGGAAGCATGGGATAATTTGTAGGAATTGACCATGTTACACTTTTTTTCAAAAGTAAATAGTTACCACGAACAAGAATTCTTTTGATTTCTGTTCTTCCTAATTCACAGGTATTTGGCAATGATTCATAATTATGTATTCATACTTCCATGAGAATGTTGAGGATTCCAGTCACATATAAGAAAAGCATGCCTATTGAAGTAAAGTTGTGAATAACCGTATTTCATTAGAAGTCTCTGCATTGGTCTGCAATGTACCGTTAACTGAACTCTAGTTGAATACAGAATTTGGGAAATTGTCAAGTTGAGGGAGATGAGGTTTCTATTTAGAATGCATGTTCAGGCAAGGTTACCTCACTGCTCAAGCAGAGAGCGACTATTAATTGTCTGTTATCTGTGAGGAGACGGTTGGTATGAAATAACTTGTGACTAGAAAGATATGTGATTGCTTTACATTGATCTATCATTATGCTGCATGCAATATGTATGTGTGTGTATATACAGTGTTACAAAGTTGCCATGGCAGCTTTGACAAGGGGCGTTGGGGGGTTGTGTAGGGTTTGGGCAGGGGTTGTGGTGGGGACACAGTGGCTGTAGTGGAAGTGATTGTGGCTAAAGGGAAGTTGTGGTGGGGGCACCATGGTTAAAGTGGAGATGTAGTGGGGAAAAATATTCTGTGTGAGCCCTGCTGGGGCTTGGCACAGGATGAACTTACAAGGCAGGTAAACTTCTTGTAAGTGCTTTCCCATGCTATGCAAGCTTAATCACAGCACTTTGATTGGTTTCTTTACACACCAACTAATCAGAGTACTATTATCAGTACTGGAGCCCCCATCCCGCGTAGTGTATTTTATTTAGAGCTCCACTGTGGAAGCACAGGGGGGTGGACATTTTAATAACTTTGCTACAAATTAGTAAATCAAATGTTTTATTGGAATATCAATTGTGAAGTAAAGGTAATCTAACAGCATCATACACTGAAGTAAGAATTGTCAGGCATTAAGTCAACTTATCAAATCAATATAAAAATAGAATCCTAAAAACATATATTTAATATTGATTGACTTAAACCACCAAAACACCAGTTAACTCTGAAAGACCGAAACCACACATGTACCATAAAACAAAAGATTGTCTGGTGTGTATGTGCAGGAAAAAAAAAGAAAGAAAAATCACATGTGTGAATTAAAATACCTATATTAAACTCATCATGTGCAATACACTGAAATGCTGAATGCTTACATTTTATATAATGAAGTAACAAGTAAGTGCCAAAGATGGAATAATAAATCTTCACGTATTGGTAGTCATAAATTAGAATAGATAATTTAGTAATGAATCGTCACACTCTTTAATGCTTAAAACATGTATAAAACCTTAAGACATACAAAATAAAACCAAATACTATGCACTGAAAGTGACATGAGAGGCACTTCACAGGCCCCCAAGACAGCATATAGCTGCTTCCCACAGTCCTTCCTTAATAGGACTTGTGGTTCAGACTCCTGATACCAATCCACAGGGAAGTAGTTTAGCAAACTAGTCCGAATATAAAAGTAACAGAGTACAATGCTCCTTTAATAATTCCTCCAATTCCTCTGACCGGTTTTGTCTATTACTGACTTTGTCAAGGAGGGTTTCCAAACCCTTGACAAAATCATTAATAGACAAAACCGGTCGGTACATGACCTTCTATGCCTATTTCAAAGTAATTTTATAAATATAAAAAGTTGTACACCACTTATAACTTTTGTCCAGCTTGAAATTTTACCATTAATGACAACCCTTTAAACTATATTTAAGCCAATTTTCTATCCAAAAATAAGAACTTCCCTCTAGACCAATTTCTTTTAGTTTTAACAATAATCTATTTTGCAAAATCATATTGGCAAAACCCAAGTAAATCGCATCCATTGCAACACCCTGATCTATGCTTCTATTTACTTTTTCTATGCACTTAAGTTAGACATGTACTATGTTTCATAACAGCATACTGATTATTGCTAATAAGTGTTTTGCCTTTCTCAAATCCTTTTGGTACAATTCCTGAAAGATTAAAAACAGAGGTCTGGTTATTTCCACATATATAGTTTCTTACAGGGACACTCCGGACACTTAAAGCATTTTAGGTTTCTGAAATGCTTTATGCATAAAGAGTGTGACCTATTTTAACAGAGTGCAGATTTCTGTAAAAATTGCCACCTGCATAAATTAACCTTGTTATACCACTCTAACTTTCAAGCAGACAGCCAGTCCTGTTACTTCCTGGTTTGTTTAGCTCAGTGGAGCTAAACTCAAGAGGCAGCAATTGCCCAGAGCACCTGACAAGCAAATCGTCTCATTGAGGTCCAAGTGAAAAATGCATAATTAAATGCATGCATGTTTTCTTTG
>OW240916.1:80902339-80965169 GCA_933207985.1 Pelobates cultripes | reverse complement strand
ACACACACACACACCACGACAGACAGACACACACACACCACGACAGACATCCATACAGACACACACACACACACCACGACAGACATATATACACACACACCACAACGGGGACACACACACACACCACGATACACACACCACGATACACACACCACGATACACACACCACGACGGACATATACACATACACACACCACGACCGACACACACACACACACACACACACACCCACGACCACGACACACACCACGACCGGCCACACACCACACGACCGACACACACCACGCGACCGACACACACCACGACCGACGCACACCCGCGACCGACACACACACACCGACCGACACACACACACCCCGCGACCGACACACACACCGGCACACACACACCACGACACACACACACACACCACGGCACACACACACACCACGACACACACACCACGATATACACACACCACGACAGACATATACACACACCACGACAGACATATACACACACACCACGACAGACATATACACACACACCACGACAGACATATACACACACACACACACACACCACGACCAACACACACACACACCACGATACACACACCACGACACACACACATACACCTGTGGGTGGGCAGACTGATAGGTGTGCCGGCGTCCGCAGGGAGAGCTTGGATTGCGGCCGCAGGGGGACCTGGCTATTCTGTCTCTGCTCCCCAGCGCGCAGCTTAATGAGACCGGGGCCAGAATATGACGTCATATTCTGGCCCCGGTCTAATTAAGTAGCGCGCAAGGGCGGGGGATCAGAGACAGAACAGCCAGCTCCCCCTGTGGCCGCCAGAAGAGCTCCCCCTGCGGCCGCAGGTCACCCAAATGTTTCCTCGGCCCCAGGTGCTGATGGCCCCCCGGAAATTTCCTGGTATCCCGTTGGGCCAGTCCGGCCCTGTATATTTTATTTGGTAATTATTGCAGTTTTTGAGAATCTGCAATAAGTGCCTTGATGGGTTTACTCCACATCTGGTAGACAGCCACTAGAGGGACGTCCGGGTGGTTAGGCGACTATTGATCGCGTGATGCTGGACGTTCTCATGCTATGTATGAGGACATCCAGCGTCATCCAAAACCCTATTGGAAGGCTCTTCACACATGCGCTTTAGGCCCCCTCTCCGCACCCGCCAATGTCAGGTTTAGGTGAAATGCAAACATCAGTGAACACGCTACCACTTTAAATGTATCTTGCAATCTATGTAGATCCTCTAGAGCAGGCTTCCCCAAACTCCGGCCCTCCAGATGTTGCTGAACTACAACTCCCATGATTCTCAGCCTATCTATTTCATTCATAGAAGTTGTAGTTCAGCAACATCTGGAGGGCCGGAGTTTGAGGAAGCCTGCCCTAGAGAATCCAGGAGTGCTGAAAAGGTAGTTCCCCAGATGTAGACCTAAAACTCCCATGATGTTTTGCATGCCTTGAGAATGAGAAAGCATCATGGACGCTGTAGATTTAAAACATCTGGGGATCTACCTTATGGGCACCCCTGCTCTAAATGAACATACCTGGTTACATTGTATCCAGGCTGGAACAACGTTTCAAAACGGTCTTGTCCACAAGGTTACAACATTTGAATAAACTCTGTCTCAAAACTGTGTTGTTAGAGTGTAGGAAACAGTATATATTACGGTGTGCATAAATGTTAGAGGGATACTTGTAAATTGAGAAAGCAACCCTATCTCCTCCAATAAATCAATAATCCTTACTGAAGCAGCATAGTGCATCTAAATCACTTTAAACCTGCTCTGTCAAACTCTGGGGTCTTTGTATAATTTGTAAAGAACCCCCCCCACACCCCCATCTCAATGGTAGCCAGGAAGTGGAGGGGCAAAGAAAAGTGAGATTTACTTACCTGCACCTGACTCTCACGCCATCGTGCTAAGCCACTTCCACTTCCGCTACCAGGAGTCTACATTGGCACTGTACTCTCACGTATTTGTACAAGTACAGCATTGAGGTCTATGAAGGATCCTCCATAGAGAGAGCATTTTATTTATTTCTTCTACCCCAGGAAACGTCACTGGTGACAAAAGGTAACTCCTTAGTTTAGAAAGAAAATTGTGTAGATAAATTACTGAGACAAAATAGTCTATATCGTTTGAATGGGTTGGAATTTCAGTGAAATTCCACCATAGTCAATGTGAGTATTTCATAAAGATTCTATCTTTATGACTCAATTTTGACGAAGAGGTGACAGCTGTTTTAAGCTATACATATTCAGTACCTCTATGTCTCAAGCCTTAGTGGGATTGCCTATCCTATTGAGATAAGACAGAAAACTATAAAGCTGTCCCTGACCACCTCTGCCAACAGTGAACCTAAGTAACCTCCGTTATTACAAACTACGATCTACATACTGGCTCAGGCATGGGCTTAAACAACCTTTCACTACCTCCACATACAGAGGGAATGGGGAAAAAAGGACAACTTGGATACAAGTGCACCCCAGTGCTTTTGACATACCAAAAGCAAAAATCAATGTATTAGCCAAATGGAAGATATTATGCATTGGCGGCTATGATCAAGCAGGGACTAAAGTCCCAGATAGTCCAGTGTAGCTGTGCGTGGTCTGTATCTCTTGGCCATGCTGCAGTAAAATAAACTGATTTATATTCTTTCTTTTGTGTGGATTGTCCTTCTGTTTCTTTCACCGTCATTCTCATTGTCACTTACACATAAATACAGATCTCAGTCCATACATTCTTTCTCATTTGTTGTGCGTAACTCAATCTCTCAATTGTGTTTTTGTATGGTGAAAATAGATTGCCAACAATAAGCCTTATGGGTATACCTATCAGTAAGTGTTGTTTTTTTTTTGTTTGTTTTTTTTTTCCTTCTTGCATTAGCTACAGCTTTCCAGCTTTTTAGTAAGAGTTTCCATAACAAAGCAAGGGAACACGCGTCAAACCTGAGTTTGCCCCAGACTGCAGATGAAGGGAGCTGGAGACACCCGGGGAGGAGGGTGGGAGTTCTACAATGATTAGTTCCATTCAGAAAGCCATTAATAGCCAACATGCCATTGGTTTCATTGCAGAGCTCTGATGCTGGGAATATATTAGCTGCCTGTCACCCAAATGAAATATTGGAGGCCCAGAGGAAGCCATTACAGGCATTGTGTGCAGAGAGGAAGTGATTTACGACATGCCAGGGTAGGCAAACGAGCCAGTGAGGACAGACAGCATTTGCCGGTGTACGACAGCAGGATATGGAGAAATGATACATGTTTAAGGACAGGTGGAATGAAAAGCCCTGGTGGCTTTAAATCTCCTTATTAAGCACAGGTGGAAAAACAAAAGAAGGCTTTGGGGTTCCCTGATCTGGGACCTCATTAGCAGGTCTACCTGCATGTGCCAGGAGACGGGGAATGGTGGATATTACGGAATCCTAGTGCTGAAATCCTGCAGCAAAATGACAAGCTCATTCATTAACAAAAATGGAGAACAATTGCATAATGCATATATACATGTTTCACAAATCCTCTGTTATACACATGATTTATTCTAAAATCTGGAAATGGCAGAACGGCACACATATGCAGGATTCATAAATCATTAACTCTTGCACCACTAGAAACTGTAAGGCATTGCTTTTCAGCAAAACAGTGTGGGCAATTACCCATTTTAACATAACCAAGTATAATGCATAAGTGGTAGATATCGCACTCGATGGAGTGCAGGTTATTCATTTGTAAATATCAACTTTTGAATACAGTTAAAGATTGTATGTATTGTACATGGAGTGTATATACAGGGAGTGCAGAATTATTAGGCAAGTTGTATTTTTGAGGATTAATTTTATTATTGAACAACAACCATGTTCTCAATGAACCCAAAAAACTCATTAATATCAAAGCTGAATATTTTTGGAAGTAGTTTTTAGTTTGTTTTTAGTTATAGCTATGTTAGAGGGATATCTGTGTGTGCAGGTGACTATTACTGTGCATAATTATTAGGCAACTTAACAAAAAACAAATATATACCCATTTCAATTATTTATTATTACCAGTGAAACCAATATAACATCTCAACATTCACAAATATACATTTCTGACATTCAAAAACAAAACAAAAACAAATCAGTGACCAATATAGCCACCTTTCTTTGCAAGGACACTCAAAAGCCTGCCATCCATGGATTCTGTCAGTGTTTTGATCTGTTCACCATCAACATTGCGTGCAGCAGCAACCACAGCCTCCCAGACACTGTTCAGAGAGGTGTACTGTTTTCCCTCCTTGTAAATCTCACATTTGATGATGGACCACAGGTTCTCAATGGGGTTCAGATCAGGTGAACAAGGAGGCCATGTCATTAGATTTTCTTCTTTTATACCCTTTCTTGCCAGCCACGCTGTGGAGTACTTGGACGCGTGTGATGGAGCATTGTCCTGCATGAAAATCATGTTTTTCTTGAAGGATGCAGACTTCTTCCTGTACCACTGCTTGAAGAAGGTGTCTTCCAGGAACTGGCAGTAGGACTGGGAGTTGAGCTTGACTCCATCCTCAACCCGAAAAGGCCCCACAAGCTCATCTTTGATGATACCAGCCCAAACCAGTACTCCACCTCCACCTTGCTGGCATCTGAGTCGGACTGGAGCTCTCTGCCCTTTACCAATCCAGCCACGGGCCCATCCATCTGGCCCATCAAGACTCACTCTCATTTCATCAGTCCATAAAACCTTAGAAAAATCAGTCTTGAGATATTTCTTGGCCCAGTCTTGACGTTTCAGCTTGTGTGTCTTGTTCAGTGGTGGTCGTCTTTCAGCCTTTCTTACCTTGGCCATGTCTCTGAGTATTGCACACCTTGTGCTTTTGGGCACTCCAGTGATGTTGCAGCTCTGAAATATGGCCAAACTGGTGGCAAGTGGCATCGTGGCAGCTGCACGCTTGACTTTTCTCAGTTCATGGGCAGTTATTTTGCGCCTTGGTTTTTCCACACGCTTCTTGCGACCCTGTTGACTATTTTGAATGAAACGCTTGATTGTTCGATGATCACGCTTCAGAAGCTTTGCAATTTTAAGAGTGCTGCATCCCTCTGCAAGATATCTCACTATTTTTGACTTTTCTGAGCCTGTCAAGTCCTTCTTTTGACCCATTTTGCCAAAGGAAAGGAAGTTGCCTAATAATTATGCACACCTGATATAGGGTGTTGATGTAGCACATCACCTAATATGCTTAATTGGTAGTAGGCTTTCGAGCCTATACAGCTTGGAGTAAGACAACATGCATAAAGAGGATGATGTGGTCAAAATACTCATTTGCCTAATAATTCTGCACTCCCTGTATGGCTTTATTTATTTTTTTTAATAAACCAAACCACCTTAACTCTTAAGGACCAAACTTCTGGAAAAAAAGGGAATCATGACATGTCACACATATCGTGTCCTTAAGGGGTTAAAAATGGGGTGCAATTATGAGGCACCAAAGAAGGATATTGCAAACCTAGAAAAAGTGCAGGGGGGCTACAAAATGAATAATGAGAATAGAAAACATTATTCCAAAGAGAGGCTAGAAAACTGCATTTGGAAAAAGGCACCTTTGAGGGGTTATAATAGCTCTATATACAAATATATACAGGTTCAAGACAAACTTCTTTGTTGTAAACTGTTTATTAGGACAAATCTACATCAGACAGGAAGTTACCCTTTGAGACTGGAAGAAAGGCATTTTCGCTTTTAGCAGAAGAAAGGGTTCTTTACCGTAAGAACAATAAACTTGTGGAATTCTATACCTAAAAAGATTTTCTTATCCGATTCTATAGGTTGTCTTTTTTTTTTTTTGTTGTTGTTGCAAAAACAGAATATTCATTGATATAATTGGTATGTATGTGAACAGGTTGGTGATCCAAGGAGAAATCTGATTTCCATTATGGAGTCATGAATAAAAGGTAACTCCTTAGTTTAGAAAGAAGATTGTGTAGATAAATTACTGAGACAATCTATCTACACACCCCTTAATTGCTCATTATGGATGGCACTCACATATACCAGAGTCCCTTCTGCTTGACTCTGCATTTTCTTTATTAATACAAAGAGCTAGTAAATACGTGTCAAACTGTGTTAGCTCCATAATGCTAATCTGTTTTCTGTTAAAAAATACCAACACATGCTTGATTTTACTTGTATCTAAGCGTGTGAATTAATGTCTGTGGTAGCTGTGTCTTAGGTAGGACAATTAACATATATACTGCCTTTCTTCCACACAGTTGACTATTTGTTGTATCTTCCCTGAATCTAATCATTCAAATGCATGCCACACGTGATTTAATTGGTTGTTAATTGCATTTCTGGGTTTATTATCCTCTTTGATTTTTTTTTTTAAAACAGGTAACGAGAATCTAAAGAAGAAGGTGTTGATTCCAGGGAAGGGTCCCGAAAGTAGGCCACTGAAGGGGCAGGAAGTCACTGTGCGTCTGAAGGTTACCCTAGAAAGTGGGGTTGTGGTAGATGATCAAGAAGCACTTACTTTTACGCTGGGAGATGGAGATGTCATTCAGGTGAACCATCTTAGTAAAAGGGGCATTCATGTCTCTGTCATGTGTTGTTTATTTTTAATATATAAAGGAATACTGTAGGGCCAGGAACACAAACATGTATTAAACACACCATCTACCCCCCCCCCCGAACCCCTCTTGCCCACCTAAATATAGTAAAATCGTCCTGTGATTCCAGTCTGCTGCTGGCTCTGCCTCCTTGGCTGACATCAGAAGTGTTGATCGGGGCCTGACCGCTAAGCTGGACGGGCAAAGGGGACCTGACCAGCAATCCTTGGGGGAACTACCAGCTGCCGGCGACACAGTCAGGTGGGTGGGTGGGACTGCGGCCTGCTGTGAGGCTCTGGCGGGAGAAGCGGCTGGTCTCCCGTGCTTAGTCCAGCAGTACCTCTCGCACTCCGACTGAGGTCCCCATTACCCCCCCAGTGGGCAGGGGGGGTTATCCCGCACCCCAACGGGGACGCAGCGACCATTCAGAGCATCTAAGCGGTAGTAAGACCAACTGGGGACCGCATGATTAAAATCAAGATGGCCGCCACGCTAATACTGTATGTATGTTACGTATGTTTGTATTTGGAGTATGCTGATTCTGAAAATGTAAGTATTTTTGTGAATGTGATGTATACATTTAAAGTTATGAATATTGCACAAAACTGTTTTTCTGCCTGTGATAATTACGTAAGCCCATTGTGTTTAGTAATTATATCACAGGTAGAGGGGAGGATTTTGTGTGGGAGTGTATTGTATGTATGGATTGGTTGTTCTGCAAAACCCTGTGGGCAGTACTATGCGTGTAAAATGTGCATAAAAGCAGAGTGATTAAAAAGCTTGCGTTCTTCTTCACCCTCAATCTAGAGTCCTGTCTCTTATTGGGGGAATTGCTATATCACTACAAGGGATTGCTATGCTCTGCATGCTCCCTTGGATAATAACTTCTAAGCTCTTTTAAGAGCTTGTTCCTGTCTTGCTCTCGGAAGGAGTCTACGGTGGTTATAGTGTCGACTGGAGTGCTTGGAGCCCTCAGGAAGCGCTAGGAGCATCCTTCAATGGAGGTACCCAGTCAGGGTACCAGGTGATCCGTTATCTCCTCCTGCAGTTCCCTACAGAAAGTATTTAAAAGGTCAGAGCCTACATGAATACCTGGTGCTCTGCTGTCCCCTGGTGGTCAAACTTTAGTAAGCGGATAGAAATTGTTACTCTGCATAGCCTGAAATCCAACCACTACATAACCAAGCATGTATAGACTAGCTACAAAAGTATATCACATTTATGCATATCAGATAATACCTGTCAGCTTATAAGAAATGTCCTGTTAAATGCATCTTTTGATAATAACGTTAATTAACCTTGTTACTGTTTCTACAAAAAAAAAATGCAGCACATCTTGTCTTTTGTGAGTACAACGCTTGTTATGTCATTCACCAACCTTGTCTTGTGTAACCAACTCTGCACTTTGAAAAATAATTAAAAAAAACAAAAAAAATAAGTGTTGATCAAAGCTAATCACAATGCTTTCCCGTCAGAAAGCATTGGATTGACTGAGCTTGTCAAGGAGGCAGATCAGGTGCAGAGCCAGCACAAGTCAAACACAGCCCTGGCCAATCAACATTTCCTCATACAGATGCATTGAATCAATCTTGCAGTGGCCAGTGAATGTATCCCTGTGTAAGAAATTATGACCCTCTTACAAGGATATTCTTTTAGGGAATGTGTGACAAATAAGTCACAAACACAACTGTATAATAAAATGTATTGCAAATATTTGTTTAGGATACTGTTACAGATTTTAAATGGGATATACACATTATAACCAATCCAGTCCAAAACCAAAAGATACATAGAAAAGGGCAATACTTAAACATTTAAATGAAGATCTTCCCCTTGCGCCTTCATCTTAGTAGTATGGGACAGTCACCTGTGCTTGCTGCGCTGTCCTCTCTAAAAGAGACAAAGAAAGAGCAAGGAAAGGAGAGGTGCCCAACCTCCTTGGCTGTTGTCCTTTTAAAAACTGATCCTTGCAGTCATTAAAGGAATACTATAGTCCCCTAAATTACTTTAGCTAAATAAAACAGTTTTAGTGTATAGATCATTCCCCTGCAATTTCACTGCTCAATTCACTGTCATTTAGGAGTTAAATCACGTTGTTTCTGTTTATGCAGCCCTAGCCACACCTCCCCTGGCTATGATTGAGAGAGCCTGCATGAAAAAAAAACTGGTTTCACTTTCAAACAGATGTAATCTACCTTTAAATAATTGGATCTCAATTTCTAAATTGAACTTTAATCACTCTTGCAGGGTCTAGCAAGCTATTAACATAGCAGGGGATAAGAAAATCTTAATTAAACAGAACTTGCAATAAAGAAAGCCTAAATAGGGCTCTCTTTACAGGAAGTGTTTATGGAAGGCTGTGCAAGTCACATGCAGGGAGGTGTGACTAGGGTTCATAAACAAAGGGATTTAACTCCTAAATGGCAGAGGATTGAGCAGTGAGGCTGCAGGGGCATGTTCTCTACACCAAAACTGCTTCATTAAGCTAAAGTTGTCCAGGTGACTATAGTGTCCCTTTAACTACAAGTCACAGAATCCCTTTTCCCTCCCAAAAGTGGTTTATCCAGCCCTCTTTTTCCAGAGAGTTCTGCCTTTACACAAGTCTTTCCCTTTGATCTCCCTCCATCTGTACTGTAACATTGTGTAAGTTGTGTCCAGTTAGGGTTGGTTTTTGGTAGCTTTGGAGCAGGCCTAGACTTCTTTTAGAGACAGGATAGCTTGGGAAAACACATACTTCCATGGTTACACCTAGATATTCATTACTCTGATCTTCTGATAACATGCATGGAAAACTGGTTGGCAGGAGAACTGCTGGAGGGATGTAAGCTTTTTGTTTTAGCATTTTCTCTAAAAACACAGTGCTTACTGCAAAAAGCCTGAAGGAAATTATTCTACTCACCAGCAAAAAATGCAGTAAGCTATAGTTGTTCTGGTGACTGTAGTGTCCCTTTTAAGCTTTAAATTTCAGATATCTGCTGTTATCTCCGTTCGCTGCCAATGAATGAGCGTATCTTAGGCAAATTAAAACATTAAAGTTTAAAAGAATGTGTAATTGTATTTAGCAAATAGAGAAAAAAAAATTATGCGCATACATAAGTAGAGACATTAGCTTGGTACTTTGGTGCCTCTAGTTCATAACCTTGGCGTTGCTGGCAGGTAACTTAGAAAACTGTTTGGAGTAGTAGAAAGTTAAAAGCTGAGGTCATATTTGAAAGAGGAACTTTGTGCATTTTGCGTAGTTCATGAGCATCATCTGGTGACAGCATTGCAGTATTACACTTGTGCTGTGAATTTCTACGCTTTTATGTTGTAATTTCTATATGATCGTTTGTTGATTCTCAGAACAAAAAATGGCGATCGTTACAAAAGGAAACCTTTGGAAGGTTGCTCTGTAGTGAGAGTTAAACATCTATATTCAAAAAGTATTCAGACCTGTTGCAGGTTGCTAAAATTGTGTAAATTCGTTTTTAATATTAATCTACACTCAGTGCCCCTTATTGTCGGGATCACTGTTTAGTAGACAAAGCCCACAATGCAGGGAAGTGCTAAAGGTAAATAAACCAAGTTCGCAGTACACAGGGATCCGTACAGAGTAGTCAGGGAAGCCAAAGGTCAGGACGAGCAACTCAAGTTCAGAAGCGATTATTCAGGCCAAAGGCTCCCTTTAATAGGCCTTGTTTCGGCGTGTGCGCACCATATGTTTCTTCCGCACTCTGTGTTGTCAGATTCGGAAAGCAGCAGTGCCTGAAAGATTGCAAGTGGCCGGTGTGGGTGATTGGGCCGGTGTTCTATCAAATCCCCTACCCTCGTCACTATCCTAATTTGAACCCTAACATTAACCCTAAATGTCCTATGTGCCTAAGCTTAGTGAATGCAATAACTATAATGAAAGTGTAAAACTAGCTTTACTTACCTTCCAGGACCTTGCTGTGGAGGAGTAGCAGGAGTGCTAGCATGCATGTGCAGCACAGGATCCAGCTGATTTCCTTCACCGGAAGTGCCACTATTATAGGTAAGTTTCCAGGTATTGTGCAGAGGGAACACTAATAGTTTAAAAGAAAAAAAGCTTAATTGGTCTAAGACCATGGTCAACCATGCCCTAGCTGAAGGCACTCTAGCTTTTAATCAGCACAGCACATCTTAGTAGCACTTAGTATCACTATGGTGTTTTAGGTCGTTTTTTGTCAGTGGTGGAATCAGGCAGACAATGCAGATTATCTGAGAATAGAAATATGGACGCTGTGGGAGGGAATATGCTTAATCGAAGGGACGTTTAAATTACTTGCAGGCTGAGTAGTGTTTCTGGCATATCGATACAATCAAGTAAGCTACAGCCTATAGCTCATTCATGATAGGAGATCTTAGACCAATTAAGCTTTTTTTCTTATAAACCGTTAGTGTTCCACTGTACAATACCTGGAAATTTACCTATAATAGTGGCACTCATCTCCCTGTGTATATAGCAGTTTGGCATGTTATATTTTTGCAGTGGATATGTTTCATTGAACACAATCAATTTTTATTAATGGTTAAATATCGTCGTGGTATATGCAGCAGTTGAGAAAGTTAAACTGCTCCATTAGATACGTTGTATTCAATCAGCACATCACATATAATGGTATTTGGTCACGGAGGGCTACATATCGTGGCCATTAGCGCTTAGCTGCCTCTCTTTTGTAACTGCTTTAGGACATTATCCTGTTTCATCCATATAATGTATCTGGCACAGTTTGTATATTTTGTACATAACATAATTTACCTATAGTGGCACTTATTTAAAGGGCTTTTTCATTGCCTTGAACTACAGCCACAAAAGGGGTTAATTATACTGGATAATAAATATCTTTATATATATAATACAATCTATCTACAATAATGGCACCTTTTAATAAAATTTCTTATTGTATGTCATATTATATTGTCTTATATTCTACAAGGAACCTTTTTGTGCCCATTGTGACTGTGTCCTTTGAACATATAGTTTCTCTTTACTACTTAAACTTAGGGTTACCCGCTGTCCAGGTTCACACACCACAGTCCCTGTGTGGGACATTACGTTTTTTTTCTATTTGTACACTTTGACTAGAATCCACCTGTGGCAAATTCAGTTGATTGGACATTATTTAGTAAGGCACACAAACACATATATATATATATATTCGTCTCACAGCAGTAAATGCTTATTGGAGCAAAAAACAAGCTATGAGGTCAGAGGAACTGCCTGCAGAGCTCAGAGACAGGATTGTGTCAAGGCATAGACCCAGGGAAGGCTACAAAACAATTTCAGCTGCATTAAAGGTTCACAAGAGAACAGTTGCCTTCATACTTCTTAAATAGAACCAGGACTCCTCCCCGGCCAAACTTATCAAACAGGGGAGAATGGCTTTGGTAAGAGAGGTGACCATGAACCATATGGTTACTGTGATCTACAGAGACCATGTGTGGAGATAGGAGAAACTTGCAGAAGAATATCCATCACTGCAACACTCCACAGATCTAGCAAATATTGTCACGTCACTCTAATAGACTTGAGCCTGTAAGGTGCTTTGTCAATGTGATATTTTAGTTTTTTTCTGTTGAATATATTTGCAATAGTGTCAAAAAGGTTTTTTATCTATTTCTTTGCTTTTATCTTTATAGAGGATTCAATATAGATGGGGTCGGTGTAATGTAGAATAAGGCTACAAAACAAAATGTAGAAGAAAAACACCCCCAAAGTGGACTGAATACTCTAAGTGCACTGTATATCCCACATTTTGATTAGTGATAATCATGATAATTTTGATTGAGTTACAATCTCGCAGTGATTTCTTCCCCCCGCCAACCCCTTCCATATGTTGGTTTAGAATGCTGCTTTCACAAAAGTAAAAGCACCACAGCAATAAGCTGCTCTATGACTTGCCTTTCTTGACGCACTGCAACATGCATGTTCTTGGTCACATTATTACTGTTATCGGGAGAAAGCTCTGAAATCTTTTCAGGTACAAAGACCTCTTGCCGTTCTCTATTGCTTTTTTAAAACAAAGCTGAAATGTTTGAAATATGGTGTCTTTTTTTTTTTTTTAACTGTTGCTATGGTCTGTCCACAAATCCCAAGGCTTTGCTGCTAAATTTAATGTGATAAAATATACACAGAGTCCTGGTGTATAGCTGGAAGAATCCTAACACACACTAAACACCTGTGTGGTATCCTCTCTACCCATGCCAAATTGAAAAACTATACATACATGCAATAGGCGGAGTTTGTAGGTTCTTGGGTAAATGGTTTGAATAATACAGGAATACATCGCAGTTTGAACTGAAAAGACAAAAAGGGAAAACCAAATTCTAGTGTAATATTGCCATGTATAAAAATATGAGTAAAGGAAATCTGTGATCTTGTACTCACGAGGGTGGAGCCAGTATCATTTAGGCTCAATATGTAGGGAATATTAGTGGGGATCCCACTCCCTTCTTGTGCACCCGTTGGTTTCAGGTCCTCTGGTCCACCTCACAGATCCACTTGACGCCAAGTGAATTGCAAGAAATACTTTATTAACAACAAGTAAATCAAACAAATAAAATAGGTAAAGTCAGTTTCTGGTACTGCAAGACGCGTTTCGCCTTTCTCATAGGCTTCATCACATGCTTGTGGTGTACTTAGTTGTCCTGTCTTTTTTATAGGGCTTTAATTGTCTTCAAATCATATCACCTGGTGTCTTTTGCCGACTTCCGTCTCCTCCTTCTGACGTCAGGCATCGGGATGCGTCCTTGCGCTGCGTTTCTGGTGTGTACATATTTGGAACGCATCTATATTCTATATTATCGGGCTGCGATCTTAGCAGCCTCTTACATATCGGGGCGCCTCGGGATATGCATGTAAAGAGCAGTTAGATAAAGTTAAAACCTTTAATGAGACTAATAAGTATATTAGTGATAAAAACAGAAATTGTAACAAATGTATGTGGTAACCCATGATTATCTTAAGTTAATAGTGACTGGTGATTTAAGGTTGGAAAGGAACAATGGAGCCGAACGTGTGTGTGTGTGTGTATGTATGTATATATGTATGTATAATATATGATATTAATAAAAATGGATGAACATTAAAAAAGCCTCCTATCCAAATTTAAGGATGCATGTTTGGAATCACTCCAATCTTAAGAGTATAGATGTATAAAACAAATAATATAAAAGATTAAAATGTATAAGAATATTAGAATGTAGAAGTAACTACAAAAATGAGTATCAAATAAACTTCCTAATAAAACATTTGTTTATACTTAAAAACTTTTTTATATACATAAGACTTATTCTTTATAAAAGGAGTGGATATTGTCCCCAAGTATATTTATTTTAAGAAGTGGCATATCTCAAAATCTGAATTGAGTGCATGAGGGATAAGGGTATTGAAATTAAAAATGTATTCAATTTCTTCCTTGCCTAGTTTGTTAATGTAGTCGCCTCCTCTCCAATCTTTTTTCACTGCTTTTAAAGCACAAAAAAAAAAATCTTTCAGATCCTGGCTGTGTCTCATCTTAAAGTGCTGGGAAACTCTGAGTTTCTAAGCCTTTCTTTATGTTTTGTATGTGTTCAGCGATCCTTACATTTAGTGGTCAAATAGTTCTGCCAATGTATAAAAAAAAATTGCATTGGCATTTTAAAATGTATATGACGCCTTTTGAGTGACATGTTAGATGGTCTTTGATGGTATACTGTTTTCCTCTAATGTGATTTATGTCGGTAAGGTGTCTTTTTTGTTACTTTTTGTTTCCCTACATGGGAGGCAATTCCCACATCCATAAAACCCTAAAAGATTGTTTAAAAAATTCTTTGGTTTCTCGGACTCTAAACAGCTTTTGACTAAAATATTTTTCAGATTGTTGGTTCCTCTATAAATTATTTTAGGTTCATGGGGTGTGATTTTATTAAGAACCAGGTCATCTTTTAGCTTTTTGCTGCTAAATTGGTCGACTTATGGATATCTTGGCAAGACTTTGATAACTTGACTTTACTCTGCAGAAGTCAGGGATTTTGGTGGCCAAGTTAGGAAGGGGTTTGTAGAACTTTTCATAGATTTTCTCATGGTATGAAATCTGTATTTTGTAATCAAATGTATGTAATAAAGCTGTGGTTTAAAACTAAGTTGGATTTTAAATCCAGTGTCATCTTGACCATAAAATATGACTCTGATACTCCACTTAGTAGAGACAATGTAGTCCAGGCACTCGTGGTCCTTTTTTTAAGCAGCAGTTTTATTAGAAAAACACAAACGTTGCTGTGTTTGCCGTGTTGTTCCAATAAAACTGCTGTTTAAAAAAGACCCCGAGTGCCTGGACTACATTGTCTCTACTATATGAAATTGAGGTTCGCCAGCCCTAGGTACAGTGCACCAAGGTCTACAGGGGATGTGTGTGCGCACCCCTCCTTCTTTTACAATCTGGTACTCCGTCATACCTTCTCGTAGGTGTTCCATGCTGTACACATTTTTTATGGGCATGGATCTGCAATTGATTTTCTTGTTCATGTTTCCTTTCAGGAAGTGCTTAAACATCACTGGCTGTTGCGAAAGATGAAAAAAATGCATCTTAGTGTGGGATCTTAAAGGGACACTTTAACTGTTTCATATTGTTGAAGTGGTTTTATAATCTTAAAGGATCACTATAGTGTCAGGAAAACAAAGCAGCTTTCCTTAATCCAGCGCCGGGCTCCCTCGGCGCTGGTGACCTCTCCTCCCCCGCCGACGTCAGGTCTCCTGTCCGACGTCAGTGGAGCCGAATGCGCATGAATTCAGTGTCCATAGGAAAGCATTTCTCAATGCTTCCCTATGGACGCTCTGCATGATGGAGGCGAAATGTGCCTCCAGCGTCGCAGATGCACCTATAGTGGCTGTAAGGTAGACAGCCACTAGAGGCTGGCTTAACCCCAAATGTAAACATAGCAGTTTCTTAGAAACTGCTATGTTTAGATCTGAAGGGTTAAAACCTGAGGGACCTGGCACCCAGACCACTTCATTGTACTGAAGTGGTCTGGGTGACTATTGTGTCCCTTTAAGTCCCTTGTCGTCATCCTTCCATTGAGCACTAACACATTAGTGAGAGTCCCTAGCAGCCCAACCTCCTTTGCTGCTTGGGATAATTAGGAAACATTAGCCTAAGCAGCAATGGGTGGCTATGATTGGCTAAGTGTATCAGCTGACTGCCTTTATTCTATCATGGCACCCATTGACATTATGAATTGGTAGGAAGTGTGTAATTTCTGCTTTATCCATACCTCCTGTGAGCAGCCAGAGACCCTAATTCGGTATTAAACTGCCTAGTTTAACACTGAATGGAGGGACAGAGCCAGGGACCCCAGTCATTATAACCAATTAAATGAGATTAGTACCAGCAGTGTGCCTTTTTAAAGATTTTAAGTCCTCATGTTTGCAGAATAAAATGGCATTGCTCTCACATGTAGACAGTCTGTCAGCACGTCATTTACTTCGGTATACCCATAACAAAGAAAATAGAGTAATAATGAACTCTCTGGAATTTACCCCAATTCCCATTGGTAAATCTTTTATTGAATCCCGATCCCTTCACTTATTTCAGTGCCATGGATATAGAGAATACATATTAAGTTAAATGAAGCTGCACTTCCGGTGGCTTGCTGAACAGTTTATTTTTGTTGTGAATGAAGCCAGGTGTTGCAGAAGCTCCCTCAGATAGCAATGAGAGCAAGTGGAAGTCACTGGGAATTGTATGGCGCATTGATCATCCAAAAGTAAAAAAAATATAGTTGAGCCAATTAATAAACAAACATAGAGACAGACACAATTGAGATTTGTAGGAGGAAATGGGGGGTAACCCTTGGTTGATTAATGCAATAAGAAGAAAAACACACAAAATGTCTATGTGAGAGCCAGCAATTTATGTTAAGACTTAACTTTTAATATAGTAAGTTAAAATAAGTGCAATTATATGTAGTAAAATCATATCATGAAAACAGGTAGGTTTTCCTATACATGGATATGTGCTGGGCTGTGGTCTTTAATAATTTTGAAATAAGAATAGGAGTAGCTGCAGTTTTAGTCAGTTACTTTATCTGAATTGGGATAAATAGGTATATTGCTGCAACTCCTATCAACTTGCAAGTGGAGGAGAGAAATATGATTAGTATAGGTAGGAATAGATAAAAAGTAGATCATAGCCTATTCCAGGTAGAATTAGAGGCTACTGTGCCTTCGAGGCATCCTTACCCAGTAATTCTACACTCATTCTAAGCAGAAATAAATGCCCAAACCGCCCAGAATTAAATAAATAAGAGGAAAATCAGTCTGTGGTAGGTAGTTATGTCATGTGCCGTGGCTAGATAAACTATCATGACATGCTGACATCTCTGGTATGAGAATATACTACCCAAGCCCCTATTATTAATCATGTACGGGCTGACTTACCTGTTTTGGCATTGTTGAGTTGAGTTGAGGTGAGGGTTTATAGCTGCAGCAATGTATGTTATAAGCAACAGAACATGAGAAGACTGTGGGACATGGATGATACCTTATTAAAGGATCATAGATAGCTCTGATTCTTGGAGTGTTCATTTGAATGTTTCTTCTGCAAATTAACACTGTAGGATTTTGTCAGCATGTTTCCCTGTCTAAAAAAGAGAAGGAAAATGTTTCTACCTCTTCCTACAATTTTAGGGTTTGGTTTCTACTTAAGGTTAAAGGGGCACTCCACTGCCCAAATTCAAAATTAAAATCAATACTTGGTAGATACACCCCCAGTGAAAAATTGCATGCATTTAAATATGCATTTTTCATTGGGGGTAAAACTAAAAACCGCTTGCAGAAGCTGCAGTTCTCTTGTCTGCATCTTTTGCAAGCCTTCCCCCAACTTACCTCACCCAGACTTTCTGTGGCTGCCCAATCACAAAATTCCCAATGCAGCTCAATGAGAAGTCTTTCAGGTGTTGTAAGCAATTGCCTGACTCCATTGAGCTAAACAAACCAGGAAGTAACAGGACCTGCTGTCTACTTTACAGCCAAGTGGGTGTAACCAGGTTAATTTACCAAAGTGTAATTTTCTAATGAAATCTGCATTTTTTGCAAATTGGAAAAAAATAGGCCCACACTCTTCACATACACAACTTTTCAGCAAGTTAAAGTGCTTTAGGGGTCTGGTGTTTCCCTTTAACATGATATGTCTTTTAAATCAATTAAATTTGATCTCTTTGTTACTATGTATTGAATTATTAGCTTCTTACTAATATCTATATTTGCAGGCACTGGACTTGTGTGTGCAGCTAATGGAATTAGGAGAAACCGCACTCATTGAATCTGAAGCAAAGTACTGCTACGGAACAGAAGGCAGGTGTGTTTAGATTCCTGGTAAACCTTTTACAGTATCCTACATGTGCTCTTGGTAGATTCTGTCTGCAGAATGCTACTCTGTACTGAAATTCTACCTAAAAGGTGTCTAAGTGTTTTTTGTTGTTGTTGTTTTTTTTTTTTTTTTTAAATCGGTTTAATTTTGAGCCGATTTTATTTTATTATTTACATTCTATGTTTGACAGTCCTGTCACAACCAGAGCATACCATATAAATTATGGACCGTGCTAGGTCACATGTGCTCGTACAGTGTTTTTTCAGTTGCTTGAGTGCACATGAGCATGCCTGAAGTATCATAATAGGGAAATAATGTAGCTCTGGAGGTGGATGTTTTTAACCAACCAGCGCAGCACTATTCACCACAATAAAATTTTAAATAGCATTCCAAGAGTGAAGAAAGGAGGAACTGTCAGTAACAGAAGTAGAGAAGTGTCTGTTCTTTGTTAAAGGATCAATATAAGGTCAGGAACCCAAACATGTATTCCTGACCCTATAGTGTTAAAACCACCATCTAGCCCCTCTGGGTCCCTCATGCCTCCAAAAATATAGAACAATCTTACTGTATTCAAACCTAAAGCTGTAAATCTGCATGCTGTTTGTCTCAGGAAAAACAAGCAGTCTGCTGACATCATCAGAAGCGGTAGCCTGATCCGATCACAATGCTTCCCCATAGGATTGGCGGAGACTGACGAGGATGCAGATCAGGGGCAGAGCCAGCATGATTCAAACACAGCCCTGGCCAATCAGCATCTCCTCATAGAGATGAATTGAATCAATGAATCTCTGAGGAAAGTTCAGTGTCTGCATGCAGATGGAGGAGATACTGAATGTTTGGATGCATTTTAGGCAGCCATGACCCAGGAAGGATCTGAGGAATGGCCAGTGAAGTTATCACTAGGCTGTAATGTTTAGTAGAGTAGGGGGGGCGCTGGTGTTTAGTCAGTGGGCTGGGGTTTTGGTGGAGGCTGGGGTTTGGAGGTGACTGGGGTTTGGTGGGTTTGGTCAGGGGGCACTGGGGTTTGAGGGTGGGGGGCTGGGGTTTGGTCGGTGGGGGCTGGGGTTTGGTCAGTGGGGGGCACTGGGGTTTAGTAGGTGGGCTGGGGTTTTAGTGAGTGGGGGTGTGCTGGGGCGTGAGTAGAGGTGGGGGTGCTGGGATGTAGTAGGGTCGACGACTGGAATTTAGTGTAGAGGGGGATGCTATATTTGTGTGTTTTTTTTTTTTTTTTATATACTGTACTTTTCAAAACAAACCTATGAAAATTTAAGTAGTTTTTTTTTGCCCACATAAACTTAACCTTGTTTATTTGGCCTTTGAGTTTGACATGCTTGCTGTAAACGGTCATCTAATGTTTACACTTCCTTTTATTCTAAATTCTGTTTAATGTAGAATTTCTTACGTCCTGCTCTGTTAATAGCTTGCTACACCCTGCAGCAGCCTCCTGCATGTAATTAAAGTTCAGTTTACAAAGCAGGAGATAAAAAGTAAGTTACATCTGATTAAAAATGAAACCATTTTGTTTTCGTGCAGGCTGTGTCAGTCACAGCCAGTGGAGATGTGGCTAGGGCTGCATAAAGAGAAATAAATTTGATTTAAATCTTAAATGGCAAAGAATTGAGCAGTGAAACTTCAGAGGTATGATCTATACATCAAAACTGCTTCATTAAGCTAAAGTTGTTTGGTTGACTGTAGTGTCCCTTTAAGGTTTATGGAAAATGTACCACTTTTTAATTACATATGTTATTTTACAACAGAACAGTTCATTTAGAGTAAAAAAAATAATAATAAACAGATCATGTATATCCTATAGGTAATATGTGGTTAAATATTCCTGAGAATATCACTCCATCAGTATATGGAGAAACGTTAAAATATTGTGTGATAAAACAGATGAGGACAAGTCAAAATAACTTGTAAAAGTAAAAAGAAGGCTATAGAACTAAAAAAATTAAAAAAATTCTTCTTTCCATTAAACAGTGGCAAACCTCTTGGGTGAGTCCTATACTAACAATTCACCTTGCTGCTTTCAACTAAAAAGCAAAATCTCTAAAACAAGTATTTTTAAAAACCCCTACAAATGTATTGACCCTTAATAGGGCACATATGGGATGGGTGGCAGCACTGTAAAATGGCTGTGTAACAATGTAAACTGTCATTCATTAGCCGTATGTACACATTGAGATTTCACACATAAACACAATTAGATTATACACAGCTACACTTTAACAAATATACAACAACGTTAATCATTGATGGCAAGGTGCAAATCCCATAGCTTAAAGAAAAACTATAGTGCCAGGAAAACAAACTTGCTTTTCTGGCACTATAGGGTTATGTCCCACCCTTCCGCTGGGCTTAAAACCCTTTCAGCCACTTGCCTTAATCCAGCGCCGGTGACCTCTCCTCCCCCTGCCGACATCTGCCCCGAATGCGCATGCATGGCAAGAGCCGCGTGCCCATTCAAACCACCCACAGGAAAGCATTACTCAATGCTTTCCTATGCACGTCCAGCGTCATCTCAGTGTGATTTTTCACAGTGAGAATCGCTGAAGCGGCCTCTAGTGGCTGCAGGGTTAAAACTAGGGGGACATGGCACCCAGACCACTTCATTGAGCTAAGTGGTCTGGGTGCCTATAGTGGTCCTTTAAACAGTGTAGATATAAGCATACAGAGAAGAGGAGAAAATAGGCACAGTTTCAATGTATCTTCCTCATTCGTATTGTGTGCCCTGGTTGTGTCTGGACTAAACTGATTTACGATGTGATTAAATATTTTTGAATAAACATTTTAAAGAAAATGGAGCACCACATGAAAAAGAACACAAGTTCTTTGTGATTTTTCAATGTTTTATTAAATGGTGTATTTTATATATTGAAATTTTAGTGATAGTTCCCATTAGTTTCTAGTTATTCCACTAGGTGGTGCTTGATATTAAGGCATGGCGCATTCACCGTAAGTAAAGTAGTCTAAATATTATTTCCTCATGGAGTATGTAAGTATGGTTGGTAAGAACATGTGCCAACCTTTTTTTGTGCAACAATTTATTCTTCTGGCTTTGTTTTCTATTGTTAAAATCCAATTGCATAACACATTTTATTTGTTGTAGTTTTCTGTGTTTTGCAACATTTAATAAAGAGTAATATGAGAATCCTACTATGTATTCCTGGATAAAATATATAAGAATTCCTCTTTAAGCAAGGCAGCAAATAATTACTTGTTTAAATACTGCCACAGGAGTCCAGAAATCCCTCGGAATGCCACGTTAACTCTTGAAGTATCACTACTGGAGACCCAAGATGGCCCAGATTTGGAGCTACTCAGTGGACAGGAAAAGTTGGACCTTGCCAACAAGAAACGAGAAAGGGGGAATTTCTACTACCAGCAAGCTAATTACGTTTTCGCCATCAACTCCTATGAAATAGCACTAAAAATCATAAATTCCAGTTCCAAAGGTCAGTCCACTGTCTGTGTTTATAACTCTTGTTATTTTCCTTTTAACCTTTAAGTCACTTATGATTTCTGCAACAATTTAAATGAGAAACACATTTTAAAAGCTTTGAATAAATTCTCAACGTTTAGAAGTTTTGTGCGATTCTTCTACACTGTATTTTTTCGCAAGCTTTTCCTCTTGGATTGTGCATGATTTCTTATGAACCGATGCCAAACCAGTACATCTTATGGTTGACCTTTCCTCTTATTGATTCACTTGTCTACCAGCATTCCTTTTCTCCATCCTCACTAATAAAGAGGAGATTTAAACTTGGATAAGACTTGATGTGGTCAATGAAGTGTCACCTAAATGTTGGTAAGCAAGTGAAACATGCAAACGTTTTTGGTTTGTATGCAGTCACCTCACAGTACAAGATTTTTCACAATATGCTTCCTCATGTACTTTTGTGAGGTATGAGTATATGCATGGAGGGAAAGGGCCATAATGATAACTGTGAAGAAATCCCTCTTTTATGTGCAATATTTCTTCCCTATTCATTCGGTAGATATAACTACCGAACAGAGACCACCCCCCTGGCTCGTTAAACTTCAAAGAATGCCTCAATTGAACCCTCTATCTGTGCGGCTGGCGTTCGTACTACTGAACGCCACGTGGCTGAGAAAACGGCCATCTTTTTTCATGCGAACAAAGGCAGCGGGACTTGGTCGTCAAGTGTCTGGAACTAAAATCGGACACTCAACTTCCCGAACACCGGTCTCAACAAGCGAACGCTGGATCTTTATTTCCCGTTCTTTTGTGCATTCAAATGAAGGGAACAATCGCTGCTAAGAGACAGGGGAATCCATTCGCGGAATTATTTGGTTTTTGCCACTTAAGTGAATAGACTGGCAAAACCACCCAAACTCCTGGAACTATTTTGGGAAGCCACCTCGCGGTTAGCCGGTCACAAAAGACTTCCATACTTTTTGAGAACCCCTGAACCGATCTGGGAGAAATTTGAATATGTTGGTCACCCAGATCGGGGCTATCAGGGGACATATTGTTTGTGGGGATACCCCATGCCTAAACGGGTGTTCTGAATATTGGGGAAAATTTTAATTTTTCTGCCTGGAGATAATCAAGTTATTACGTTATCAGACTTGATTATCTCCAGGACTAGGGGAGGGAATTGTATGTTTGTGCTGGGTGTGTTTCACAGTTTTCCTGTAACTGGTTGTACTGTGTCCCACCCTGTGGGATGTCCCCTTGCGTGGGGACTTGCATAAAAGCCAGTGTGTGGTCATTAAAAGCCAGTTCTGTTGTACCCTTCTTCTCGACTTCGGTTGATGTTTGGGGATTCGTATGCTTTATTAACCCCTTAAGGACTGGACTGTTTTTGCGATGTTGTACATTTGCGACCAGGCATATTTTTACACTTTTGTGGTGTTTGTGTTTGGCTGTAATTTTCCGCTTTCTCATTTACTGTTCCCATACAAATTATATATTGTTTTTTTCAGGACAAAAGGGGCTTTCTTTACATACCATTATTTATATAATCTCATGTATTTTAATTTAAAAAAAATAAAAAAATATGATGAAAAATTGAAAAAAATACATGTTTTTTGACTTTTACTTGAAAAATCTTTTACTCATCTACAAAAGCGAATGAAAAAAACTGCTAAATAGATTCAAAATTTTGTCCTGAGTTTAAAAATACCTAGTATTTACGTGCTTTTTTGCTTTTTTTGCATGTTATAGGGCTATAGGTACAAGTAGGATATTGCGGTTTCAAAACATACATTTTTTAAATTTATCAATAGTGACATTGTAACACTATTATCTGTCATAAATCTCTGAATAACACCCCACATGTACATATTTTTTTTAAAGAAGACAACCCAGGGTATTCAATATGGGGTATGTCCAGTCTTTTTTAGTAGCCACTTAGTCGAAAACACTGGCCAAAGTAAGCATTCATATTTGTTTGTGTGTAAAAAAACTAAATTGAACGCTAATTTTGGCCAGTGTTTGTGACCAAGTGGTTACTAAAAAAGACTGGACATACCCCATTTGCAATACCTTGGGTTGTCTTCTTTTGCAAATGGTATGCCATCATGGGGGTAATTCTCATTCCTGGGCTACCATACGCTCTCAAAGGCAACGTAACCAACCTGGCTATTTTCAATGTAAAAATATTTGACCCATATATTTGACCTTGTAACTTTCAAAAATGCTATAAAACCTGTACATGGGGGGTACTGTTTTACTCGGGAGACATCGCTGAACACAAATATTAGTGTTTAAAAACTGGAAAACGTATCACAACAATTATATCATCAGTAAAAGTGCTGTTTGTGTGTGAAAAATGCAAAAAAAGTAACTTTCACTGACAATATCATCGCTGTGATATGTTTTACTGTTTTGAATCACTAATATTTGTGTTCAGCGAAGTCTCCCGAGTAAAACAGTACCCCCCATGTACAGGTTTTAGGGTGTCGTAGAACGTTACAGGGTAAAATACAGTGCTAGCAAATTCAATTCTCTGGAATTTCGGCCTGGGTTGGCAGGCAGGTCCCTCAAATTGCAATCAATAAAATTACTGAATTATGTAAAAATATTACATAAATACGCACGTAGAATTTAAATATATATGCATATTTATATATTTGAAGTCTACGTGTATATTTATATAATTATTTATGTAATTTTGTATATGGATGTATGTATATTTCTTATTATTTTTATTTATTTTTATATACATAGATATATATACAAATTCATTCTAAGTGTATTTTGATATAAATATATATATATATATTAATTTTAAAATACAGTTAGAATAAAATTTCATATAGCTATATAATTTTTTTAAATTTTTTATTATTTAAAAATTTTTTTATTTAATTTAAATTACTTATTATTTATATTTTATAATAATATATATATATACAATATATAGTTATTATATATAATATATATACGTGTGTAATTTAATTATAAGTGTATTTTTATATTAATATAAGTACATATTAATATAAAAATACACTTAGTATGACATTATATATGATATATAGACATATTATATTTATATATATATATATATATATATATATATATATATATATATATATATATATATATATATATAAATATAATATATGTCTATATATCATATATACACATATATAATTATTTATTTATTTTTTATTAACATTAACTTTATTTTTTTAAATTGATTTTACACTTGCAGGGAGACTGCCTGTCAGCACAGACAGTCCCCCTGCAGGCAGAAACTAGGACACCTATTGTGACAATGTGATCGCTGTGTTAAGCGATCACATGGCCACAGGGGTCCTAATCTGCCGTGGGGAGACTGTCTGGGCTGCAGGCAGTCTCCCCACAACCGGAGCCACGCTGATCGCCGCCGGGGAACGACGGCGATCAGGTAAGTAGCTCTGACCGTTAGGACGGTTCAGGACCGTCATCGGTCGGCAACGCAAAAATGCCGATGACGGTCCTGAACCGTCCTCGGTCCTTAAGGGGTTAAGGGAATCATCTTGTAAAGCTATTGTGTTCGTATGGATTTTGTTTATTTCATCTACCAAATGGAGAGCTATAATCACTGATACTCTGGTGGTTCGGGAGGAAACTACCGAATGAGGAATTGGATATACTAGGTTTCCTTACAATAACCATTGAATCTTCTGCCATAGTTTATGCTGATATTTCCATACCACCTATGACTAACCCTTTAAGGAACACTATAGGGCCATAAACACAAACCTGCATTCCTGACCCTATAGTGTTAAAAACACCATCTAGTCCCATAGCCCAGTCTGCTGGTGCTGGCTCTGCTCCTGATCTGCCTGCTTGGCTGACATCATCAGAAGTCATGTTCTGAGCCAATCGTAATGCTTTAACATAAAGCTGTATAAAGACTGTGTGTGATAGGGTCGGGTGTAGACACTTTCCAGCATATATGAGCATGTATTTCGGACACTCTTGGTGGCATGCCTTCTTTCCCTAGCTAGTTTTGCAAATGGGAGTGTATCGGCCAGGGGCAGCGACGCATCAGCATCCCAAGGGGTTAATTTATACACATTCGGATCTTAAAATAGAGTTGTAGATCTGAAGCGGCCTATGTGTGCGAACTAATGCCTTTCCCAACTCGTTGAAGGGTGCTCCTTTTCACCATTTTTATAACCATTATGTATTCTGTGGCACACTTCGAACATGTTAAGTGTCCCCTCGTCTAATACCGTAGAAGTGACAATTTCAAGAGAAATCAACTCTTTTATAAATGTCCTAAATTACACGCGCCTGACTGTCATTCAAACACTGTTATGCGTTTTCCAACTGAATTTTTAGTAAGAAACACAACTGCAGATTATATGAAATTAAAGACTGTGTACCTTTTAAGGGAATCTCCAAAGTAAATTAGGAAAACAAATCAGAATGTCTTTGGCACAAGCAACATATATTTTGTTTAACAGGAATTCCAATCTCCCTTCAATAGGTATGAAACAAAAAGTAGAATAGTTTTCCAATAGTAGTAGGTTAGTAGTTTGCAAGGCTTGGAATTATAGGCAGGTAAAGTAATAAAAAAAAAAAAAGCAGCAAGTCTTGGTAATATGATTCTGTAGCAAGTAGTAGCAACAATATTATTGTAACAGCCAAAGTAGCAGATTGTAGCAATGGACTTAATGCAGCCAAGGATAAGCAGAGTAGAGAAGGCAAATTCGGGTTGAAGCTTACAGAGATCAGGATGGTCGGTAATCAATGCTGGGTCGAGGATTAGAAAAATCTGCAAGGTCCGTTAGGCGGGTCGATTTGGTTCACAAAAAGATACAATAAGGTAGATGCTTAGAAGGTGAAGTTTCCTCTTGACGAGCAAAATTGACTAGGCAAATAACTTTTGGCGCAGCTTCCCTATAATGTGGGAAAAGCTTGCGTCCTACAGGAGGAAGGAGTTCCGAATGACAAAACCCAGAAGTAGTTCCAAAGGATCGAAGTTCGGTAAGTCTGACAGACACTTGGGAAGGTGCTATTTTTTTTATTTTTTTTATTATTTGTTTTTTTTTATGAACTCCGCTTTCAGTGCTTTTCTACTGAGAACCATTCGGTTGGCATAGCATGGCAATTTCCAAATGTGTATTACAGGACCCCAGTGCAGAAGCATTGGATTGGAGCTGTAGATCGTACTAGTAAGCCGAGCTGCACAAAGAAAACCTCTTCCGCTGGATTAATGGTATCTTTTTTTTGAGGAATGGGGGAGTCCCTAAATCGTATTAAACAGTGGAACACTGCAGATTGGAAATAAATGTAAAAAAAACCACAAAAAAAACACCAAAATTAATATTTATTCACCAACCACTGAACTTTCGCAAACTGAAATACAATGACAATAAGGCTTAAATTGCCAAGTTGTGATTATAGCTATATTGGAGTATTTCCCCACATCAGCTTTTCTTGCTTAAATTTTGCCTCTCGGTTTAATGAATAACCCCGTTAGTAATATAAAGAGAATGTAATTTGCAGAGCCTTCAAATGTCCACTGTCCATTTCCTAAATGAGTGCTATAATACTTAGGGCTTTCTTGCCATTATAAAGCATATTATGGAAAGATGCACGTTTCCTTTCTCCGTTACGAATACTTTTATTTATTTATTTATTTTATTTAAATTGTATTGATCGGCAAGAAATGTGAGCAATATAGCAACAACATTACAGTAATTTTCCATTATCACTACTTCACTCCCTCCAACTGGAAACATTGATATGGCTTGAAAAATTTCACTCTTTAATGGACCTTCACCACATAGGTGGGTATATATAATTTCTAATAGGGAAATTTTCTTTTCCAAGAGTTTGCAAAATTGTGTTTACGTTCCTTATTTTTGCCAAATATGCTTTGGTGAGGTAAGAGAGAAGATTAATTATTGAAATCCACACTGCCATCTCCTGAAACTGGGCAACTCCATCTTGACTCCCTGTCAGTGCTTATTATAATAACTATTATCCTTTTCTGCCATTAAACATAACTGGTGGAAGAGAAGAACCTGAAAAGCAATTTCTACTCACCTCATTTGCATTGTGTGCCCTTGCTGTGCCTGGACTGAAATATATTATGACGCCAATTGCTTAAACTTAATATGTTTTTTATTTTTTTAAATGGAGTGTCACATGAAGAAAGATTAACAAGTTGTAGTTGATATTCAATGTTTTATTCTGTGGAGCAATTTCTAGAAAAGTAGTTTCCCCTTGAACATCTTTACTTCACTCCTACTGCCATTGGTAATTTATTCTGGCTTCCTGTCTGGAAAGCATATTTTTAAAAAGTTAGTTTGCTTCTTAAACATGATCCTTAAAGGGTTAATCCAAGCATCATAACCATTACAACCTGCTATAGTGGTTAGCATGCTACGAGTAGCCTGATCCAGTTTCCGGTTATGGGGCAAATCATTTTGCAACAGTTTGCCCTCTTACCTATCTCCCTGCCAGAAGCAAAAGGTCCTCAGGTAGATGGTAATAGCCTCCATCTTTTATAGTAGCTACAGAAGGTGTAAGTTGATCCTACTGGCCATTTATAGGTTGAGAGTCTCAGCTGACTGTTCTTAGGAATATGCACAGAATTGACATTTGCCAGCCTGAAATTCTTGTTCCGGGCTAGTTAATGATGCCCCTGCGGGAGGTCTGACTCCAGAGGGGTTATACTTTGTATGTGCAGCATTTCAAAGCGAAACTTTGCACATACAGACTTCAGACACCATGAGCACTTTAAATCACTGAGGTTATCATGGTGCTTTGAGAAACCCTTTAAGCCCAGCACTATGACTTCCGGACAGCCACTAGAGGCACCTCCACTGCAACAACTTAGTACTTACTCTGCCAAGTAAATTTTCAGCTTGGATTGGCAATCGGCACAAGACCTGGATGACGTTGCTGGAGGAGGTGTGGACATGAACGCAGAGGGAGTCTCAATGCTGGAGAAAATCTAAGTAAAACGTTTTATTCAGATTTTTACTGGAAACGAAGGGCATCTAACACTAAAACTACATCGTAACTAGGACACTACAGCATTGGGAATACATCTCTTTGTCAATATTGGAAGTGAAGTTACTAAACTATTTAATTTAAAGATGAGCCCAACATTTCACCCTTGCAGCCAAAGAACCGTTCTTAAAATGACGTAATCTGTTTGGACATTTCAGTGGTTCCTGTGGCGATTTTTGTAATGCAGTATCTTTTTCTACATAGCTTTTTTATTTTTAATTATTGAGTGCAAGGTCTGTAATGCTGTACTATTTCACAAAATAAAATTTTATTTACAAAACATAAAATTATCACTGCATATATAACTTGGTACTTAAACAAATATTTGCCTAAGAAGAAATATTTACGTGAAAAATGGCTCATTAAATATGATCTTGTCAACTAAAAACTGCAAGTATCTGATATGCTATTTCTATAGAAATGTTTGTGTTATAATAGATCTTAATTTTACCTTTGAACCCATTGTTTACTTTCTCTTTAGTTGAATTCAGCTCTGAAGAAGAGGCCGAGCTCCTAGATGTCAAGATAAAATGTCTGAACAATCTGGCTGCTGCCCAGCTCAAACTAGACCATTTTGAGGCTGCATTGAAATCATGTAACTTGGTGCTAGAGTACCAGCCAGAGAATATCAAGGCTTTATTTAGAAAGGGAAAGGTCAGTCACTTATAATACTCAAACTTCTAAAATGTTGAACAGATGAAAGGGACATGCTGTCCCTAATGTAACTGCTCTGTCTTCCTCCCTGAAATAATTCTGAAGCCACAACTTATCAATTATGATGCTTTGCATTTAATTCATATTTTGTCTACCACCATATTCCATTGTTCTGTTCCCTGCCTCAATCTTCCACATTCCATCACCATTGTCTATTCCTGTTTCAAACCGTTTTTGCTACCAACCTTTTGCGTTTACAATAATGCCAAAATTTAATCCCAAACCCCCCATATGAAGAGGGCATAATCATCTATGTATCTATCTTCTCAAAGTGTCTGCAATTACTAGAGTAAATGTAAAAACAAGATTTAAAGGGGCCCTATAGTCACCAGAACAACTACAGCTTAAAGGACCACTATAGTGCCAGGAAAACATACTCATTTTCCTGGCACTATAGTGCCCTGAGGGTGCCCCCACCCTCAGGGTCCCCCTCCCGCCGGGCTCTGGGGAGAGGAAAGGGGTTAAAACTTACCTTTCTCCAGTGCCGGGCGGGGAGCTCTCCGCCTCCGATCCTCCTCCTCCTCCTCTCTTTCGTCTGAATGCGCACACGCGGCAAGAGCTGCGCGCCCATTCAGCCGGTCTCATAGGAAAGCATTTACAATGAGACAGCCACTAGAGGGTTTGAGGGCTGAATTAACCCATTTATAAACATAGCAGTTTCTTTGAAACTGCTATGTTTATAAAAAAAAAATGGGTTAACCCTAGCTGGACCTGGCACCCAGACCACTTCATTAAGCTGAAGTGGTCTGGGTGCCTAGAGTGGTCCTTTAATGTAGTTGTTCTGGTGAGTGTAATGGCTTCCTTCAGGCATTTTCATGTCAACACTGCCTTTTCAGAGGCAACGTCTAAAGGCAAATTCGGGTTGTCAATTCCGAGAAAAGGCAGTGTTTACATTGCCTCTAGGGACACCTCCAAGCAGCCACTCCTTAGATGGCCACTGGAGGTGCTTCCTGGCTCAAGGCTGCACAGTAAGCATCCCTGCCATTCAGCGTCCCCACGCTCTGCAGGGAGACGCTAAATTTTCCTCATAGAGATGCATTGATTCAATGCATCTCTATGAAAAGGTCCTGATTGGCCAAAACAGCATTTGGCCCCGCCCTGTGCCAATTTTAGTCAATCCAATGCTTTCCCAATGGGAAAGCATTGGATTGGCTAAAAATAGGCCAGTTTGATGATGTCACAAAAAGGGCAAAGCCAGTGCAGGTGGGTTAAACACTATAGGTCAGGAATACATGTTTGTGTTCCTGACCCTATAGTAATTCTTTAACTGTGACCAAAATGCACATTTTGGAATGATATGCTTTTTCCTTTTCCTTATTTAATTTAAAGACCAGTCTCCTGTTTCACACTGTTTTATCATACTATTGTTACAAGCTCTTGCTTTCTATTTCAATTTAAATAATTTTTCCACATATCTGTTTTTGTATATTACCGCATTTTAATCGTATTCTCTTGAATGTCCTAACAGGTAAAATTCTATCATTATCCCTTAATAAACAGAATGGGATAATCCCTCCCAAATTGTATTCCATAAATGTTTTAAACTATTATTTAAAACAATTTCTACTTTTCTGTACAGACCATTATCCTCTCTTTCGAGGTTTTTCGCAATACACCTTTTTGCAGCAACCTCATTTTTACCCAAGACCATGCATCCCCAGTCTTCCCCAAAACATGAATTTCCATCAACAGTTAATTGGTTATTGTGATATCAGAATGTTGTTAGTGCCACCGTCATTAAAGGGTCACTATAGACACCAAGATCACTTCATCTCATTGAAGTAAACTGGGAGCAGTATCCCTGTTACCTTAATCCTGCAATGTAAAACATTGCAGTTTTTGAGAAACTGCAATGTTAACAATGCATGGTTAAGTCCACCTCTACTGACATTGACAGAGTAAAACTCGGCACGTGATGCTGGAGCCCTATAGGAAGGCATTGATTCAGCGCTTTCCCATGGGAAAGTTTAAATGTGTGTTGCACTTGTTGCGCATGCACATAGGTCCCAAATGCTCCTCTATTAGGAGTATTGGATTTGGACCCTCCTTGCATCTTTCGTGACAATGCTTCTTATTGAAACTATTTTAAAAATAATGAGGTGCCATATTCTAACATAAAGAAAAACTGTCCTCTAAATGTGTAATATCTTAATAAAATCCCTACGAGCACGAATAATTAGATTTTACTAGTTTATTTGTGAATTTTCAATGTATTTTGCAGCCCTGTTTAATAAAATATTCACCTACATGTTTGCAGTCATACCAGTCTACACCATCTATAATTTCAAAAGGCAAGGAATGTTGTTTATCTGTAATCCTTACCTTCTTTAGCCACTAGATGTCACTCTAGTAGTATGTGCAGAAGTAAATCATTGGACATTGTTTCTAGGTGGCGTCTGTTATCATTAATAATGCATCTATATAATGCTAATGTATTGTTAAAGCAATGCTATTAAATGCATTGTCATGTTTCTACCATCAAATGAATAGAAACCTCTAATTGCAGTTTGTTGTCCACACTATAATTGTTTTATGTTGATTTTATCTCTCGAATAGCTGAGCATCTTCTTCTCTTTTACTGTTATTAAATGACACTTTGGGGATTATTAACTAAAGTCACTATAACGGAGGTGAAGATTTTTCCAGATTGCTTGTTGACTGTACAGCGTTTATTTGCTAAATTTCAGAGTTTAATGGAAAAACCCTGTTTGTGATATTCCAAGCCCAGTGTTGTCTGAGTTGATTTCATACACCTCTCCTTAAAGTGGGGATACTAGCAAAATATACTAAACATGTAACCCTTTAGCCATGACTCATCAAACATATCCAATACCTCATCTGTCCTAATATGTTTTATACCCCACCTCCTATAGACTGTAAGCTCATTTGAGCAGGGTCCTCTTCAACCTATTGTTTCTGAAAGTTTTCTTGCAATTGTCCTATTTATAGTTAAATCCCCCCTCTCATAATATTGTAAAGCGCTGCAGAGTCTGTTGGCGCTATATAAATGGCAATAATAACAATCTAAGACTGTTAGAGAGAAGTTTATTTTATGGCTTTCCATCTGTAAGCTGTGATTCAGTACAGTACCTCTCTGGGTTATTTACTAAAGAGAGAATTGTCTGGAATTCAAATTGAATTTAAATGTTTACACTAGAACAGCTGAACTTAAAGAAATTAAAAAAAAAAAAATTTGAAGTTCAGTTCTTTTAGTATAAAATTTTAAATTCACTTTGAATTCCTGACAATTCTCATTTTCATAAATAAACCTAATCTTTGTGTTGTGCTATTTTTCATTTTGCATTTGTTTCATTCCAATTATTTTATTGAAAGCTTTTGTAAAGACAATTGGGATCCAGTAAAATTGTATACAAATAATTTGATAAACATCAGACAGTACATTTTATCCATTTTTATCCAATGAAAGGACATACACATCTAGCCCAACTTTTCATTTCTGTAACAGTACACTTTTATGATCGTGATGTTGGGTGTTTAAAATAGCATGCGTTAAAGGACCACTACAGGCACCCACACCACTTCAGCTTAATGAAGTGGTCTGGGTGCCAGGTCCATTAAGGATTAACCCTTTCTGCTGTAAACATAGCAGTTTCAGAGAACTGCTATGTTTACCTATGGGTTAATCCAGCCTCTAGTGGCTGTCTCATTGACTGCCGCTAGACGCGCTTCTCACTGTGATTTTCACATTGAGAAGACGCCAGCTTCCATAGGACGCATGAGCCACGCATGCGCATTCAGCCGATGACAGGGAAAGGAGGCGGAGAGTCCCCACCACCGAGGTGGCCCGGCGGTGGAGAAAAGGTATGTGTTTAACCCCTTTCAAACCCTAGAGCCCGGCGGGAGGAGGACCCTAAGGGTGGGGGGGGACGACACCTAGAGACCCTATAGTGCCAGGAAAACAAGTATGTTTTCCTGGCACTGTAGTGGTCCTTTAAGATGTGTATGTAACTTTGTCAGACTTACTGTGAAGGAAGAGATTTATGGCCACATTTGTGCTGTGGTAAACCATGCTGATGAAGTATAGTTTTCTGAGTATTTACTGAAAACTCCAAGATTTTTTATTTTTTTTCATTATTGTCGTTTTTTTATTACTTTTTTTTTATTAGCCGTAGTAAATGTGATCACTAAGGGAAAAATAAAAAACTTGTAATGTTTTTGTCATATTGTAATATATTTTGAAAATATACCAGTCAATGTCAATTGCTGGCTTAAACAAGATATCTGTACTGCGGCTTTGAAATAATTTAATCTTTTCCTGACATATATCCTGGCACATCTTTTGGGGTTCATCTACCTAGGTACTGTGGGTCACTCGAGTCATGGTGTTTTATATACTCGTGTTTGATGTAGGCAGCTTGTATCTCTATACGTATGTTACAGACGTTAAAGGGATAAAGGTATGTAGGCACAAATAGCAAATATTGGGTTTAGATCTGCATATGGATTAAACAGCATGAACATTCTATTGCTCTACTGACCACCATCGTTTCTGTTAATAAATATGGTACATCAAATCCCAATGAAGATTTTGCTTAAAAGAAGCATTGTTTCTTTAGAGAGGAACTCGCACTTCTCTGAAAGTCATCCTTAATTCTTCATCCTGCTGAGCACTATTGAAGCTCTTACTGTAAAGTAAGAATTAATCACACTTGCCTCCACAGCACATCCAGTTGTGGGCAATGTCAGCATTAAGTGATGTTGCAAATACAGTCGTGTTCTCAGGCATCTGCTTGAAAAGTAACATACATGCACATGCATGTTTAGGCATTCCTACCATAGTAAAAACACATTGAAATAAGCCCTGCGCTCAAAATCCCACTACCGTTGGGCAGCAGCAATGTCTATAGTATTCATCAGCCCAAGTATATAAAGAAAACAAAACGTAACCTACATATTATTTCAAAACTCCATGCAAATTTAAGCAATAGTAGAGTTTTAATTTTAAAGTGTAAGCTCATCTGCCAGCATCAAGGTAAACTTCTTGGGCGGGTCCTACACTAACATTTCACTTTGCTGTTTTCAGCTAATATTTTAAATCTTTAATGATAGAGTGTGTTCTTATCCACATGTATGAACTACAGAACCATTGGAGGCTGGGTTGGCACTCCTGCTCTCATCTTTTGGCCTGCACATAGAAAAGCTTGCATCTAAACTTTATCCAAAACTAGGTGCCCTGTACAGAAAAAAAGCCTGCCTAAGCCCTACAGTAAAGGAAAAGATTGTACAGCAAATGCTGATGCCAGTCATAGATTATGGGGATGTAGTATATGCACCGCAATCCCACATTAATAAACTCAACACATTGTATAACTCGTTCTGCCGATTTGTGCTACAATGTAATTACAGGATCCACCATTGTGACATGCTAAAAGAACTAAACTGGCTGTCGCTGGAATCCAGACGCACCCTTCATCTTTCCAGCCTTGTGTTTAAGAGCTTTTCTGGGAAACTCCCATGCTACCTGAACAAAATGCTTTCCCCAGCTGTTCCCACTTCCTATAACCTCAATCCAGTACCAACACTTTACTTAGTCTACCTCAATACAAAAAGAAAGCAGCCCGATCCTCCTTCTCCTATAGAGCACCGCAATTGTCTCCTATAGACCTCCCGTACAATTTAAAATCTTCCCTAAGCCTAAAATCCTTTAAGAGATCCCTCTCTACATACCTCAAAACAGAATGCACGTGTCATGGCTGATTATATATTTCCTACCTGTTCTATGTTAAATTTTGTATATATTGTGTATTAATATTGTTTTTGTATTTTGTTGTACCCTAATGTAACAATGCAATGATTTGTGGACCCAGGACATACTTGAAAACAAGAGAAATCTCAATGTATCTTTCCTGGTAAAATATTTTATAAATAAATAAATCTTCCACTCCTATTGGTCAGCAGCAGTGTCACAATCCCATGTCACTATGCACATCTAAATAAATAAATGAAATAACACTGTTTTTAGCATCACTCCAACGGCCATTAAAGTGTAAGCTTGCATGTAATGTCATGGCAAACCTCTTGGGTGAGTCCCTGTGAACAATTTACCTTGCTGCTTTCAAATTGAAAGTAAAATCACTGAGACAGAAAGGGAATTCTTATGAACCCTACAAACTAATTAGGGCACACATACACACTAGCGTACAAGCGCATGCATGTTCAGACATTCCTACCATAGTGTTTATCATAGTGTTAAATTTGCATTGCATCTTCTGACTTCACCTGGACCGCTTGCCATATAGCATAAATAAAATTTAATGGAAAATAAACCTTCTGGGTTTTTTTTTTTGCAATGAAAGATTTTATTGTTAACAAGCAGCAATGATGAAAACAACATACCACATACATCAGGTACATATAACCAGTCAAAGTATCCATAAAGATGTAAACGTTCCCAAGACAGTGTATGATGTAAAACCTACAGTGGGTGGGATGTAAAAGTACCCAAGAGAGTGTAGGCTGGATAGATCTCTAAGATGTTTTGGAGACGAGCATCCTCTGATGATATATGGAAACTACTTCTAAAAATAAATGATTTAAAAAAAATAATATATATATATATATATATATATATATATATATATATATATATATATATATATATATATATATATATATATATATATATATATATGACACAAAGCATCAATAGCTACCTTCTATTTAAGTAATTTGTTGAGTAAAATGTAAAGAATAGATGGTTGTTTTCAATCTACTGTTGTATACGGCAGGAATTTAACATTGTATATGTAATGTGTGCTTGCCTGTGTTCGCTTTATATTTAACATTATATAATGCATATTCATTTTTCACATCTTTGTCTGCAGGTTCTGGCCCAACAGGGCGAGTATAGCGAAGCTATTGTCATTTTACGGAAGGCCTTGAAACTGGAACCTGCCAATAAAGTAAATGTTTTCCCTTACGCTATTTATAGCAGTGATCTATTAAGATTTATATTGATTATTTTTGCTTATAACATAACGTTTAAAAAACATAATTACAGATTTCCCTTTGAATTTCAATTGTTTATGAACTTTGCAACATGTGGGATTATTTTACCCCAATCCAAAATTTAGATGGAGAGATGTTGCATTTTTGGTAAAAGATGGTGTGCTCGTGAGCTAGTTAGGAACTCTCCTTTTGGTGTTGTGTAAAAGCAGACTTTGTATGACACTGGCAGACACAAAGTGGAAGACCATTTATGTTGTATATATCTTTAGAATATATTTATTTCATGCAGCATATTGGTTATTTTCTGTTTTTGAGAAACTCAAACATTACAAAAGGTTATTTTAAGTGATGAGTGTAAATTAATCCATTTTTTTCTAGATGCTGAGTGACTTGAATGAAGGTTTTAATATTAGTTTCCTGTGTGTTACAGACTATCCATGCAGAGCTATCCAAGCTAGTGAAGATACACACAGACCAGAAAAATGTGGAGACTGCCATGTACAAAAAGATGCTTGGGAACGTAGGACCCACAGCTAAGTCCACTCCAAAATCTTCTTGGGTAATTATGTGTATGCAGATGTACACTAATTTCTGCCTTCATCTAAATATAGAATATGATATTCTGTATCATATTAGAATATGCATAATTTATAAAGTCCTGACCAACACTTGTTCTAATCTCTAGGGAGATACGTTCTCTTAAAGGAATACTATAGTGCTAGGAATACAAATCTATATTCCTAGCACTATACGTCCCCCTGGCATTGTAAGGGTTAACAAACCGGTACTTACCTGATAAGTGCATTAAGCCTTTCCCGTAGAAAAGCATTGCTGCAATGCTTTCTATTGCTAATTTTACTGATGCTGGATGTCCTCCTGCATTCCTCCTGTTTAGTGTCCGTTCATTTAGGCGACCAAAAGTCGCCTAGCAAGCAGTAAGTGCCTGTAGAAGCTGTTTGATTGTCAGCCACTAGAGGCAGTCTTGGTACTGGAATGTAATCATTGTGGTTTCTGAGGAAATGAAATTATTAACCTTACAAGGGTAAGGGGACTGGGTCACTGCCCTCGGACCACTTCAATGAGCTGAGGTGGTCTGCTGACTAGTGTCCCTTTAACCATCATGGGAATGCAGTGATGCATACTGTGGAGACACCGTTAACGGAGTGAAACTGCATATCCTCAGATTTGCCACCCTACAAGATACCTTCATTAATGGAACATTTGGCCAGACATTGGAACTCAACCAACAAATTGAGCCACAGTCTGGTGAAATTCATGCTGTAATCATTTGAAAGAGGCTCTATTAAGGTACGGAACACCTTTCTTTAGATCTGTTTAACACAGTCTGACAATAACTATTGTTCTGCCAGTTTCACCGGGTCGTACCCCAACATACAGGAAATGGTGAATCCCACAAATAGAGGTTCTAATGTAGATGTATTACCTGACCTAAGAGTGGGCAGACTTAATGTTAAAAAAGACCAAGAGACAAAGTCAGTAATAGCCAAGGTCAGGATAATAGAAGCACGGATCTACAAATAAACAAGCTGGGTTCGGATGCCAGAAATACATAGAGTCAAAGAGACTTATTATTAGCACTAAACAATTTTCTTTTATTTCTCTTTGTGTATCTTGTTTCTGAGTACGGAACATACTAATGGACCGGGAAGGGAGGGGAAAGGAGCACTAAGAGACATGGAAGGAAGGGGAGAGGAACACTTAGGGACATGGAAGGGAGGGGAGAGGAACACTAATGGACCGGGAAGGGAGGGGAGAGGGACTGGGAAAGGAGGGTAGAGGAACACTGAGGGACCTGGAAGGGAGGGGAGAGGAACACTAAGAGACATGGAAGGGAGGGGAGAGGAACACTAATGGACCGGGAAGGGAGGGGAGAGGAACACTGAGGGGCCGGGAAGGGAGGGGAGAGGAACACTGAGGGACCGGGAAGGGAGGGGAGAGGAACACTGAGGGACCGGGAAGGGAGGGGAGAGGAACACTGAGGGACCAGGAAGGGAGAGGAACACTGAGGGACCAGGAAGGGAGAGGAACACTGAGGGACCAGGAAGGGAGAGGAGAGGAACACTAATGGACCAGGAAGGGAGGGGAAAGGAGCACTAAGGGACATGGAAGGGAGGGGAGAGGAACACTAATGGACCGGGAAGGGAGGGGAGCAGAACACTAATGGACCGGGAAGGGAGGGGAGAAAGACACAGAGTAACATGAGGGGGGAGAAAGATGCACAGAAGGGCTGGGGATGAAATGACTCACAGAAGGGCCTGGGGGTGAAAGACACAGAGGGACTGGAGAAGAGGAAAAAGACACAGAGGGGTTTTGGGGAGATAGAGAAACACATAAAGGAGCTGGAAAGTGTAAAAGATACAAAGGGGGTGGGAGAGACGGAGACACACAAAAGAGCTGGGGGGAGAAGACACAAAGGGGGGATGCAAGAGATACACAAGGGGAAAAATAGGGGCTAAGATACAGTAAAGGGGGTAAGACATTTGATAAAGGGGATAAGAGAAAAAAAGTGGGTTAAGAGGCACCCAAAAATCCTTGCACCGGCTCTGCTCAAGGTCTCTTCGAAGTGGGCATTTGAGTGGCTGCTTTTATTTAGGCGCTCACACTTGTAATTTCCACTTTCTTGTGTTATAGAAACCACGATAGGGCACTGAATAAGGGCCAAAATTAGCATTATATAGTCTAACATTTGTTCTGATTGGTCCACGTCATCTATGCGACTCCAAAATAATGAATATGTGGTCGCCAAGATGATGTGGTAACTTTAAGGGCGGCTGTTACGTCATGATTAAATTATAACTGGACACGCCAAAACAGCAGGCAGCGTCGGAGGGGATAAAGGGAAGCAGTGTCTGTCTGTTCGGCACATGCGAACCAGGTGGAGGAGCAGTTCGTCAGTGCTGAATGTCAATTATTTAAAATGCTATTTCAGGTTGCGAGGCTGCGTGGAGCGTTTGGTCGAAGCGACCTTAGGAGAGGATCAGCGTGGCCGTGTGGAGCATTCTGCTCACACGGCCCAACTACGGTAGCAGCACAGGCGTGAGGAGCAGGTGCGTTTGTCACAGCCAGCCAGCCATTTTACTTTCAGTCTTCTCACACAGGAGAAACTGAATGTGGAGCTAGGCTTTCATTCACTGAATGGCTCAAACTAGTTATTTCTGTTGAACAAAACTGACATCCAGCTCTGAGAAGATCAGAAGCGGCATGTTGTAAACAGTTTAACGGATTATGCTTGCATAATGTCAGAGCACACCTTGAACCATAACAACAACAGTGGCTTAAAGTGTACCTTCAGTTGTCTGAATATCATAATCATTACATGCCAATATAGTGGTTAGGGGTGCCATTAGACTTGGGAGATCTGGTCCTTGGTCTCCAGCTCATCCACCTACTTGGAATTGAAACTTATACATTAAAAATGCCAATTTCCACATATTTTAAATCCATTCACTGGCATACTCTGTCACCTGGCCTGCTCAACTAGTCAAAGATCTTAAAATATAGTCCTAAATATAAGTATGGGCAAAATTATATAATTGGAAATAGCAGAGCAGGGTGCTGGGATGTGGCTGCCTTGGGGACCGCAGGTTTTTTTTCTACTGCTCAGTTGTTTTTTCTCCTCATCTCTGAGCTGTTTCTTAGTCAGTGTTTCTGCTTTTTAGCTTCCAATGCACATGGTTGTGCCTGGACTAAATTTCTAAATCTTTAATATACATTTAAAAACTAAACCAAGGGGCGGGGCCGGACCGCTGAGCTGGATGGTCACAAGCGAGATTAGCTCCTACAATTCACAAACTTTATAAGCTTATAAACATGAAAAACGACCCAAATACTGACCGAAAACAATGGTCCTCGGTGCTGAGGGGACACTGGATCCAGGGCGAGGCCCAGTTGAGGCCTTCGCCAGCGGTGAGCGGGGCGGACGGCCGCTGCCCCACTATCCTGCCTGACAGTGCACAACCAGAGGCTCAGTCCGGGGCGGATCCGGCCCTGTTCCCCCCACCTATGGACCGGCGGGGGTGATCCCGGTCCTCACCCGGAGGCTATACAATCCAGGCCTAACGACACCACCACCCCGACCGGGGGCCTGGGCGCAGCACACAAGATGGCGGATGCCATGTGCGCCGAGGTTGGAGAGAAGGGCTGCTCTCGCAAAGTGCCCACAGCAATTGATGAGACTCCCAGCCGGAGACCTGGGGGACCCGTGACCAAGAGAGTGCATACCCATCCCAACAACGATCCAAGCCGACTGCCAGCATTGATGGGGACATGGCTGAGCCGTTAATAGCTGCAGCACCAGAGGGTCAGAACGCGACACGGCGACTACCCCCGCCAGAGAACACCGATATATTGCCGCCCAAAAAAATGGTACTCCCACAGCGGGACCGATCACCCACCCACAGAACGCACACCAAGCAGCGCAGCGGCCCCAGAACGGGGTTACGCGTCGCACACAAGTTCTCAATAACTGCGCTCAGCTTCCTACTCCGATGACTTCTTCCCTCCAGCTGCCCAGACACAGCGGCCCTGGTCCTTCACGGCTACGTCCCGCAGGAAAACAGCACATGGACTCTGCTCGGATCCCTGCCTTGGTGGACATTCATACCCTGCCATACCGACACGACCGTTTGGATATTGGCTAACCGCTAGTCGGCTCTTACCGGCGAAGTTTCACGCCTGCCATGTGGATGACTCCCAGAGCCTGTATCAGACCATGCATGTTAGACCAATCAGGGTGATTCATTACAAGCAGCTTACTCTTCAAGCCCAGCACGCTTACACCTCAAGCCTAGTGACTCAAGACACCAGCATAACCCTTTACTACACACACTAGGCATATTTACAGTTAACCCGTCTACTGCAAATCACTTACTGAGACATCAGCTTGCTAAGCAACCACTTAGCCTACTCAAACAATGCACCAACATCATTCTTTCTATCCGTTTCTTAAGTGTGTACATGTGAAAAATGTCAGCTATAACTGGTGGCTTGCCGAACCTGGCTCTAAATGTGTCTCACTTCATTACATGCTTCTTACTCTGAGAAAAAAACAAAGAAAACATGTTTTTCAATGCCATATCACTATTATCGTATGTTTATATATATATATATATATATATATATATATATATATATATATATATATTTATTTATTTATTTATTTGCAAAAAAAAAACTTAACCAAATTAAAATAAATAAACAAGTTATATGTAGTTTGATCAGTGTTTTATTTGGTACTCTCTGGTTCCCCTTTCAAGTCTTTCTGTACGGACAGGAGATAATAAATATATATATATTTTTTTAAGTTTTTCACTCAAAATAAATCTTCAAAATCGATCAAGTAAGCAATGTAACTGGCAATTCTTATTTGTGTTCTAAGATTGACGATTGATTTGATTACTTTAAACATTGTTTAAACCTTTCACCAGTATGGACAGCAAAATAAATCTTGGGTATTTGACAATTATACTTTTCCCATATTGGCTACCTCGTTTCACTGTGGAATATCTGCTAATTCTGATCATCTAACATTCTTGCTTTTAATTTGCTGCTTTTATGCAACCCTTGGCAGTTTACATTCGCTGAGCTCTTTACAGCACAATGCACAGAGTGATTTAAAGCAGGGAATTAAATCTCTGGTGATTAGAGCTGGACATGTTGAGTTAGCAAGGAGTGAGAGGCTAGGAGAGTATGGGCCATCTAATGGGTGAAGGAACAGAAAGCAAGGCAATAGAGGGACTATAGGCCCTGCAAAAATGACTGTTCATACTGCACAGCAGATCGTTATCAGCTAGTGTCTAAATAGCCATGGAATGTAGAGGAAACAAGACACTTTTTAGAGCTGACACATATAATTAATAAGTGTTAAGACATGTCGTAAACACTAACAATTTTAAGTATGTATATGTTTTTCTTTCTCCCATAGTCTATCCCCTGGAAGTGGCTGTTTGGTGCTACAGCTATAGCAATAGGAGGAGTGGCCCTTTCTGTAGTAATCGCTGCCCGCAATTAAGCCACCAACAGATTGATTGGGATAGTGAGGACCGAAGCCATTACATTCACTAAGAAGATCGATCATCAACGTACATTCTCTATTGTTTAACCAAAAGAAACCTGAAGGTGTCATGTGCAATCTCAAGGGGGGTGGGGGGGGGGAGAGTATATTTGTTTAATTTACATTCTTTTTCTTTGTCTTTTTTTCCCCTCAACAATGGCACCTATAATATGTGAAAATCTGCACCTTTCCTAAAGAGACCTCGTGACATAAATATAGGATGGGACCTTTACAATGTCATTGAAACTCTGTAGTATTTATTCTAATTATTGAAAAAGTAAAACAGCTAGTGTTTTTTTTTTTTTTTTTTTTTTTTCAGTCATTCGCAAATATAAAACAAAGTGATCCATTTTATGTTTAGTAAAATTTGTGTCCAATTTTATTCCAAGGCCAAAGAACCCACAAAAAAAATACTTTCCTTCTCTTGCTGTGAGACTAGTTTTCACTGCTTTTCCAAGAACAGCTCGAGTTGCTCTGCAAGATAGCAATTATAAATAGTATTTTATCATGGGAGAAGATGCACTATTGGTGAAAGAACGCTTTTTTGGTTCATATAACAATGAATGGTCTGTTTGTAATGAGTTTTAAGTCTCTCCAAGTTCAGTACATAAGCTCCATAGGCAAAATGGGGAAGGGGAAAATTGTAATATTGTTTTCTGTGGTTTTCCTAAAAGCTGCCAGGCCAGTTGGGACCTTTACAGTAAGATTAAGTAATTATGTATAAATGACCGGTTTTGGAAGTAGATCCTGAATCCACAAATAGGGTTTTTGTTTGGGCTTGTTGATTTGTGTATGTATATTGACCATTTGTTGTACATCCACTGTTTGTTAATCACATTCATCAATGTCCTATGACATTCTTTCACTTCTAATGGAAGCAACAAAGCAGTTACGACTGGACCACATTTTTTGACATTTGCATTTTTTTGACAATTCTAATGCTGTGACTTCCCACTTAACTGGAACACTTCCCATTGGTTAAAACCTGGAGATTTTGAAAGTGGACTCTCCAGCCTGTTTTACTTGCACTTAATAAGTTAAATAATTTAATTTAGGCTACCTACATTTGCTTTATATAAACATGCAACCTTTTCTGCAGGGGTTTCCCTGTATGATTCCTATGTGGCTTCCTTCCATTATTAAACATGCCTTACATTATGCGTATCGACATCGAGAAAGCCCAGTAAATTTACTTCTGTAAAAAGAGCCAAATGGACACTGATATACATAGTACCTGGATGTTCATTTATCAAAACCTCAAATGGACCATCTCTTAATTGAGAAATCCAAGAAATCTTAATAACGCACATTCCTCTCTACAATCCTAATATTCTCCTTACCCTCCAAAGTTTAACATAATGGAGAGAAATATCTTAGTCTGCACCTACCTAATTTTACTGCATTTAATTCCCTGTACAACTCTAAGTTATACAAAATATAATGTACATCATTGTTTGTACACAACCTTAAATCCTGCCTCACTAGTAGTTTATGTATTTTTCTTTTTTTCAGTAATTTGTTCTTCTAAAAGGTTGGATAGTAATGTTTGCAGAAAGGTATATATATTTTACAAATAATTTAGTCTTCACATTTCAGTCATTCATTGTGTGTAATATATAAATATATATGTATCCCCACCAAACTGTGATCTTTGTTCACTTCGCTACTGGTGTACAGTTGGGTATTACCTTAATTTTGTCCATTAAAGGGTGCTTGAGATTTGGGGGATACCCTAGGTTTAGCTTCCTAAAATGATCTGGTACCAATTTTAGATATCAATATATATATTATAAAGAAAATTGTCTTATTTTACTGAAGAATAAACATAGTTACATTGATTAATTTACTAATAAGATGTGTGTTTTTATTTTTGTATATATGCATATATATATATATATATTTTTTTTTTTTCATCTAGAGTTTATTGCATTTATATGATAAGCGAAACAATGTTAATGAGTACCCCCAATGGGTGGCTTCATTTGCTTTGTAGTAGTAAGCCTAAATACCGGAGGGGAAAAATACAATCCAAACCCATGGGCTGGATCAAAGGTGTATTTGAACTACTTTTAGGCGTGTATGCTTATTGCATTGTAATCACTTCTTTTACACCAAGTATGTAGATGCTTCCATATTTCATGTACTGATCTTACTAGGTAATCTAAAGGGACACAACGGTGCCATAAAATATGCAAAGATATAATGTAACAATTAATACCTTGCATAGAAGCTCCACCCAACAGTCCACTCATCTATGGAGTGTGATCTTATCCCATTAAGCCCTGCCAATGTATCCACTTATCTAATTTTTCTCTATTTAGAAATCTAGAGGCAACTGAGGAGTCTTGCATTTTTGTCTTGTTTGAGGAGTTATCATTGTTCCATAGAATGAAGTCCCAGTTAGAGCTCGAAGTGGAAGAAAATTTAAACTTGATCAAATAGCATTTTACAAAGTGATGGAAGCAAGACAAGATTCCGGGCAGCCATTCAGCACAACATCTAAGCCACATTCACTTTATTTTTTCACATTTCAGTTTTTTGTTTTTTTTTGTAGACTATTATAACCTATGTCTTTTAAACTGTTCATAGGTCCTTAGTTTAGATTTCAGTTTCCTATTTGATTGATTCCCCTCACTATCTTTGCATAATTAAATACAAACTGAACAACTTAGGCATTAATAACTGATCTGGAAAAATTAACCTTCGGTTATACTCATAGCTGGCTATTTCAACCTTAATTTTACAATCCAGATTTAATTTGCTTCAATGCTGAGTGAATCAAGAAACATTTTTTCTCTGCTGAACCTCATTCTCTCTCTATATAAGAAAGTATGCTTGGTTCTACGAAATGCGTTTGGTTTTTTTGTCCACCGCAAGCTCACTGGGATGCATCCCGGTGTGTGAGCGACTTATCCTTGGACACACGCTACAAATCCTTCCAGTTTTGGAGTTTCATTGATAGAGACAGACACAGAGCCAGTCCCTGTCCAGATTCCTCAGGAAGGACAAAAGTGGACACTGTTTCAACTGCAATTCTTGTCAGAAATTGTACTCCTGACATATGTGTCTTTATAGAATATGTAAGTCAAGCATGTCAAACTCGTGGCCCAGCGAGCCATGAGTGCATGCTTAGTGTTAAAGCAGAGTAGGCACCTGCTTTCTCCACATTGCAGGTGCATACTCTGCTAAAAGTTACCCGGCCGGGGAGTAGAGATTCCTGGCGGCAGCGTCTGTAGTGATGCTGGGCGCAGGAATATGACGTCATATTCCGGCACCCGGCATCACTAAACTGCGTGCAAGGGAACAGTGGAGAGCAGAAAGGAGATTTCCAGATAGAAGAGGGCCCACATCAGCTCCCAAAGGTCTGTCTGTGTGTGTGTTGGTCAGTGTTGCATTGGCTATGACTGGACAGTGGAGTACCTGGAGGTGCATGGAGGCACGCAACGCCACACCACATTCCGACGTGACATCGACGTGCTCCACCTTCTCAGGGTTTCAAGAAGTAGCAGGAGGATCAGATTTTGCAGATTTGGCACAGGGTAGGACGGCACCATTTGGGGTATACCAGAGGCCGAACTCTGGAGTTGTATACTGGCAGCGGCAATGTGAGTGGAGTCTGCTTGTGGGCTAGAGGGGTTACTGGGATTTAGTATATGGTGGGGACTGGGATTTAGTAGAAGGGGGTGCTGTGGTTTAGTGCAGGGGGATGCGTTTTTTTTTTTTTTGTGTGTGTTTTTTTTTGTTTTATCCTGTACTTTTCAAAATAATTTTTTGGGTGGTCCACATAAACTTAAACCTGGTTTATGTGGCCCATGCTAGACTTTGAGTTTGCCATGCTTAATGTAAGTGGTTTTCATCGTGTGGGAATAAAACTTAGTGGTATAGTGAGCTGTATGGTGTTCTGATCTTATTTCCACAGAATCAACACATTTCCATTACAATTGCCTATGGACATTCAAAATGAATGTGTTCATTGAATATATAATTTTACATTATATGAATTTTTAACAGATGGCATTTTCTGGCTTTTGGGTGCTTTGGTAGACCAGTCTGTATGGATATATATGTGCTCTGTATCTGTAACTTTGATATCCTATATTGATTGAGAGCCTTATGTATTTGCTTGTTTAGCCATTGTTGCCTTAGATATTTGTGGTTTCATTTTGATATTAAATAATGTTGTTTTATTTTTTTGTTTTATGGTTTTCATTTTATTTTTAACAATCAGTGGATTTGCCACTTTTTTCAGTGTTTCTAGTGGGTCGTGACTTTATCCAGAAACACGATTTAGTTGATTTACCCTAGTTTTAAACAGGGTATCTACTTTGTTATTTGTGCTTGTATACTAATATCCTGCTGGAATTCTGCAAGGAAAGGTTATTACATAATCTCTAAAATGTAATCCCCTATTTAAAAAATAAAATAATGAATGAACAATCAAAATGTTCTTACTTGCTAGTTTTTCACCTTTCTTCCCAAATTGGACCGGCCCATGCAGACCATGAAATACCACGTGTGACAAAATGCCTTTTGTCACAGGGGTTTCATGTGACAAACTGCCCTTCCCCCCATGTTTTATGGAGAAGCTGGATTGCTAGCCTCTTACCCTGGGATGCTGGCCCGTTAAGTTATTGGGTCTTAAGGCAGTTGGGACAGAGCCCTCTGTCCCTGGATTGCATCGGTTGCCTTACTTGCTTGAATTTTACATTTGCCCTGATACATTCGTATGTTGGTTCGTGCCGTTTAACTTCCCTTACAGCTGGATTAAGGCTGTTCGTACAGACGAACAAACTGCCGAACGGCCGACCACCCGGTCTGTGGCGTGTGCTGCTTGTTAGCCACCCAGAAGCTGCGGTTAACCGCAGCTTAATTGTCGAATGCCTGGATGGCCGGTGTTCGTCTGCCGAACACGTGGCGGTCGCCATTTTAAATTGTCGAAAGCCCAGCAGTAAATGGCGGCGATGCCCTGGAACTCTTTTCGGACACTTATTCCGCCGAACACCGCTGGTGCTTACCAAGGTCCTCGTTCATACGGCTGGAAACACACGAATGCCGGAGACATTCCACCGTTCGGGACTTGGATTTATGCTAAAAAGAGACCGACCCCAGATAGCTACAGTGTGGAACTCTTTGTCGGATACAAACACGCGAACGGCCGGCGAAAGCCAAACTTCAGTCGATGTTTCCAAGAACTGTGTTCGTGGGATCTGAGCGCTATTCGCCTAGAATATGCACTCAGATCCAAGCTACCTGTGGATATGTGGGACTTAAAGTTTATGTTCTGTAAAATATAAGTTATAGATTTTTATGCTGTTTTGCTAAAATAAGAAAAGCCATGTTTCTTTCTACCTGGAGATAATTAAGGCTCTTTTTACTCACTTAAGTGAATTATCTCCAGGATGGAAAAGAGGGAGTCATTTATGTAAAAGGGGAGTGCTTATGTTATAGCCACTGTGATTGGCTACTGTAATGCTTTTGTCCCAGTCTTCCATCTGGTCCCCTAGGGGAGTGTCCACCAGGTGGGAGACCTGCATAAATACCGGGCAGGTAGCCCACAGTAAATCAGATCGTTTTACCCCTTCATGAAGTCTTGACTCATGTTTGGGGGATTGGGAGTTATAATCACTTAGTTTCATCTGGATTTCGGGAGAAGCTGCAAGGATCATCGCTGCACGAATAGAAGGATCCTTTACACCACGTATTTGTAATTCCTTTTTTTTCTCTAAATAGCTCACCTGCCCTTGCTCCTATTTTCCAGTATTCTAGTTTTACTCTTGGTCTACTGACCAGAAGTAGTCAAGGTATTTTTAACTGCAATGGGTTTAATGGACACTGTCAGCCCCCTTGTACTTACCCTGGCGGTCCACCATCTGGCGGACCTTTGCTCCCACGCAGCATGAGGCTCTAGTCAGCCTCATAGACCCATTTTATGACGTGGTGAACGTGTGCCGGCGTCATAATGTCAGAGGAGCTCTAATCAATACAGCTCAGCACACCTTTTGGGGGTTTAGTTATGCTAACCATGCCCCCCAACCATATAAAATCTCAGTCTGCCCAAGGCGCAGTGCCATGTTGTGGTTCCTAGTGTCCCAATAGAGCGTTCTTTATCTGTTTTTTATATTTTGGTATTGACCTGGCTTGCTTTTGACTAGTGTGGCTTCCCTGACTTCTAGCTTTGTCTCTCATATTTGTGCTTTTTTTGGCTTCCCTTGACCTTCCAATTCTTTTGATCTGGACTCCACAGATGAACTTCCAGAGTTAGTGTAGTCACATGGGTATTATGTTCTTGTATGGGTTTAGTACTTATTTCTCCCCTCCCCTATTTTTTTCTCTTTGTTGTTCCTCCTATTATATTGCAGGCTTCTGTTAGCCTTTCTGTTAAAATATTGGCTTCTAAACATCCATCTGTAAATACCCCTTGTAAACATATAAATGCTATTTTAAAATATAACATGCTTGCTAATGAAGAGATTCATTAGTTTGTACTTAAAGAACCACTCTAGGCACCCAGACCACTTCAGCTTAATGAAGTGGTCTGTGTGCCAGGTCCTTCTAGGGTTAACCCATTCTTTTATAAACATAGCAGTTTCAGAGAAACTGCTATGTTTATGAATGGGTTAAGTCTTCCCCCAAATCCTCTAGTGGCTGTCTCATTGACAGCCACTAGAGGCGCTTGCATGCTTCTCACTGTGATTTTCACAGTGAGAGCACGCAAGCGTCCATAGGAAAGCATTTACATTTGCTTTCCTATGTGACCGGCTGAATGCGCGCACATTCAGCCGACGGGGAGAAACAGAGGAGGAGAGCTCTCCGCCCAGCGCTGGAAAAAGGTAAGTTTTTACCCCTTTCACCCTTCCAGAGCCGGGCGGGAGGGGGTCCCTGAGGTTGGGGGCAACCTCAGGGCACTATAGTGCCAGGAAAATGAGTATGTTTTCCTGGCACTATAGTGGTCCTTTAATACTTGATCACGTTTCTTCAAGCCCACATATTTTCTCCTAAAACACTTTATCACCACGACAGACCCCGTTTACCCCTTTGCCATTAAATGAGTTCAGAAACTAATGTATATTCATTTTCAAAGCTACTTTTGCATATATATTTTATTGTGTGATCTGTAAACCTTGCGTTCCACCAGATGAGGCAGAAATTAATTGTCCAAGTTAGTTTCAGCTGGTGTGTATGTGTGAGTCTCCCCTGTGGTACAACTATGAAAGATTGGGATGCTGCCAACATCAGTCATAATTATCAGAGTATGAAATCTTTCAGCCAAAAGGAAAATAAAGTATTGCAGGCAGGCAAAATGCCATTGAAACAGATGGTGAAACAATATATTCATCATGGAAATTCAGAGTAAAATTTATTAATTTATTTATTTTTTCTTGTCTTAATACACCTTATCAGAAAGTGTTAAACATTTTTTCTTTGTGTTCTTTCCTTACACTTTGAAATGGGAAAATCTGTTAAAGTGGTACTTCAGCAATAGTACGACAAAAGGGACTGACTACACTGAAATTTCTTTACACAAACAAAATACAAGTACAGGAGGTGTGACAATTCTACCATCGAGGATCTCTTAAAGAACAGCGTAAAAATGTATTTTTCGATAATTATATTATTTTTATATGTACTGCAGTGTGTTTTGTAAGCTATTGCACCTCCAGAAGAAAAGCCTTCAATTGTTTAAGCAATGATCATGGTGTACATGTAATTAATGTTTTGTGCTTTACAAACTCCCATAAAGATTAAGTGATGTTCAGATCGTTGAGTTGGCGAGGCCCATACTTATTTTCATGGAACGACTCTTTAGTTTGTTTAGAAGTCTTTGACTTGGCATTATTATCATGGGAAATAGAGCCAGTATTTAGAACAATCTTTGAAGTCATAGGGTATACTCGATCTTGTAAGATAACGTCATATTACAAGGACATCCTATGACAATATAGTCAAATCACCAGACCACAATGATAACCATTATGTGGCTACCAATATAATTACCGACCCTCTACCATATTTAACCAGAATTTAAAAAAAATAAATCTCAAAGTACGAGGTAACCTTTAAATGAACTGAAAATGGAAGAGGACCAGTTCCAGCCCATGGCAATGTTGTAAGTAGCAAGTAAAATCTCAAAGGCAGAAAAGCGCTACATTTATAATGATGATTGACATTGTGTGGATTTCTACATTGAATTCTATTTTCAAGAGGTCCCTGATCAGCCACAATATTAAATCCACTGCCAGGTGAAGTTAATAACATTGATTACTGTGGCACCTGTCAAGGGATAAGCTATAATAGGCGGCAAGTGAACGGTCCGTTCTTCAATTTCATGTGTTGGAAGTTGAAAAAAATGGGCAAGCAAAAACATCTGCGTTACTTGGATCAGATTGATCCAAGGATAAATATGACTGCCATTCTGGGGTTAAGAAGGATTTTTATTCCTAGTGTGTTGCAAAATTGGAAGTGCTTCAAACTTTTTTTTGCCTTTCTTTGGATCAACAGCAAAAAACAGATGCGAGGAAGGCTGAACTTGATGGACATGTGTCTCTTTTCAGCCTATGTAACTATGACTTTGATATGGGCTAAAAAGTAAACCAGCATCCGGGTCATGAGCGATCAAGGCTCATTGATGCACATTTATGTTCTCATGAAGCACTGGTTTCAATGCTTCCAATTAGTACACATTTGCCTTCTGTTCCTGATGCTTCTCCATGAGAGAATTTGATTGTACCAAGGATTTGTGACTTTTCTATTTTAAAAAGAGCCAACAAGTATCTTCTTGTGAGGCACATGTTGAGAAACTGAACAATCTTATGGACCAGTTTGCACAGGCTTTACAGACATTATTAACTGCATATTTGCAGCCTGAAACTCAGATTATGTTCCGCACTTCATCATCAGTAGAGGCCAAAGGAGGGGCTGTAGGAGGCCCACCCTCTGTCTAGCCTAACTTCACCAACTATATACAGAGGAGAAACTATGGTTATGGGTGATTTGTCAACCAAGTTCTTATCCATGTTTAGTTATCCCCTTGTTCATACCCTACTGATGGAGCTAAGGTGGGCTATGTATCTACCATATCACTGATAAAGTATTTACTTGTGCTAATCTCCTTTTGAAGGAAATAAACCAGTAATTTATAACTACACTGAGTGTGTGTTTGATCCTCCTGGTATGAAAACCAATTGAGGCAGAGCCCTCCGTAAACTCGGACAGGGATTGCAATCTCTAGAAGAGTATGCATTGGAGTTCTATTCACTTGCTCCAGCAATTAGGTGGAACAATGAAGCCTTGTCGGGTGTTTTCATGTAAAGCTTGTAATTAGTTATCCAAGATGAGGTAGCTGCTAGGGATCTCCCTAAGGATCTAAAAGACCTCCTGTAACAGAACTGTTATGTTTATATTGTGGTAAAAGTGTTGTTTACACCTTTCCTGCCCTAAGAGGCTGAAAAACACCTAATGGAGGATGGGACTTGGGTGTTGTGACTATTACATAGTTGCATAGGCTGGAAATAGACTTGCGTCCTTTAAGCAATGCCTTTTTCACATCTGTTTTTGCTATTGATCGAAAAGATGGCAAAAACCTAGTTTGAAGCGCTTTCTAATTTTACAACAAAGCAGAATCATTAACAGGAATTGCCCACTATAAGTAAAATAGAAAACTGAAACCCAATAGAAAGATAGGATGCTTACTCAATGCCTCTATTGCCAAATTGCCAGAGTCTGTAAATACAATCTGTAGAGAATGAATAAGGAGCACACCCCATAAAAAGTAACCTTTTTTTTTTTTTTTTAAATATAAATCTATATCCATACAGTAATGTACACATATTTGCATGTTGCCAACTGGATAAATAGAGTAACATACTATACATACATTTAAAGCCATAAACTACATGCAATAAACACAAAACATATCCAAAGAAAGAAGCACAAAACCAATAAAAAAGAATCATGAAAATAAATAGAATAATACATGTGTTCAGAAACAGGAAATTAAATGGGCAATTTCAAAATTAAAATTGGGCTCAGCCCCTGGTCCCGATGGGCTAATCAATATTACTCACTTGTCAAGAGGAGATTTCTAGTTACCTGTGCCAAACATTAAATGAAATTAAAAATGCTGGCTGAGCTCATCCAGAGTTGTTGGAAGCACAAATAATCACAATCCCCAAAACAAATAAATTAACCCTTGAATGCAGTGACTTTAGACCTATATCTCTGCTTAACGTGGATATAAAGATTTATGCTAAAATTTTAGCGGAAAGATTGAATCAATATATCCATAAGTTGATCAATTCTGATCAAACAGGTTTTATTCAGGGGAGGTTGGATTTCGATAATATCAGAAAACTGTTAAGTATAACTTCAGTGGTTAAATATAAAAAAAATAGCTGCAGTTTTTGTGGAACTTGATGCTGAGAAAGCATTTGACAGGGTGGATTGGGACTTTATGTTCCTCACCCTGTCAAAATATTAGGTGATTTTTGCCTCTAAGGCGATTGCCACTTTTTATACATCTCCGAGCGCTAGTGTAATCGGCCAAAATTTTCGGTCAGGAAGGTGTCCTTTTAAATGGCACTAGGCAAGGTTGCCCTTTATCCCCATTATTTTTTGCTTTAATTATTGAACCACTGGCGACAGCGATAAGGGAATCTTTAGATATAACAGGAATTGAAGTAAATCAAAAGTCACATGTAATCTCCCTATATGCGGATGATGTAATAATAACAATAGGTAAACCGGAAAAATCTTTAAAAGCTCTTCAAGATATTATAACAGAGTATAGTGAAATATCCAATTATAAATTAAATGTAAAGAAATTGGAAGCCGTCACTTTTAATATGGGACAGTCTGAGAAAAACTTAAGTCAATTTTATCCATTCAATTGGCAACCCTCAATAACCCATTTACGAATAAAATAGTTTGCCGAAATGAAAAGAACAATGACAGTTAATTTTCAATCAGTTTATTCTAATATAATGCAAGTTTGGGCCACATGGAAAAATCTTAATATATCTTGGTCAGGTAGAATAGGTTAAGATGACAATATTACCTAAGATTACTTATGTTATGCGCTGCATACCCTGGCAGTGTCCCATATATTTGCTTAATAAATTACAGAGGGCGACTGATGTATTTATCCACCAGAATAAAAGAATGAGAATTAAGATACCAATTATGGTTAAAAAATTCTCTAGTGGAGGGATAGCGTATCACGACATTAAGAAATATCAGGAAGCCTCCCTCCTGGCACATATGCTGAGATGGGAGGAATAGGAAAAAACAATAATTGGGTATCGATAGAAGCTTTTTTTCTTAAACAAATGGACTTGAACTCAATCCTTTTTCGAGATGATTTATCCAGTGGCATATTGGATAGTAAAGCCTCGATTATATGGTACAGTCTTAAAAGCTGGTTGAAGTTGAATCATAAATATTCTCTGGTTCCATTTCCTAGCCCGATCACTCCTATCTCATGGCTGCAGGAATGCCTCTGCTTGAGATATTCTTGAAATTGGGATGCAGACATTAAGTAATTTATATGTGTAGCGGAGGCCTGGTATTCCACAGGTTAACTCCACTAAGATCCCAGTGAGGCTCAGGAACAAGTGAAGAAAAATCCCATAAAGTTATAATTCCAGCAAGCAAGGTAATCCAAGAATATCCCCATACAGATCCCAATGACTGGACGACACACAGCATCAGGAGCAGAACTGACGTTTATTCCACACAACCTCCTTTTAAGCATTTCTCCCATGCAAGGGACGGATTCACATTCATCAAGACAGTACCCAATGGAATAGCAGTTACCTCCCACACATCTCCTCCCCTTAGTATGACACCTAATCCCATTATACAGGTTATAGTTTCCCCCAAGATCTGGATGTACCCCAAGATTAGCAGGTACACCAATACTTTGGGTACCCCCTAAAAGCCCTGATCTGGGTGACCAACATATCCAAAATTCACCCAGATCAGGCGTTCGGGAGTTAGGTGGTGGGTGAAATTTGACCGACCGCACACGAGGTGGTATCCGAAAAGGGTTCCATGCGTTTTTTCCCTGCGGTCGGTCTCCGTTCGGGAGGTAAAAGACACATAAAAACCTGCCATCCGAGCAGTGGACGGATAGGCCCATCTCCTGGCTGGGGAGAGTAAACTCTATAAAAATGAACGTGCTGCCGAGGATACTATTCCTCTTTCAAGCACTCCCGATAAGAGTAACACGGAGGGACCTGACGGGAATACAAAGAGCGATCGATGCCTTCATATGGCACAACAAACGCCCAAGAACTGCGCGAGCCCTCATGTACAGACCGAAATCCAGGGGGGGGCTGGGACTACCCAACGTTTACACCTATTATCTTGCCGCACAGCTGACACAGGTGATACAGTGGCACACGCCTCCAGACAGGAGACGATGGGTGGACCTAGAGTCACTGATGACGGGTCAGGATCTCCCACAATTCTCCATATGGGCACCCAAAACACAAAGAGCCATACTAAGAACAGCGAACCCAGCCATACTCAACTCTATACAGATCTGGGACCAAACCAAAATGAAATACGCCCTCAGCTCCCATCCGTCCCCCATGACACCAATCCTTAGGAACAGGGCCTTCCCTCCCGGAATGCAGGCAAGAGACTATAAGGGGATAGAGGCCACGGGACTCCAACGATACGTACACCTATATGTGAACCAAAAAGTAGTCACATACGAACACCTAGCCACCAAAGCTAACTTACGAACAAGAGCCTACTTTAGATACATGCAGATCCGTGACTTTGCACAAAACCCTGACATACGGAAGGCGGCTCTGACACCACTAACCTTTTTCGAGAAACTATGTTACAATGAGACAACCCAAACTAAACTCATTACGCTACTGTACAACCACCTCAACGGGAACTCGAATGAGGAGGGCGCACTGCGATACACCGACCAGTGGGAAGCCGACCTGGGGGAGGTGTTAGAGGGAGCGGAGTGGCAAGATATCTGGGAAGCATGTAGCAAAACCACAATATGTGTGACACTCCAAGAGCAATCTTATAAAACTCTTTTTCGTTGGTACATGACCCCAGTGAAACAGAGACATATGGGACTAAGCCCCACAGATGACTGCTGGCACGGGTGTGGGGAACGGGGCACGTATATACATATGTGGTGGGGCTGCCCAAAGGTCGCAGAATACTGGCGCAACGTTGTGGAGCTCAGCTCCCAAATCCTACAAAGGCGACTGGGGCTAGACCCATGGGCATGCCTACTTTCAAGACCCACAAAAGACCTACCCAGACACGACCAAAGACTACTTAACATGCTCTATTTAGCGGCTCGGAGATCCCTGGCACAACACTGGTCATGTCCAGACCTCCCACATATATCCCTGGTTAAGACAAAAATACGAGACAACTACATTATGGATAAACTGACTTCTCAGGTGCGAAACACAATGGCCAAGTTCCAAAAAGTCTGGGACCTATGGGAGCAGTACGACACCTAGAACACCACCTCGGGACGCAGGGCAGCATCCACGCAACTCTAAATTGGCGGGGCTAGGACCCACCCAGCGCCAACCACCACACCATTACTCGACCAGGCGAAAGAGACACCACTACTAGATGAGCGCGGGGCCAGGCCCAGTACATAAATCACAGCTTAAGGGAGTTGACCACCCCCATCGGTGGTCCATCCGGTAACCATATCAAACTGAAACTGTTTAAACACGCACGTACTTGTCTCCAATTCCTTTACTTTTCCTTTCTATCTATCCCTCGAGGGCAAGCACCTTAGATCAGCAAGATGGCAGGAGGGGAAAGGCAAATAATAATACGCCAACATTTTGCAGAGCGTAGAAGGGAGGGAGAGTGCAATTGCGCACCCCAGGAAGCGGGGGGATTGACACTCTACTCTCTAAGCCTAACTCCTCACAACAAAGCTATTGTATATAGTTAACACCGCTTGCCACTTATACCAAAAATTTAGACGAAGACACCCACAGAAAACTTAATGTATATAATATGCCTAAACTGACAACTGTCAAATGCATGCACTGCGCTAATGTATGACACTGCGCTGTCTTATTCGAAAATGTACATGCTTTCATGTTTATCATCTACTTCGTCAAACCAAAAATAAAGAATTAAAAAAAAAAAAAAAAAAACTGCCATCCACTAATACAGTTACGTTTGCATGACTTCCCTCATTCGGTACTCTAAACTCACCGAACGGGGGGCTGATTAGTCTTCCCGTTCGTGAGTTATGGAGCACTGGAGGTGTCAGCGGTGTTCGGGTAATCGAGTGTCCGATTTGAGTTCCAGACACTCGACGACCAAACACCGCTGAGCCTTTCGTGCGTAAGATGGCCGCCGCCACGTGTTCGCATGAATGGCGGCCACCCAGATACATCCATAAACCACCAATTCGTCTGCGGTTAGCAAGTACTTTACAGCTTAACGAGGGACATGCTTCACTCTGGGGTGGTCTATTAGTTCGGTAGTTTCCATTCGTATGAAATACAGATGGAAACTACCGAACAATCATACGAATGCTACTTACAATTAAATACAAAGCAGAAACAACCCACGAATTGCAGGATTCTCATAGTCTTTAAGGACAGCCACAGTACCATCCGCTACAATATGTAAATAATGAATTCCTCTCATTTGACTATTTACAATCTAATTTTAAAATTCCAACTAGCTTTTAGATGGACTACATTAAGGTGAAGGGTAGGATCTCGACGTCCAGTTTTTGTTTAAAAGAGCTTAGACAACTGACACACTGTGAAAAAAATATGTTCAACAAATAAGATGCACTTGCTATCAAAATGTTTGTCTTTTGAGAGATAGGGATTTGGGCACCAAATGTTTAAATATAAGAATTTGGGAAGAAGAACTTAATCAATCCTGGCCCATGGAAATGTGGTCGGGAGCTTTTGCTTCAATGGACAAATTAATACAACATGTTTCATATAGGGAGATGTATTTTAAAATTTTAAATAGATGGTATATAACGCCACTTAAGCTTTGAAAAATAAAGAAAGAGGATACATTTTGTTGGAGAGGCTGTAATCAAGTTGGCTCAGCAACACATATGTGGTGGTTGTGTCACTATATTCAAATGTATTGGAAGGAGGTCAAACTTGGGATATCTCGAATTGTAGGCGAAAAGATCAAATTAACTCCAGAATTGGCTCTGTTTCACTTTTTACCTAGTCACCACTCAAAAGAATTAAAATCTTTCCTGTTTCATATTTTATCGATAGTGAAATGGTTGATTGCTGTAAATTGGAAAGGAGGAAGGTTGCCAAAGTAGTCAGAGGTGGAAGGGTAATGCAAAGAAATAGGACACTAGAAAGAGAGGATGGTCATTTAGGCGCTCATATAGTTGCGAAGTATAGATGGGCTCTCTGGGATGATTATTGTTTGACCCTTGGACATAATCCTTCATAGCTATTTCCTCTTGTTGGCTTACCTCCCCATGGAATCCCGGAACAATATATGTGGTATGTGTGTGGATGTTGTGGTATGGGTACTTTTGGGATCTAAGGGGGTTGCCCTCTTTTTTTATAGTTATTCCTCACATGGTTCTTTTTATACCTCCTCTCTCTCTTTTAAATGGAGTGTTCCCATCTTTAGTATAGAAGATGGGCATGTTTCATATGGTCTCCCCCCCCACAACTTGGGGTCAAATGGCGACTAAGGTGAGGGGTTGGTGACTGCGATTAGTATAGGACAAAGGGGGAAATCGGGGTAAGAATTTGGAAGAGGTCAACTTGTGGAAACTGATAAAGGGTATAGGTTATAACCCATACCGGGTCATTATAGATTACTCATACACTGAGAATTGATAGGCTGTTTGTTGTCTTTGTATTTTTTGTAATATATATCAAAGTAATATTATTGCAAAGAATTTTCTATGTAAATACTAAAGTAAATGAAACAGTCTGAATGCATACCAAAAGAAAGACCAGATAACACACGCAAACAGTGTGAGAGGTGAAGGATGCCAAAGCAAAAAAATAAAATAAAAAAATGGCTGCTATTCCAACGTTACAAGCAAAACTGCCTTTGTCAAGGGAGCATAAATTTTGAAACAAACCAGGAAAAAATTATTCTTCACCCCATGGCAGTCCGATATCTCCTTGGATTCAGTGCATCTTTATGAGGGGATGCTGCCTGGCACTGCACTTGTTTTGAATATGGGAAAGCATTGGATTGGCAGAGAGCAGCAATTTTGATGAAGGCAGAGCGTGGGCATGGCGTCCCGCAGCGAACCTGCATAGCGCTGGAATAAAGGTAAGATTCCAACCTTTTTAACAGTGGTAATGGGGGGCTGGAGAGCTAAATTGTTTTTAACACTGTAGTTTCAGGAATACACCACAGTGTTTCTTTAAAAGAAATGATGCCACCAAAATATGAAATATTAAGCATTTAACATGCATTGGAAGATGAGCAGGTAACAAAAACAATAAAAGTCGTACATACATGGCCTCTTGAAGTCTGTCAACTGATACCCATTTAAAATGCTAATAGCTGGTCTGTAATGTGACATTAACATAAAATAAATTCCAAATAAGAAAACATTGCTATTGATGGAACCTTAGAGGTCAAGTAGGAGAATACAACTTGTCCCTATCATACAAATGGCCTGACTGTTCCCATACTGAATAATTAAGTTAGGATAATTAGCCTCAAAGCTCAAAAGGGCATAGCTAAGGAAATGGTGAACAAAAACATAATGGATAACGAAACCTATCCCAAATATTTAACAAATGGGGGCTGGTGCAAGGATTTTTGCTGCCCTAGGCAAACAAAAATTTTGCACTCACCCATATGAGCCAATGCCAGTGCTGCACACAGTGTATTTTCTCAAAAAAAAAACCAAAGGTTTACATTAAAAGGCCTGGGGGGGAAAGGGGTGTGGCCGACCTTCGACGCGAGCAGACGCACGGAGTGAGCTCTCCGAGCCTTGAGCCCGAAATATAGTGTTTTTGCTATTGGCTTTTACCGACTCAAAAGTTTCCATACTATTGCTGGAGTTACTGCATAACATAATGGCACCATCTAAGAAAACTAAATTAACGGACTCTTTCCGAGGAGAAATCGCCATGAGCAGCCCCCAGATGGCGGTGACCCGGGAGCCCCCACTTTGGAAGACCTTTCAGATCAGGGGGGCCTCTGGAGCAGCATACTCTGATAACTTGGTGACAGAGAAAACCCTGCACACCATGCTCCAGAGCTTAAGAGCCACCTTACAGAAAGATTTTAAACAAATCTCCTCTGATTTAACCAAAGAAGTCTCTGAACTAGGAAATAGGACCAGCCATTTGGAAGATCGGATGGAGGATCTCTGTACAGCCCATAATGAGGTGCTAAACAGGATTCAACAGCTAACGGAGGAAAACTATAATATGAAACTCAAAATGGCTGATATGGAGGATAGGTCGAGAAGGAACAATGTGAGATTCAGGGACATTGCAGACAATATTACTCGAGAAGCCTTACCTGCTTATATCAAGGAACTTTGCTCTACAATTCTCCCTACTATGGAAGCTGAGGCCTGGACTTTCGACCGCATACACCACCTACCTCACCTGCAAAGATTCCCACCTGATACACCCACAGAAGTGATTGTCCACTTCCACTACTTTCGCTATAGGAATGAATTGCTTGCAGAAGCCAGGCAACCATTTCTCCAGTCTTCAGCTTCTTATTGCCAAACATTGGCGGCATGTCCCGCCCGTTAGCTCTAACGGTTCCATAGGCATCTGTTTTGTTTTGCAGAAGAAACTCTAAAGTTCAGGAGACGTATAAAAGTTTTCGGTTGTTACACAATAGCCCAATGAGTAAAAGAACGGAAGATGTTGCCATTCCATAGTTGCTGTATTTTGGATTGAATGTTGTTCCTTTTCCAGTGTAAATGACTGAATTCCAAATGTAGCCAGTTGACGTTTCACATAGCATGTAGGATTTTACGCCAAATCGCGCTCTCTTTAATGCAATGTATTGTACCCAACTGAGCCTTCCCTTGTAGGCAACTAGACTTTCATCTATGCTGATATCTCTTTCTGGCACATAGAATCATTAATTCTTTAGTTTTGGTGCAGGATGAGTAGTTTCATCAAATTCTTTGTTGTTTTTGAAGTGTAAAAATCTCACGATCAGGGAAAATCTGTACCCTGACATGACCGTACCAAAGAATGGAGTGGCAAGTAATTTATTAGTTGTCCAATATCACTTCTGCAGGGGTTACCCACCACTGCCTGAAGTATTATTGGTCCCAGAAATTTCCACATGTCATCTTTGGTCAATGGTTCCTACTTTCTGCTTCTTGAAAACTTCCAATGCAGAGTAGCTAATTGTTGCTCTTTGTACCGGTTTGTCTCGGTAACTATTTTTTCAATAACCTCATCGGTCAGAAATAATTGTAAGTATGCCAGGGGGTTGTTTTGTTCAACGCCTACTTTCATACCAGATGCTCCAACAAATGGGAAACTTGGGGACGCTGCCTGATCTGTACCACAGTCAGTAGAGTACCAAGTTCGCACATCACGGAGTTCAGTCTCAGAATCGTTGCTGTCGTAATTTTCAGTGTCTGATGACAAATTTTCCCAGGAATCACTAACGCTCAATTCTGCAATTCTAAAACCACTTTTGACCTAAACGGACGCTTTTTGGATGCTATGGACGTTCTCTAGTTTCCATGCAGAAAGAACGGTAAAAGGGCAGGTAGGACACTGGACAAAGCACTGTACAAAACTGAGGTGAAAAGGGTTGATACAGTAATGTAGTCCTGAGCATGGCTCGGGGTTACTGCTTTTGGAACTGAAAATTAACCCCGTGCCACGCTCTGGATTACCACCAGGGAGGTTAAACAACTATTTTAATGAAAATATGGTCTCTACTTCAAAAACTGAAAGCGTGTGGTTGGCCCATAAAGCTGTTATACGCGGAGTCCTTATACAATTAGGTTCTCTAGCTAAGAGGAAATTAAACAAAACCCAGTCACTACTCTTCCAGAACTTAGCCTCTCTTGAGATTCAAAACAAAAAGACCCAAATAAATCTCTGGCTAAAAAAATAGATGCTATAAACCACGAAAATTCACTGTCCCTACTCTACACTGAGAAACAAATGAGATCTCTTAAGCAAATATATTACGCATCTGGTAATAGAGCAGGCAAATTGTTAGCCAAAAAATTGAAATTCAATTACCTTCACACTAGAATCCCCTACATTATTTCTAAGTCAGGGACAAAACTTTACAATCCCCAACATATTGTCGAAGAATTGGCACTATATTACAAAGGATTATATCATTTACAGGACGACTCGATTACTTATACTTCTACAAGAGGGGCTATTGGGGATTTTTTCAGAAAATTGCAACTTCCGTCCCTTACTAATCAATGACCCTTAGAACTTGATACACCATTTACTGAAGAAGAAGTGCGAAGCACAATTAAAACAATGCCCAAACATGAAGCTCCAGGTCCAGATGGCCTATCTAATTACTATTATATAAAATTGGAAAAATATTAACCCTGCATATACCCAATCTTTTTAATTACATACGGTCTTCTGGCAAAATCCCTCAGGAAATGCTGGAAGCTCATGTTGTTACCCTCCCAAAACCTAATAAACCTAAATTTTTTAAGTGCAAGTTTGCATCCGATATCCTTGCTGAACCGCTGACCTTAAATTGTATGCAAAACTGTTGGCTTCACGCATTAAACCACTACTACTGTCCCTTATTTCAGATGAGCAAGCAGGATTTGTGCCAAAGAGCCAAGTGGGGGACAATACAAAGTTTTTTACAGATTTAATAGATTGGGCACATCGCAGTTCTCAAGGAGGCATTTTATTAGCGTTGGACACGGAGGAAGCTTTTTACCAGCTTATCTGGCTATATATGGAAGCTACCCTTTTCAAAATGGGATTTTCAGAGGCATTTGTCAAGAGCATAATGGTGCAATACTCCCGTCCAACCACTAAAGTGTTCAACACTGGCTTCCTATAGAATCAATCCCATGTTTATTACGTATTTTGAATGAGTACAGTTATATTTCTTTTTTAAAAACAACACTTTGAAAACGCAAGCCCTCACAATCAATCTCCCTAAGCAGATAGTAAGCATATTGGAATCCACCTATAATTTTGATTGGCGTCATAAATCACTAACATACTTGTTGATTCATAAGGTATCTGAACAATTGGAAAGCTGGAGAGATCTGGAGGTGTTGTGGCTGGGGAGGATCAACACCATTAAAACAATGGCTATATTTTATACCTATTTAGGACAATTCCTATTTCATTACCAAACCATCTGGTAAACCACTTACAGAGAATGCTTAATGCCCATATCATGAAAAAGAATTTCACACATCTTTCTACCATGAGCAGATCTTATATGCTTGGAATAACCAGAGTGCTATGCAAACTTATGTAAACCTCAAGAGGAGCTTAAAGGACCACTATAGTGCCAGGAAAACATACTCGTTTCCCTGGCACTATAGTGCCCTGAGGGTGCCCCCACCATCAGGGTCCCCCTCCCGCCCGGCTCTGGAAGGGGGAAAGGGGTTTAAACTTACCTTTTTCCAGCGCTGGGCGGGGAGCTCCCCTCCGACGATCCTCCTCCGTTCCTCCTCCTGGGCTGAATGCG